>JAJJWW010001896.1:0-63369 GCA_023531295.1 Papaver armeniacum | reverse complement strand
CGATGCATCATATCAAATACAACTATATACGATGCATAATTCAAAACGATAGAACATAGTTCGACAAAAAATCTAAAACCAACAGAACATTAATGAAATGACCCAACTATTTTAGGAAACATATTGCAATAGAGCATTCCTAACAATCTAACAACATAACAACAAGTAATCTCAGGGCATGTGTCTTAGATTTAAAAAATTGATGATTAAAACAATCATAAAGTTCTAAATAATCAGCTGGAAAACAACATAATTAGGCCAAAAGGTTAAACACCAAAAAAGTTAATCGGCATATATAGAATTCCAACTGGTCAACCAAGTGCATACTTAAGTAATAGAGCTATCACACACTTATTTTCTAGTCTTGTAAGTTGGTAGCGCTATACCGACAGGTGTTACGCTTAAACGTGTGTTATTATTTTTCATATTTCAACCAAGTGCTTAACTTTAAAATGAACATGATACATTCAAATAATAGATTATGATAGCAAACGTCCAAACCTATTAGTGGACTTGCGAAAGCTAAACGCTTAATTGCTAACACTCTGTTGTGTGCTCTTCCAAAGTCCTGATTTCTATAATGCACGGACTCCATATGCATCATAAACCTGCACAAGAAATACAAGGCATAACACTAAAGATGGGATTACACTCTTCAATAGATTTTAGTTAATAAGCACCCTGTACTATCACCAGAAATGTAGCCTCGGAAGATCACGTTTCCAATATTTAGATGTGAGTATAATACCTAAGTAACTTCAATAGCATGAAATAAAATCAAGTTAAACTAGCTAATAAGTGAACTGATTCACAGAATTACATTTACAGCGGTCATGCGGAGCAAACAATAATAGTTCTACATGAACATAAATTGAAAATGAAGATGAGGAAACAGAAAAACAAAAATTCTTATTATAGTTACCCAAATTCTTATCCAGACAAGATTAGATTAGTGCTCAAATTTCCGACCTAATTATACACTGGTTATCTGATTACATGTAAAAGCTTACAATATTGAGGGAATGACAACAAAAGCATAAAGCTTAAAGAGTCGACGTTTTGTGAGAGGTAATTAGTGGAATTGCTTATTCCTTCATTGTTGATTACATACTTATTTATGAGAAAATACTAGTGATTTCCATGGATAGAAATGGAAAACCTTACATTGTTCAAGCTTTTTCACCTATTATCCTTTCAAACCAAAAAAACAAACTCCCAAATACAAATCTGAGATTTTGATAAAGCTCTAACTAAACATGCAACTCCCTCAAACTCCCCCAAACTATAAACTCACTCAAAATCCTTGGTTTTACCACTAACAGGGAATTCAAGGGTGTTTCCCAAAGTCCCCGGATTCTCCCATGACTAACCCCCTGTTAATTGAATGAATCAAAGGATACCCAACATTAGCAATTACACATCAAATCAGATAAAAGTGATGAGATGTTATACCAGATCCAAATGAACCTGAAAGTCTTCAGCATAAAAAAACAAAAACAAAAAAATTATTAAAACCCTTATATCAAAGAAACAGAAAAATCTATTTCATGAAACCACAACGTTACTTAGGATGAAGTTTGAAAAAAAGAATCGTTGAAGAAGAACTCCAACAAGAAAAGGACTTCTACATCAATAAAGCGATTTTTTAAAAACCTAACATATATGAAATTGAAAAAAAAAAACATGAAAGATTGATTGGTAACAAGAATCGATTGAGAAAATAAATTAAAACCTAACAAAATTAGTATGTAGTTTGATTTTACAGATCTCGGTCTAGCTTTAGAATTGAATAAAAAATAAGAGGAGGAGAACTCGATGAGACGATGGGACGATGAGAAAATAAGAAAATGAAAATAAAAAAGAAAGGGATAACAACAAGGGTGCAATAGACAGTTAAGCCCTGGACCATTTAGATGAAGTACAAGCGTGTCCTGCTTTTCATTTTTCCTGGCGATAATTATAACTCAGTGCAACGTATACTTTCTGGTAACCAACGGATTAAGGTCTCCAACGTCAATATACGTTGCACACCAAAAAAAAAACAAGGCGTTGGAAAATACTAGATATGGTGTAGTGGTAGTTCATATTATAAAATGAACTCGTAAATGGTAGTTCATATTGTGGAATGAACTCGTGATAGGTGTTCATATTGTTGAATGAACTCCTAATGGTATTTCATATGGTAGAATGAACTCGTAGTATTAGCTCATTATACCAGTTCATTATGTATAATGAACCAGTTCGTATAACTAGTTCATTTTGTAGAATGAACTTAAATAAATTTTTTCTTGAAACAATTCACTTTTTAAAATGAACTAGCTAGTACGGTAGTTCATTAAAGTAGTTCATTTTAAAGAATGAACTCCTATAATAGTTCATTTTATAGTTAATTTTTAGCTAAATAATACACTACAACATTTTTAGGAATTAGCAACAGAGCACGGACGTTCTTGATCGAATCTGTGACGGCAGTTGACGTTTTCAAAACAAGGTGTTGCGGTTTTGCAACGCATAAGCTCCGTTGCGATTCTTGGTCAGGACGGAGATTCGCAACGCATCGTGCCGTTGCGACTTTGTTTATTCGCAACCAACGTCATTGCTAAGCTGCTTTCTAATTACAGAATACCCCTACACCCTAACTATGGTTCGGGTTCTAATTTATTGGTTCTCGGTTCTAATTTAGCAAAGAACATCGACGTTGCTAAGCTTTTGCAACAGAAAAAAAAAGGTCAGGTCTTCATTGACCTGGTCAAAATCCATTCCCCCACATTTACCCCAATGCAATTACCCGGTTCCCATATTCAGTTTACTTAAGATTTCAAAACCAATATTAATTTTCTTCATATTCTAGTACATAACACAAAGTCTTCACAACAGTGAGTGATCATGACAAAGAAGTGTTTAATTTGAAAAAACTTGAGCTCTATATAATGTCTCCGCATAGTCACCAAACTCACTTTGGTAGAAGTTACCAAGATGGAGATGATGCCACGACTCACGACCACTCGAGTTTTAGGACATCAAGGACCAATGTATCCGCATGCTCAGAAACAAGATTACAAATTCAAACTCTAAAACAAGTGGAAGCATATTATGGTAGCGACTAAGAGCCTAAGTCATCTTTATGTAAATCTTCACAAAAATGCTTAAAACATACTCATGCTTAAAACTAGTCCAAGCGAAAAAATGCAAATGCATTGGGAAGTGTTCAAGATATACTTTTTTCTTGCTTCCACCTCCGTGAATGTACCATTTATTCCCACATAAAAATTCCACAACTACCACTCTAGGTGATGGATGGAATCCACGAAGCTTAATTCTTGTCCATATCATCTCGAGAAGAAAAATTGTAATAAATGAGTTTAATATGGCTAAATAAGATTCAACCTAGCACTATTAAAAACCAATTGACTATGCACACTGGCCTCAATTAGTGTTGAAATTCAAATTCAAATAAAAAAGATGCCTAAATTTAAATACCGTTTCAAAATCAATGACCCAGAGCTACAGAGGTTGACAAACGAAAGAAACCCAAACTCGAAATCCCGTCGCTTGTCATTGGTCAGTTTTACCTCCAACCCGTAGTGCTTTTCCCCCCAAAGTACCTACTTGAGCCAAACAAAACGACAAAGTTTACAATGCAATTCCATAGCCTATTTTATTATTTTCTGACATGCAATGGACAGCTCATAACCTTTTCATGATGGTTTAAACAGTCAACACTGTACTTGTAGATTAGCAGCTGAAAATAATTTTGAATCACGATAAGTTTGATTATTTAGCATAACTTAGTAGGTGGTGCAATTTAGAAATTTTTTACCATACGATGTCCCTTGCACGCAGGATCTTCAACGGAAGACTATTTCGCAACAAGTAAAGTTTTGAAGATGCTTTGGTCCACGTAAACCTCTCAAAACTAAGAACCTATTAAGCAACAAAGAAGAAACTTCAGTCAATATCTGGCAGTGTTTTGTTAGATCGATTAGATGCACGAAGCGAAATACCGACTAACAAATGTGTTTCTCTTGATGTTGTTATCTCAAGTGTCGACTAACAATTGAAATGAAGTTGCAAAAACTGCACATTTCCATATACATGCCCCATTTTACAATACACTTGAAAAGAAATTAATACCGTATATCATCTAACAATTATCGACTAACAACAATTGAAAAGAAATTAATACTTGAAAAGAAATGAAGTTACAACAATTGTCGACTAAGAACCACACCACATCCAAATTAAGTCATTTTATTCAACAATCTAACTCAAACTCAAGTTAAACTCCATACCTTTAATTGTTTCATGAACTCTAATCTTGATGGAAGCAAATGCATTCTCGAAACTTCAAAGCAATTCCGACGAACAATGGGACGTTAGATTCATAATAAATAGTTTTTCAAGTCCAAATATAATATAAGAAGACTAAGGTTTCAATAAAATCGCATCCATACATTTAGGGAGCAAGGAGCAAAAATACAAGAACATTTGCACCAAATTTTTTAGAACAACAAGACTATATTGATGAATTCCATGACGTTCTCATGTACGAATGGGGAAGATCTCGAATACCATTAGCCAACTAATTGGTGCAAAGGATATCTCAAAAAAAATTAAAGTTTGTGAGATTAGCAAATTATGGGATACAATTGGTACTACTCAAAGTATGCAGGTAATTTCTCTATTTTAGAAGAACTAGGATATGCCGAATATCATAATGAAATCAATATAGTATACCTAAGTAGCAGCCCAATGTAAAGAAGCGAGCACCTACATCTATAAGGGGATGCCCTCGAAGAATTTTGTAATTAGCCGAAAGAAACACCAATGAAACCTTCGTCTGTAGCAGACAAAGGTAGATGGAGAAATTCTCATACGTCTAAGAACTACAAGGCATAAAGTTGAAACATATTGTGAAAAGATTCAAATGATAACTTGATGAGGGATACATACAGTACCACTAACACCTTCAGTCAGTAAGGTCTCCTCCCAAGAAATATTAGAAACTGCAATTCCAACGAAAAATTATTATTGGCATTCAAATCAACAAAATTAATTAGTAAGTTTAGAGCATGAAAAACTGAGCATGCATTTGGTTTTGTAGCTAGCAAACACTTGAACCACGATAGATCCCAATATCAGAAAATGGGACTTCCTTTCCAAATATGATCTAGTTGTTTTCTCCCGTTCTAATTCCTGTGAAAAAATTAGATCCCAATATCAGAAATCTCGTGATAGTATCTAACACAAACAACATCAAGAAGAAGGTTATGGAGACAGTATATGTTGTAGCATAAGTTCAAGAACAATGTATATGGTATGCTTGTCAATACACACCCTACGTCACCATACTCAAAACTACCTCACGCAATAGTTTGTTGTCGACATTAGATCCATCGATTCTTGTCTCATGTTTATTATTGTGCTCTTAATTTCTTCTTCAAGTTTATTGACACGAACTTCATAGGTAGAAATCGACTCTTGTCTTGCCGGATATTCCTATCGATTTTCATATGCTCTTTGTCTCTCTTTTTCAAAAGATCGACTTAATCGTGTTTACTCAATCTCTAAGACATGAGATCTGAAATACCGAGCACTAGTAAGAAAATAACTAAGAATCCATTACCATATAATTAAACTAAATGAATCAAGAAACGTGTGCTTCAAAAACAGTCATTCGAGATATGGTCTGAGAAAGGCGTTCATTCATGACTCGCTCATTTTCCTCGGCTGCTGCTTCTTTGGCCTCTGCCTCCTGCCATAATGAAGACAAGCTCCGCATCCAATAAAATCACATACGTTCCACAACCAAATAAATCACGGTAGACGGAAGCAAGCACCTTTGACCAAATAAATTTAGGAACAGTCAGTTTCTAGTCAAGGAGGAAACATTGGAATAGACAAAAGACATACCACAACCAAAAATTCTTTTCTCAAGCGAAGAAATTAAAATCTGATACAAATCCCTAAAAGCGAAGCTAAACAGTTCAGTTGACTTTTCACATCCCAGTAAGGAACCAATCTATCCAACTATGACAGACAATAAGCTCCTTACAAATCATCTTGGCTTTCCTGAAATCCATAGCACAATATAATACCTCAGAAAAGGCAAGTTGAAGGCACATCTATACCTCTTCTTCTTAACAGATCTCTAGTGGGTAATCTTGAATGAGCAATGGTCCATAGAAAAAACCCAATTTTTGGTGGAATCTTCAACCTCCAAATTAACTTGAAAATGTTGTTGATGGAAGTCTCAATTTACGCATTAGCTAAAGAGTCATATGTTGATTTGACAAAGTGAAGTTTTTTTGTTGGTAGAGACCATTCCATCACATCATCCTCCTCCCGATTTAAAACAAAACCATTTAGTTCGGTTTTTAACCAATCAAATTCTGTTCTCACATTAGCATTCGGGTCTTCTGTAAACCCGAGGACCATTTGAAATATGGAGAATCGACTCGTAACATTCGGACACAAAGCATTTTTCTTTAAGAAAGTTGGTACAAATTTGGAAATACGACAAGAGGATCGAGAAAGTAGCCAATTATCCAACCAAAATCTCACCTTATTACCCCAAGTTAACCTTGAATCCAGTATTTTAAAGAAAATTTGCTTGCACTTCATAATACCCTTCCATACCGCTCTACCAAAGAACCATTTGGATTTTTGATAACCACTCTACACCGTCGAACCCGTATTTTTCAGCAATCGATTTCTCCGGAAAACATCATTTTCCTTCGCAAATCTCTAGAGCCATTTTGACAAAGCTTGATTCATCTTCTTTAAACTTTTAATCCCCAAACCTCCATATTTCTTTCTTCTATACAACACGTGCCACTTGACTAAATGCATCTTTTTCTTTCCTTTGTCATCCCAAGAAAGTCTCTCATTAATTTTTCAAGTCTCTTAGCTATAAATGGCATTTCAAAGAGAGACATATAATATGTTGGTAGACTAGATAAAACACTGTTGATAAGAGTTATCTTACCAGGCTACGGAGAATACGTTTTTTCCAACTGTAGATATAATATAAACTTATCGATCACCTTATCCTATTTTGTTATGCCTTTATATTTATCGCCCAATGGAAGACCCAAATAAGTGGTAGGAAGACAACCAAAGATAACAACCCAACAAACTAGAGAATTGAAGTAAATCACCATTATAACCGACACCATATATCGACTTTTGGCAAAAAAATTGATTTTAAGACCAAGGTGAGCATCTCAAAAGAAAGAAGAATAAGTCTTAGTTGCTTTACCTGTTCAATATCAGCATCCAAGAAAATGAGGGTGTCATCAGCAAATTGTAGATGACTGTTTATGGGTGAAAACTACTCCCGCAGAATTTGGTAATTTGGGGTGTGGATGAGGAATGAATTTAAACCTTTAAACAAATGCACTGCGCGGTGAGTGCTTGTAGATTCGAGAGATCAATCAGGCAAGTCCGGCCTAAACCAAGAAATGGCCGTTCCAGACTTGTTTCGGTCACAAAGTGAAGGAGATGGGGTTGGTCTTAGGGAGGGAAGCGAAGAAGGTGTTGAGATTGTGAAGGTATTGGCTTGCTTATGACTTGTAAGAAAGATGAGCGGGCTTGCGGTTGATGCAAGCGAGCTCTGGGTGTTTGAATACGATTTGTATTAACACTTGGTTTTCTGTCTCGTGCGAACTTGTATTTGTTTCTCCGTTGTTGAAGAATAGGGAGGAGAACCTATTTATACAAGTCATTGAGCCTTATTCACGTCTCTCGTGGGAAGTGGAGGAAGTGGAATGATGGAGTAGTGGAGTTGTGCGTCGGTGATACACGCCGTCTTGCCCACTTCTCTGTTCATCTCTAACCGTCCATGACTTCCCGACACGTTCTTGTGATGGCACGTTGCACGCATTGCACGCAGCGTAAACCGCGCGGACCAATACCCCGAGTATGTATCCCCCGATTTGTGACATGATTGATGTCCGGAATGTGTGGATCGTGGATCCACGAAAGATAGCATGTAATCTTTGAATTGAATAAGCTGCGTTGTTATTCGAAGTCGATACTTGTGAAGTACCGTGTGTATTTTATGCGAATCTTTGCATCATGGTGTGGTAAAGTGATGGGTAATGACGCCTCACTGACCAATTTACTCGACCAGGGTTGTATAACCAAGGCTGGTGAAGTTAGACGGATGAGATGATGTTTGAGACACTCATCTGCGGCCAGTTAATGAATATTAGGGTTTTGAAGAGGTGTGCAAGCATCACTCTTGACTTGGTCGAAACCAAGCATGGAAAGGGATTTGGAGAGGACCAGACCGGTATGTGTGTAGACAACATGCCGGTGTGTACGTCCATATCTCATTGTCCCATGAAGGTGCGATCTAGACCACTCAATTTGGCCAAGCAAGAGGAGTGGTGAGATCGATTTTGCAATAGGAGTTTGATGCCGCAAAGAGTCGCGCACCATACTCTTTTTCCTAAGCGTGTTTTCAAGATGACCTAACTTGGCCTGGTCTTGGCCAGTTAGTTTGACGTGAAGGTGGTAGGCTGGTGTTCACACCTATACGACTATCCCATGAAAACGTGATCTAAGCCATTCAAATCATCCTGAAGTTGAGTGGTCGAGATCGGTTTGCAATTTGGGAAGTGTAACCACGCATGTTTGGGCGGGCGTTTTGGATTAGCAGTGTGATACGCCTTGGCCGATCACATGAGGAGGTAGATGGGCCCACGGTGGTCATCTTTAGTATGACCGGGTTCTGCTAATCTAATGGGACCCTCCATTCGTGGGAGAGAAGATGGACGCTCGTGATGGCTTGAAACCCTAATTTTGGCTTTCAAAGCGCGTGCGCCATCTCTTGTTTGGGTGACGATTTTGTCACGGCCAAACATTGTTGGTCTTGACCGATTGGTCAAGTGTGTAGGCGGGCCCACGGTGATCGTGTTGACATGCTCGGGCCCTTTGAGTCTACATCTACACCCTCCATCTATACCTGCGAATATGGATGGTTGAGACCGCTGCGGCACATGTAATATGCCGCAAACCCTAATTTAGGGTTTTTGTCCATAATGCTTGGTATGAAGCGGTTTCTTGGCAAGTTAGGCCAATGACCGACCATGCGGGGTCGGCCGTGGGTATTCCATACCATGCTTGGGGTGATGGAATTGATGCAGGGTCATCAATCATGCTTATGGAGTTGGATGATCTGATCGAATCATATCCCGGACTGATACGGTCGGTCTGGGATGCTCAATCGGGCTAGTATAACACACCGAGAGGGCTCAATCGGGCTAGTATAACACTTACCAGAGGGCTCGGGCTAGTATAACACACCCGAGAATCAACACATGCAGGTATTTCGTACATGGTTTCATTATAGTGCTTGGAGGTTCGTGTTATTACGTAAGAGTAACACTCGATCGTCATGCCATCGGCGATAATGAGTCTTTTGGAAATACAAGGGCGATATGAAATTCACGGGGAAGGGATTGTTGCCACATGCTCCAACCTGGAGGAATTTCATGTATTCACGAAATGGGATTGTTGCTACATGCTCCATTCTTGGTGAATTAAGTGAGGGAGTATCCAACACTTATAAATGGATTTATCTTTTACAAGATGTCGGACATGATTTTTCCGGTTTTTACAAATTTAACCTTAGACGAAAATCCACCATCAACATTAAGTCCCCCGCCTAGCACATAATGGTTACACTATTGTGTGGTAGGCATGAGATGTGACGATTAAAGATAAAACTTATGAGGCAAAGTTAGATGTTACCGGGAGAGACGGGTTATCCTGTCCTTGGGGTATGTTACGTTTAAAAGGCATATAGAGAGCGTTCCCTAGTATGATGTCGGTCTTGCCTGCTTGATCGACCTTTCTATGCCGCTTGGTCGAGGGCACGCTCCCGTGCTTGCTCCGCTCGATCGTGGGGTTGTGCCTAATTGACGGACCATGTGCACGCTTCGTTGGTGGGGCTCTTTGCCGCTTGATCGAACGTGGGCTTGAATTTTGTGAACATGATTCCCATGACATGAGAGAACCGTGTTGTGCAAATAAATGTGGTCCCGCCATATATGCTTGATTGAATGTGGGTCCCATATCGTGTATGCCCTGATGAATGTCAACTTTATACCCGACCTCATGCCCTTGACCAACACCCCATCTTGAAACTTGAGCAATACTGCTTGACTTGATCAATACCTGGACTTGAATATTAAGCAATACCGGACTTGAAACTTGAGTGATACCTGGGACTCGTCACTTGATCAATACTAGGACTTGAAGCTTGAGCATCTTGGGACTTGCAACTTGCACACGACTTGAAATCAATACGACTTGAAACTTGCACCGACTTGAAATCAATACGGTTTTACTTGCACTGACTTGAAATCAATACCAGTCTTGAAACTTGCACCGGACTTGAAAACTAATACCAGTCTTGAAATCCGTCTAGAATTTGAGCCGGACCGGTTTTGTGTGCTCCGATGTGAGTTGTGTCTTACTGCCGTGTGACTACATCTTTCATGTGCTTTCATACAAGTTCTAACTCCTGCCTTTTATTTCATTGTGAAAGAAAAGAATCCCGTTAGATGTCTTAGGAGATAATGCCGTACCAAGTCGGGAAGTGTTGGCGGCTTCAAGGATATGCCGAACATTGATGATGAGTTGTTCACGCGCCCTTCCAAATATATGAAAATATCCGTTCCACAGAATAGCCCTCCTCCCTATCGACTTCGGGGTTTTCATGCTCATTTGGGTCCTCATGAAGGATGGATGAGACGTATGTTGAGCAATGAGTACATCAAAGATAACTTGACCGGCCAGTTGTTGATGTAGCTTGAGTGTTGAAAGCGACTTGAGAGGATGTTAAAGTGGCTTAAGTGCGAGCGTTGAGGTGGATCTGGAGAGTGTTGGAAGTAGGATTATGAAGCGAAAAGGGTCCGGAGAGAGCATTGAGGCGGCTCTTGAATAGACCATTGAAGCGGCTTGCTGGAGGGAGCGTTGAAGTGGCTTCCTCTTCGATTCGATTTACTCTTGCGAATTCCATGATTCTTGGCTGACCATCTTTCTCGTGTTGAAGAAGTCCTTGGTAGACGGTGAAGGAACTCCATCGCGAGAGCCTCGGTCCCCAAGCGTGGTTTACATGGTTTTTGTCGTAGTGGTTGTTATCGAGCTAGATATGGAATATCTTGGACATTGTTTCATCATTGTGGGAGTCGTGCATGTGTACGGAGTTGGAGTTGACGGACACGCAAGATGTTGTATCTCGGTGGTTTTCCTCTTCTTTGCTTCAGAGGAACTGCTACGAAGGGGCTGAAGGTTGTATCGCTTTGTTGGTGAGATATATGCCCTGGATCTTGTTCAACCATTGCTCGATTCGAGTAACTCGCCGGATCTTGCTCGATATGACGGTTGGACATCGTTATCTTCTTGAGGCTGCTCCCTTGAGGTATCGGCTCCGAGTGGAAGATTACCGTCATAGAGCGTTGATACGTTGCACGGTATTCCTTAAACCAAATGGCGGTATGGTATAATAAAAATTTCCGAGAGGAGTTCGAAAAGATATCTTACTTGCATCATGCTCGTACATTCTTATCAGTTGTAGCAGCTGCATCCATCCATGGAGGAGAACATGCGTGTCCGCTGTTGCATCTACTAACATGTCGATGTCGGGTAGGAGGATTTTTTGGAGCAGCACACTGTTCAAGTTTAAAGTCTATGCGGCACACGATCTATCCATTTTCCTCGTGTTGCAACTGTTTAAGCGACCTGGATCCAGGTATGACATGTAGATGATGGATGACCAATTTTTATCTAAATCCGGCATTTCTTCATATCTCCAAGCGAACATGTCCTGATACTCTTTGAGAAGTTCCACGGGCTTCGCGCATTTATCCGTACACAAGGTTGAGCCGAGGAGATAGGCCTAGGAGATTCCTCAACGATTTTAATTTCATCGGTTGTGGAGTTGGTGCCATCTTTGCACTTGTTGTGGAGCATCTAGCACTTGCTCTTGTGGTTCGTTCTTTGTTGTAGCATTCCATTAGGTGGAGAGACTGGGTAACGGTCTCCCTGGCGATAATGGTAGTGTCGGTATCTGTTTTCCTTTACGGTCACGACTTCGCCATAAAAGTTCGTTTCCCTCCTCGTGTGAACGTGGGTCGTGGCTTCACGGAATGGAGAAGAATGCTTCGTCGGCAAAGATGCATCGTGGGTACTAGCCAACAATGATGCAAGCCGGTCTTCTTCTGAATTGACGCCAACGTGGGAGTGGGATGCAACGAACTTGTCTCGATTCTTTCGCGGAGCTTCTCCATCTGTTGGTTTGGTTTCCCTCAAGTCCGTCATTGTGGTAGGTTCCCGTCGATCTTTCACAGGGAGAACCTTGGATGTCTGAGAGTCTTGAAAGTAATCACATTCGAAGACGCTCCTGTGTCGATAAGGGCCGTCTTGAACTCTAAATTCTTGATGCGTACGGTGACATGTAGGGCACGGTTGTGACCTTCCTCTCAGTTGATTGCGGCAAAATGTCTCAGTGCGGCGATTCTTGAGAGGTGTGAAAGTTCATATAAACTTTCCACTAGAGAAAACGCTTCCTTTGTCCACCGATCTACGGTTCATAGTGAAACTATTGACTTGAGGAGGATCGTTGTGAGATCGGTCCCCAAGTATAGGAGTCTCCATGACATGACCGCTCATATCTGATGTCGCTTCTTTGATCGAGGTCCATGTAGGTCCGCGCGGCTAAAGTACCTTTTCCTGCGTTGAATGCATTCCTTGTTGGCTCCGAGTGGGCCGTTGCGGGTCTTGTGGAAATCGATCATTAATGTCTTAAGAAAAGTGAGTACCTCTTTACGAGTTGCGGCCATATCCGTTTGAGTCTTAGCGAGAACTTCATGCTTCTCCATCAAGTCTCGCAATGGTAATGGGGGATGGTCCTCCTCTCGTCCCTCCGGCTCCTCGTCCCCGATGAAGGAGTGGAAGTTGTTGCTCGGTGACTACCGGGAGGTGTTACACTTGATGAGATGTCGGGATTTGCGGCTTCTCAGGCTCTGAGTGATGGGAGGTGTTGTAATATCACTACGAGTGATCGAATTGAACGTTCCCATCCTCTCGTACTCATGTGTTCCTTGATTGATCTCTCCTTCCTCAAGCATTTCTTCACATAGTTGAAAGGTCGATGCGGATTGAACAGTCTTCCGAGCTTCGACAAGGGTCTTGAGATATAAATCTTCCAAATAGGATCCGTAAGCTGCAGGCTCCATTTCTTTATCCTAGAGATTTTGTGGTACCCCCGGACAAGTCTTTTCCTCTCAGTGGAGTTGCCTCGAGTCTTCGTCGGGCCGGACCATGTTGTTCGTCTTTCCCCGAGTCTCCAGCGGTTCACGTGCTCTTTTTGCCTCTCCACCGGTAAAGGTGTGACTCGACTAAGGATTTAGCATTTCTTGCCTTTGCTTGAGTAGATGCATGCCGACCCTTCTTGTAATTGTGCTGCTATATCATTCAAAAGGTGGAATGTCTCGCTCTTCTTCTAATGATACCGGCTTGATTTGCCAAGACATCCTCCGAGCATTCTAGCTACACTTCCCATGGTATCCCCGAACCACTTTGTGGTTTCTGATGAGGATGCATCGTGAGATAAAAACCGAAAAATTGAGAATTCAATTTTTTTGCAACCAATAGATCAACCTCCCCTTTGTGGTCGCCAATTGTTTATGGGTGAAAACTACTCCCTGCAGAATTTGGTAATTTGGGGTGTGGATGAGGAATGAATTTAAACCTTTAAACAAATGCATCGCGGTGAGTGCTTGTAGATTCGAGAGATCAATACAGGCAAGTCCGGCCTAAACCAAGAAATGGCCGTTCAGGACTTGGTTTTGGTCACAAAGTGAAGGAGATGGGGTTGGTCTTAGGGAGGGAAGCGAAGAAGGTGTTGAGATTGTGAAGGTGTTGGCTTGCTTATGACTTATACGAAAAGATGAGCAAGGCTTGCGGTTGATGCAAGCAGCTCACGGAGGTGTTTGAATACGATTTGTATTAACACTTGGTTTTTCTGTCTCGTCTGAACTTGTGTTGTTTATCCGTTGTTGAAGAATAGGGAGGAAAACCTATTTATACAAGTCATTGAGCCTTATTCACGTCTCTCGTGGGAAGTGGAGGAAGTGGAATGATGGAGTAGTGGAGTTGTGCGTCGGTGATACACGACCGGTCTTGCCCACTTCTCTGTTCATCTCTAACCGTCCATGACTTCTGACACGTTCTTGTGATGGCGCGTTGCACGCCGTGCAGCCGTAAACCGCCAGACCAATACCCCATTATGTATCCCCGGTTTGTGACATGATTGATGTTCTAATGTGTGTATCGTGGATCCACAAAAGATAGCATGTAATCTTGAATTGAATAAGCTGCGTTGTTATTCGGGAGTCGATACTTGTGAAGTACCATGTATTTTATGCGGTACTGCATCATGGTGTGGTAAAGTGATGGGTAATGACGCCTCAGCGGCCAATTTACTCCCGACCGTGGGTTGTATAACCAAGTAGTGAAGTTAGACGGATGAGATGATGTTTGAGACACTCATCTGCGACCGTTAATGAATATTAGGGTTTTTGAGAAGAGGTGTGCAAGCATCACTCTTCAGCTTGGTCGAAACCAAGCATGGAAAGGGATTTGGAGAGGACCGGCCGGGTATGTGTGTAGACAACATGCCGGTGTGTACGTCCATATCTCCTTTGTCCCATGAAGGTGCGATCTAGGCCACTCAATTTGACCGGCAAAGAGGAGTGGTCGAGATCGATTTTGCAATAGGAGTTTGATGCCGCAAAGAGTCGCGCACCATACTCTTTTCCTGCGTGTTTTCCAAGATGACCTAACTTGGTCGGTCTTGGCCTAGGTTGGTTTGACGTGAAGGTGGTAGGCTGGTGTTCACACCTATACCGACTATCCCATGAAAACGTGATCTAAGCCATTCAAATCATCCGGTGAAGTTGAGTGGTCGAGATCGGTTGCAATTTGGGAAGTGTAACCACGCATGTTTGGGCGGGCGTTTGGATTAGCCGGCGTGATACGCCTTGGCCGATCACATGAGGAGGTAGATGGGCCCACGGTGGTCATGCTTGGTATGACCGGACCGCTTAATCTAACTGGGACCCTCCATTCGTGCCGGAGAAGATGGACGCTCGTGATGGCTTGAAACCCTAATTTGGCTTTCAAAGCCATGCGCCATCTCTTGTTTGGGTGACGATTTTGTCATGGCCAAACATTGTTGGTCTTGACCGATTGGTCAAGTGTGTAGGCGGGCCCACGGTGATCGTGTTGACATGCTCTGGGCCCTTTGAGTCTACATCTACACCCTCCATCTATACCTGCGAAGATGGATGGTTGAGACTTTGCGGCACATGTAATATGCCGCAAACCCTAATTTAGGGTTTTTGTCCATAATGCTTGGTATGAACGGTTTCTTGGCAAGCTAGGCCAATGACCGACCATGCGGGGTCGGCCGTGGGTATTCCATACCATGCTTGGGGTGATGGAATTGATGCAGGGTCATCAATCATGCTTATGGAGTTGGATGACCTAGCGATCGAGATCATATCCAGGACCGATACGGTCGGTCTTGGGATGCTCAATCGGCTAGTATAACACACCGAGAGGGCTCAATCGGGCTAGTATAACACACCGAGAGGGCTCGGGCTAGTATAACACACCGAGAATCAGCACATGCGGGTATTTCGTACATGGTTTCATTATAGTGCTTGGAGGTTCGTGTTATTACGTAAGAGTAACACTCGGTCGTCATGCCACACCGATAATGAGTACTTTGAAATACAAGGGCGATATGAAATTCACAGGAAGGGATTGTTGCTACATGCTCCAACCTGGAGGAATTTCATGTATTCACGAGAATGGGATTGTTGCTACATGCTCCATTCTTGGTGAATTAAGTGAGGGAGTATCCAACACTTATAAATGGCTTTATCTTTTACAAGATGTCGGCGCATGATTTTTCCTCGGTTTTTACAAATTTAACCTTGAACGAAAATCCACCATCAACAATGACTAACCAGTTTACCACCTTCAACAACTTGAAAACCAGAGAGAAGTCCATGTTCTTGAGCTTGTTTTATCATATAAGATAGAGCTTCACCTACAAGAAGAAACAAAAAGGGTGATAAAGGATCACCTTGCCTAATTCCTTTTTCACTTTTGAAGTATCCAGCTGCAGACCCATTTATAAGCACAGAAAACCTCACATATTCTACACAACATCTCAACCATTTCCTCCATTGCAAACCAAATACCATTTTATCCATAATTTCATCTAAGAAGTCCCAATTTACATGGTCAAAAGCCTTTTCAAAATCAACTCCAGGTTTGCCACTTCTAATTCTTGGATCAATAAGTTCATTAGCCACTAAAACACCATCCAAAATCTGCCTTTTTTTGATGAAAGCTGTTTGTTCAGAAGAAATAACTGAATGAAGAACTTTCTTTAGTCTCTCTGCTAAAACTTTTGAAATAACTTTATACACCCCATGAACCAAACTAACGGGTCTCAAATATTTGATTTCTTCAATTGTTTCTTTCTTAGGAATTAGAGCTATGAAGGTATTTTTCAGTCTCCAACCTAAAAGTTCTTGTCTTGCAATTCTTGAAAAATCTTCATGAAATCCTTCTTGAGAACTTCCCAACAAAAAGATAAAAGCTGATTGCAAACCCATCTGGGCCAGGTGCCTTGTTTTGACCCAAAAGTTTGATTGCAGACAAACATTCAGACTCATCAATATCCGTTTCTAACCGATTGCTAAAATCTTGAGAAATACTATTGAAATGCATTAGCTCAAGTGAAACTGTCCTGGTAGCTTGATTTTGAAAGATATTTTGAAAAAAATTTACAATCCCTTTCTTGACCTCTCCAGCTTCATAAGTCATCACCCCATCTACTTTTATGGCGCCAATAAATTCCTTCTTCTTCTATCGAGGCAAGCCTGAAAATACTTTGTGTTTTTTTCTCATTCAAAGCAATGTGATTAGCTCTGAACGATTTCTCCATTTTTCAGCTTTTGCAATAGTTAAATTGCAATAATCCTGACGAGCTTTCAACCTTTCAGTCCATTGATCTTCATTGAGTCCATCATGAAGATATTCCTCTGCATCAAGCTTGACAAAAATATCTTCCAATTCTTCTAATCTCCTTTCCATGTCGCCAAACTCTTGCTTAGCCCAAATCTTTAACAACGGCTTTAAAAGTTGAAGCTTTTTGCACATCACAAAACCTGCATTACCTGTCACGGTGAAAGAATTCCAAGTATTTTGAATGAAAGTGAAAAAGTCAGGATGTGCATACCAGAAAATTTCACAACGAAAAGGGCCTGGACCTCCTTTGACACCATCGCATATAAGAGAAAGAGGACTATGATCTGAACATGGCCTGGCAAGAGCTTGTTGAGTAACATTCGGAAACCAACACTCCCAATCAGCAGAAACTAATATTCTATCGATTCTACTACGAACACATTGAACCTGATTATTAGTCCATGTGTATGTAGCCCCAATCATTGGAAGATCAATAAGTTCATGTCTTGATATGAATCTGTTGAAATTCCTCATTGCATTGTTTGATTATGTGCAAGAAGTTCTTTCATGAATGAATCTGATAACATTCCAATCACCTCCAACAAACCATGGTAAACTCCAATAGCTTCTAACCTCTTCAATTTCTCTCCGAAAGTCCTTTCTGATAATATAATTGATGGGAGCATAAATACCAGAAAACACCCACTCAAAATCAGAGTTAGCATTTGAAAATGAAGATTAATAGAGTGATGACCAATTAGATAATCAATAACCTTAACCTTTGTCTCATCCCACATACAAAGAATGCCTCCAGAACGACCTTCAGATGGTGCATCCAACCATTTGATATTTCTCTTTCCCCAAGTTTGCCAAACAATTAAATCATTGCATTGTTGGATTTTTGTTTCTAGAAGAACAAAAATACTAGGGATGGTCATGGGGCGGGTATGCCAATCCCGAGTCACCGCCCGTTCAAAAAAAAAATACCCATACCCTCCCCATTACCCACATGAATTGGGGCGGGGCGGGTATGGGGAATACCCATATGGGGCGGGTTTCCCATGGGTTACCCGTAACTCGGTGTTAATACATATATGTACTTACAATCAAAACTTAAACAAAAATAATAACATAAGAATAATGCATTTTAAAATTTAAAATTCAAAAATTCATCTTAAAGTGAACAAAAGAATCTGTAAATGACTTGTTAGTTTTGCTACTTTTTCATTTCTCATTCTATCTTCGTCCATGTTAACCATTGCATTATCTGTATCGTTTTCACTATTTTAACTTTTAGAGAATGTGTCTGATCACAACGAAGAAGTGAAAGTGATGAATATACAAGAACGATCAAGAATATAATAAATGAAAGAAGTGGTAGAAGTATAAAAATAAATGAAAGAAAGCTCGACTAAGTGGTAGAAGTATAAAAATTCGATACGAATTCTTGCATAAAAGTCTAAACCCTTATAATATGAAAGTTACGGGGCGGGTATGGGGCGGGGACCTTGAATCCCATCCCCACCCCATCCCTGTAGCTTAGGTTTTGGGTATTACCCATACCCGACCCCATCCCCATTTATGCGGGTAAAACCCTACCCAAACGGGACGGGTACCCACGGGGATGGGTTTGGGTGGGGCAAATGGCCATCCCTAAAAAATACTAGGACGCCAACCCCTAACCTTTTGTTTAACAATGTCTCTCCTGTTGATGTCGTTTAGACCTCTAATATTCCATGTTGTTATTTTGAAGTCCATAGAAAACCGATAAGCCTTTACCAAGAGAGAAAAATAGGAAACTTACAATTTCCTTTCCTTGTCGTAGTTTTGAAGATGACCCTTAATTACCTCCATCATTGAGTCACCAGCCTTTATAGTGTCTCATTTGTAAGCAACACCCACTCTTGGACCCAAATTTATCATTTGAGCCAAAATAGAATCGAACTGAGATCTTAAATCTGGATCAACTCTATGCTTAATTTCACTCCATTTTTCAGTGGAAGAAAGAAATTCTTTACCAAAAATGGTGCCATTCTGCGGTGATTTAGAGCTTGTAGTTTCTTGTATTTTTTCAATAACTGGGTCCAACTTTTGCAAAAAAAGAATTGTAACTGCTTGTCTCAAATGCTCCTCGACATCCTCTATAGAATTTAATTGAATTATTGACGTTTGAGCTGATTCAGCTTCTGACCGTTGTTTGATTGATTCAGAAGAAGAGTCAGAAGAATCTGAGTTGTCCTTTGAATTTGAATTTGAATTTGAGAATTCAAAATTCGGATTTGGGCTTGTACCGGATGTTGATGTATTCGGGTCCATGAAACTAACCCGCTTACATATCCGCTGAGGCAAAAAATTTGAATTCAAATTCAAATTTACATTTGACGACACCGAAACATTCTTTCCTTTCTTTACGCGCGGAAATTTCTCTTCCCATGATTTTTTGTTTGACAGAGTAATTGTCTGCGATAAACTTGGCCACCAATTTGGAAAGTTGTTTCTGCACCCGAAAATTTCTCTTGTATCTAGAAGAGATATTTATTATTAAAATATAATATATGAGAAAGTGTTCGTGTTGATATTATTTTCAGGAGCTCATCATGAGTCAAGTAACACATGTGATTAACAGCGACATTAGGAGACATTTACTATTATTAAAATAATATGAGAAAGGTTCCTGTTGTTATTAGAGCAACCACAGTGAGCGAGTATAACTAAATATTTGGTCAAAAAACGAGATACAGTGGGATAGATTATCGATTAAAATCCGGACCAAGACTAAATCCCAGACTATATTTGGTCTGGGACCAAGACCAAAACCAAATATAGTCGAGCGAATGTATAATGTTCGTTTGGCACCGGGCGGGTATATAAAGTACGCTTCACATGAAGCGCACGTATAATCTTCGTCCCACGAACATGCGTGTATATAAACTACGCCTCAATAGAGCGGTGCTGAAATGTACGCCCGTCCGGGCGTTGCTGAAGTTTACGCCCCACGCCAGATAGTGATATAATAAACGCCCCAATGAGACGAAAATTATACGTACGCCTCAGTCGGACGCAACGCCCCAACCCGGGCGTGTTAATGCCTGGCATGGAGCGGGACTTATACCTCCGCCCAAGTTCGAGCTTCCAATTTCGAATTTTTGAGCGTTAACTTGGAAGAAGTACAAATTCCCCCACTCAGCTGCACGTTTATGCCCAGTAGAAGTTTCGTACATTTGGCAGCAGTTTCCTGGCAACATCAGTAGATCAAAATTATTTGACTATTCAAAGTCCAAGTTAACTAGTATTCAATCCCAACGTGGTGAGTGTATATGTTGACCATCCGACCCAAATCCTATCCTCATCTTCTTCCTGTATGCATATAAGGATCCACTTTAAATCATTCTATATTAACAAAATTCATCTCTTTGATTAAATCATTCTATATTAACAAAATTCATCTCTATATTAACAAAACGCTGAGTTTGAAGCGTTGATTATACTTACGGAAAATGGGTCATTTGTCCAAATATTTTTAAAACATGGTTCAAATGGACGAGTAAAAATTAGTATGGGTGAAATGGACACTAAAAAATAGCAAGATGAAACTGGATTCATCATGACTTAAACTTAAAAAATAGTAAGGATGAAACTGGATGCATCGTGATGTAAATTAAAAATAATAAAAAGTATTTGAAAATGGGCAGGATGAAACTGTTTACATCTTGGCTATTTTTACATTTTTGTCCATTTAAACGGTATCAAAATCTAAATGTTCTTTTCACTCAGGAATTGTTGATTTTGGTCTTTTCAACCAAGTTTGTGTTATACTTACGCCTGACATCATGCGTTGATTTTACGTACGCCCCATCAGGCGTTGATTATACGTACGCCCCTTCTCCCGGCGTAAACTTTATGAACGCCCCACAACCCGCGTAATCTTTACCAACGCCCCACAACGAGCGTAAACTATATCAACGCCTGAACGGGATGCACTTTATACCTCCGCTCCACAACCAAACGAAGATTATACATCCGCTCGACTAAATATACTCGGCTACCGTAGCGTCACACTACGGACTAAACTCAAATTTAGTCTTTTTTTTTAGTCTTTGATCTTTGGTTATACTCGCACCACTGCAGTTGCTCTTAGGTGACTACTACTTGATCGGTAGAATTTACTACTCCCTCCGTCTCACTATTAGATGACCTAGTTCAAGTTTGCACAATTATTAAGGAAAGGAATGGGAAGGAGTATTATTAAGTATTTTTTACAATTATACCCTTATGGATAATAATTTGTAAAATTTGGAAATGATTTATCTCTCAAACTATACCATGGATTTTCGTAAACTTTGTATCGTTAGAAAGCATTTTAAAACACCTACGTAACGAGTATAAACATGGATATCAAATTATATACATTTCTTATACTAACGATAATCAATCAAAAGGATAATTTTAGAAATATTCCCTTATTTAATGAAATAGGTCAACTAATGGTGGGACAAAATTTTAAACTAAGTAGGTCATAGTGGGACGGAGGGAGTATTAGTTTTAGGAACTCATCATCAGTCAGTATTCACGAGGCCTTGAAGGGAAGATTAGATAGTAAAGAACCCAATTATGTTAGGACTAAACGTTAATTCCTACTAATTATAACAAGGCTTATATAAAAACCCGAGATTGGGGTATACTCAAACTAATTGGGGTATACCCAATTTTAAAGGGACACTTTTTGTGGGTTTTAGGGGAGGCCTAATGGGTAAGTTACAAAACTACCCTTTACCCATTAATAATCTTAATTACCCTAAATCGCCTTTTATTCTCTTCATTTCATCTTCTTCTCTTCTTCTTCTTCTTCATCTTCATCTTCATCTTCCATCAACCAAGCCATATAAAAATCTTCAACTTTTGATTTTCAAAAAAAATTGTTGACTCTACCAAATAAAAGAAGACTATAAATGATATTTAAACTCAAACCCATCATTGTGTTGTGTGATTTGATTGTTATATTAGGTTAGAAATCGAAAATTATGATTTCTGTGTCTTCAACCGGCAAGGTCGTAACATGAATATCTTGTCGACTTTTCATAATAACAGCCATGGCGGCGATCAAAAACTTCAAAATAGGCAGGTATTTTTGAAGACCTTGGCCAATACAAAGGAAGGGTATTTTTGAATACCTTGTTTAGGCCAAAACAACCGATAAGGGTATTTTTTGAATACCTTGCCGGCCAATAAATTTTTTATGTCATCTCCTCGTATGTCAAAAACAAAAGTCGGCAAGGTCTACGATGAAGATCATGCCGCCACTTTTGCCTAAGCGAGGTCGACGATGAAGACTTCTTATGACCACTTTGGTTTGAGTTGACGATGAAGATCTTCTTGGCCACTTTTGGCCTAAGTATGATCTTCATTAGTCGACCTTGCCGATTTCATACTTTCGTAACTGAAAGTGTTGATTTATTCGTTGATTTTGAGTATGATTCCATATACATGATTTGCAATCCCCTTTTAGAAGTATTTCGGTTGTGTGGCTTCATTTTCGTTGCAAGAGATATTCTAAAAAAAAAAAAAAAAAATCATCAAAAATCATCCCACAAATGTTCAATCAAAAACAAAATTTCATAACTTTCATAAGTTTTAATCTATTCAATCAATTTAAACTTAATTAATTAATCTAATCAAAATTTTAGTGTTAATTAAACGAGGGCAATTTTGCCATTTTGAAAATACAAGGTTAAGGGGTGGCTTGGTTTTACTTCAAAATGACCCTATTTTGTCTTATTGGGTATACCCCAATTAGTTTGGGTATACCCCAATCTCGCCAGGTTATATAAACCACCCTACCTCTGAACGTTTCATCACTTCTTCTTTCTCCCTCTTTTCCACACCTAATACTGAACCCACATTAGAGTATTATTAAGCCACCCAAATACTCTTCTAAAACGATTTTTCTTCCTTTTATAGGCTTGACTTTTCTAGAGAATTCCCCACTACTCTTTCTTTGCTCTTGCAGATTAATTAACAAAGCCCAGCAATTATTTTGCAATGGAGTTTACCAGTCAAAGTGAGAAGAATAATGAGCTGATGCTCGCCCAAGCTCACATCTATAACCATGTCTATAGTTTTGTAAGTGGCATGTCCCTGAGATGTGCTGTTGAATTAGGCATACCAGACATCATCCACAACCATGGCCAAGTGCCCATCCCCCTCTCAACACTTGTTGACAATCTCTCCATACCAGTGACAAAAACTGATTCTGTGCGACGCCTCATGCGTTTTTTGGTTCACTCAGGGTTTTTTGCTACACAAAAAATTGACGAAACTGAAGAGGAAGGATACTTGCTCACACCATCTTCAAAACTCTTACTAAAAGATGATAATACTAGATTTACGTTGTCACCTTTTGTGCTTATACTGGGGCATCTTGATGTGTTAACTCCATTTGTTTCCTTGAGCTCAAGTTTTAAAGAAACTGGATCATTAACAGCGTTCGAGGCTACTCATGGTGTCCCTGTATGGAATTTCATGGAGCGCGACTCTGAGCTTAAAAAGAACTTCTATAGTATGATGGTCAATGATTCTCGCTTGTTGATGAGTGTAGTTGTCAACGAGGGTAAAGAGGTATTCCATAATTTGAAGTCTTTGATTGATGTAGGAGGTGGGACAGGGGCTGCGTCGCAAGTCATTATTGAAGCCTTCCCGCATCTGAAATGTACTGTTCTTGACCTCCCACATGTGGTTGCAAGCTCACCTCCCGCAGGAACGTTGTCAAACAACCTACAGTTTGTTGCTGGTAATATGTTCGAGTCCATCCCTCATGCCGACGCAATTTTAATAAAGGTACATATCTTGGTATCCAGCTTTGACCCACTACTCTTTGAACAAGCGCTTAATTAACGTTATAATAATATATGGCAGTTTACGCTACATAATTGGACTGACAAGGAGTGCGTAAAAATACTTAAGAAATGCGCAGAAGCTATTCCGTCCAGGGAGCAGGGAGGTAAGGTGATTATAATAGATGCTGTGGTTGCTGAACACAAGAACAAACAAGAAAAGGAACCAATAACTACTGAAACTCAACTAATATTCGATATGTTCATGATGACTCTATTTGATGGTAAAGAAAGAACCAGAAAAGAATGGGAGAAAATTTTCCTGGAGTCAGGTTTTACGGACTATAAGATTAGTCCTATTTCTGGGTTTCGATCCATTATTGAGGTATATCCTTGATGAGTATCGACATAAGTAATAGTGTGGAGGGTTTGGTGTGTATCAAATTAAGTGATGGTTTGTTTTTCTATTTACCTAATTTTCCCAGCAATAAAATTGTTAATGTTGAATTTTGTGTTCCTAGAATGTCAATAAACAAACAAATTCCATTTTTTATTTTTATTTTAAACATAAAAGACTAAATTACAGTGTCTTTTATGTAGCAGGCAAGCGAGCAACAAGCTGCGCCGCAAACCCTTTTTGGATTGCAAATCCTATCCTTTTAAAAACAAACTCTCTCGAACCGGGAGTCATGACATTACTGTGCATGACTATCTGGACTCTCTTGAGAAGTCCAACCGCGATCTGGAGCCAAATAGCCGAAAGTGTCAAAAGCAAAGGGCACTACACGAAATCAGGGAATTTGTAACGCCCGATTTTGTAACGGATATTTTTTAAGTAACGCCCGAATCGACGTTGGTAACTTTGTAACGTTGGATAATCGTTGCAATAATTGGTATCTGCCTCGAGTTTCGGGAGGGTTGTGGGTAATTACCTTCCTATCCTCAACTTAAATTGCCAAGTTACATTGTTACCCTCCATTACTACTATTAGCGCCTCTATTATTAGCTCCCAATTTCATCTCACACTCAAGGGCTACCCATCCTCCCAACGATTCTGGCTTTCTTCTCCAACATTTTTTTCCCATTATAACTCTTCATTTTAATTACGAAAATCAGAAAACAAAATTAAAATCCGAAAACAAAATTAAAATCATCTCGAAATTAGTTTTTCATTTAATATGTCCGAAAATTAGAATAAGAATCAGTTGGGAGGTAGATAAACAACTTAATGTGTTGATAGAAAAACGGTTGAGACATTACTACATCATATCTTTCACCTCCATTTATTTCACATCTCACCGACTTCTTGGTATATCCCTGCAGACCCCCTCGATTTCACCAGAAAATTCATCAGAATCAATTTGAGATCAGTTGCAGGAAACTTCATCAACAAAATTGATTCAACCGATTCTTCTGTGACTCGTCGATTTCATCAAAGATTTAAGCTTAATCGAGTTATCACAGAAGGATTGAGTTTGATTAAGCTCTCTAGTTTACTCAAGATATCCAAAACCTCATTATCCAAACCCAATATAACCCCAATACTGAAGACTCTATCAGATGAAACCTAACTTATACAAGGAAATTTTCTGTCAAATCCTTATATGATAAGAAAATTTATGATAAATATGTTAATGACACTCTCACAAAGACCTGAAGGAAATCGAAAATTGACACTACTCCAGCTATCCAACTCTTCACTTGGAAATGTGCTCATGGCATTCTTCCAACAAATGCTAAATCAGCTAGCATCTTGAACTACATTGATCCCATTTGCACTTTTTGCAAAAATGCTCCTGAAGATATCACTCATGTTCTACTGGCTTGTCCAACTGCCTCTGATGTTTGGGCAAAACTTTTTGGGGAGAACCACCAACTCTTCTCTGCTCACAACTCTTTCCATGACCGGGTTCAACAAGTTGGTTCCACCTTGACAATCCTTCTATTAGCTGGAATGCTACCTTTGCCGAATTTGTTGGTTCATCTGGAAAGCTAGATGTGATTGGGTCTTCAGAACCATAAGCCCTACTGTTGCTGCTACTACTCTAAAGATTACTCAACATTTATGTACCTTCAACAGAGTGAATCATAATCCATGGCATATTCTCAACGATCTCTACTATCAGGAAAATCAAAATGATCATAATCTAAGACTTAGAAATATGATCAGCAACAATAGGGGAAAATTTGGAATCACTATTAGCATACATATCTTGGAAATAACAAATAACATGGCTAATAGTGATGTATCTTCCTATACTAACTATGCTTTTATGTCTGTGTCTTTTACATGTCAATGTGTGGGAGCAAGGAATATCAAAGACTTTGCAAATGCACTCAACAGAGCAGACACAACAAGCAGAGGAGCTCATCTAGCACTGATCTGGGCCAATGAAATGCATCACACAAACATAGACTTTGCAGCAGAGGAGGAAGTAATACTACAAGCAATTCAGAAAGGTTACCACACTCAAGTTCAGGCAAGATTTAAAGGAAGCTACGCTCAAAGTTAAGACAGGAATTTTGGAGCAATTGACATTGTTTTAGGCAAGCTTACCAAGCTGGCTCCACAACATAACATTACTGCTGCCAACTTAGCTAGGCACTCTAGTCACTCCCCTTTACTTCAAAACTTTAATTGGAAAGGTCCAAACCTCCATCTATTATGGACAACTTTACAGTTTACTCCTAATGTGAACACAGAAATAACGATGGCATCCACGTGTTCACAAACAATATTCGCATTACACATAAAATCACTGAGGAGAATGAAACATATATATATATAGTAAGTCAAGAATTTGTTAGACTCTCGAGCCTTCGGGCTCTTCCTCGTCTCGGTCAAGGGGGATAAATTAAACTATTCATACGATCGTAACGTGTAACATAAAGATCTAGACATAGTATATAAAACAAAAGATAAAGTGCGGAATACAAATGAGACACTCGATTTACGTGGTTCAAAGACTAAGGCCTACATCCACGGGGTAGTTGTTTCACTATGCATTTGGGGGTTACAAAGATAGTCAAATGACTTTGGAGTGAATAACGAAGCTATGAAGGAGATAGAACTACTACTTACTCTCAATATTCTCTCTTCTATTCTTATCTCTCGCTCTCACCTGCACTGGTCGACCCATTCTCTCTTAGAGGAGAGGGTATTTATAGGCATCTTTGGTGGGGCCCTCTTCTGTAAGCATCCCAGTCCTTATCATCTTGATTTGTGTACCGATCCCAATGGGGTCTTCGTTATCTTCCGATGGCTTCAGCGTTAATATAGGGAAAAGAAGAGTTACCTTCTTTCATCCATAGAGTAGCCGACACGCACCCTACGTTTCTAGTGTTTAATGCGGGTAGTTGGATAGCCTCGCACGCGCCCGCATGATGTCTCACTGCCCTTATCACATCCTTGTCAGTGAGACCAATCCCTGCCCTCCATCTTGGATCTCCCTCGGGATGGAGTAAAGTAGATATTTGGGTTTCCTTCAGTAATTCGCGGTAGCCTGTTCCTCAGGTGCCCCCGATCTTCTGCCGTCGGATTGATCTAGAAGTAGATGACAGATACCCCTTGGGTGCTAGGACGTGACATCATATGTTGATGTTCTTGAGTTGTGTGTTTCCCATGTGTGATCTTTTAGACACGTGGCGGATGATGAATTAGGTGTATACAATTTGCCCCTTTTCTCCAAGTTTGAAGTTGGTCAAAGTTAAGAGAAAACCGTCTTCACAGTCTTCCCTCTCTTCTCATTAACTTCTCCTTATTCTCAGGGCACGTTTCCCACTCCTAGCAATAACTTCTCCTTGAGTCATGTGACGGTTTTTTGTTATAAATATGAGAGAAGTTGTAAAAAATAAATTTTATTCTCTATTTATTCTTGTCTGTTCATGACTTCTCATTCTCTTCTCTGAACCTTTTTCATTCTTCTTGTTTGTTCTTTAGCTATTAACTTCTACTGGTGCTGCTCAGAGTCAAAAATTGATCGAATCTTCAGAGGTCCTATGATGTCGTTGTTCATCAGGGGTTTGCAGATCGTCTTTGTTCTCATCGTAACATTTTTGATTCAGGTATGGTGTTCTTCTTATCTTGATTTTGGTTGATAATCATTTCTCTGCTGCTGTATCTAGGTTTTGTGATGAAGAACAAAATATACGAAAGTCTGAATCCTTTGGCACGTAATCTGGATCGAATGACCTACCTCCTATGGTGGCTCCTCAGTTCAATGTCTCAGGATTTGTCACGAAGATCCTTCGGTCATGGTTCGGTTCTGGTGCTTTATAATTTGCTTTGTCGTGCCGGTACGCTGCTCCTAAGCTTTGGGCAATCTTGTCCTTGAGTTCCTGATTTTCTCAAGCTAATAATGCCACAACCTCTATATATGTCTTCTAGTTCTTTTTCAACTCCTCGAGCTCTGCTATCAGTTGGGGGAATGATTCGATCCTTGGTTTGAAGTTCCGATCCGCCCTTGCCCCCCAATGGCCACAATGTGATCTTCATCAACTATTTGGATTAAGGGGTAGGGTGGTTCGGAATTTAACAACTGAAATTCCACATGTGGGGGCGTCAGTTGTGTAGTTGGCAGAGTCTGGTTCTGATCGTTCGTCGTCGGCATTCCAAGGGTCGGGCCGTTGCATCGTTGATTCTGCAAATCCTTCTCGTTGTTGGTGAGCATGGGAAGCCGCGACCGCCTTTGGTGCTTCGGTTTAGCTTCCATAGCTTTGAGTGCTGCCGCTGCTGCAACGTTGACGTCTAGGGGTGAAGTGATTTCCGCTGCGTCTAGCTTCTGGTTTGGTGCCTTCGTCTTTTCACCCTTTTATTTACTATGTTTCATAACTGGTGTCGTCCTCGGTGTTTATTTGGACGATTCCTTGGTTTTTCCCACATCCTTCGTTTTCTCCTTCATTGATTCTCTAAAAAAACGAAACGTCGTTGGAGAAACAGAATCCATATAGGTTTTGTTAGCAAAGTTAATCTAATGAGAAGAGACATAAATTTCAACGCACACTTAAAGATTCTCAAGGAAAACGAGGTTCGGGGGAAAACTCTTTTACTGAAGTGTAGATCCAATCATCGCAAGCATAGATCCACACAAGGGTTTTTTAAAGCACGTCGTGAATGCGATCATTATGGAAAGGTAGAAAATACAACGTTCGTCTAAAGGTTTTTGGGGGATCATTTTAAAGAAAGGAAAACTTAAAACGGCAGATCCAATAATTATAAACATAGATCTACTCATGAATCAGAGAAGTATTCTAAGGAAAGCATAAATCTAAAAGTTTTAAACATGGAAAACATGGGAAACTCTAAGGAAAGTATAGATCTGTAAGCTTTAAACACGAGGACAAAACTGTTTTAAATCCGAAGATGATTATGACAGAGATCGCGGAGCCAAATAATTTTTGCAATGATTAACATGAGCGTAAGGTAGTTTTGAGAATAACTAGTTTTAGGGAATAGCGCAGTGAGCCGAAAAATAGGTAAAATCACAGGATAAGATAAATTATTTACCGGGACAAAGTCCTTGTTTCTAGCGCCAGAATGTGAACACAGAAATAACGATGGCATCCACGTGTTCACAAACAATATTCGCATTACACATAAAATCAATGAGGAGAATGAAACATATATATATATATAACGGGGTAAGTCAGTAACTTGTTAGACTCTGAGCCTTCGGGCTCTTCCTCGTCTGGTCAAAGGGGGATAAATTAAACTATACATACGATCGTAACATGTAACATAACAGATCTAGACATAGCATATAAAACAGAAGATAAAGTGCGGAATATAAATGAGACACTGATTTATGTGGTTCATCACTAAGGCCTACATCCACGGGGGTAGTTGTTTCACTATGCATTTGGGGGTTACAAAGATAGTCGAATGACTTTGGAGTGAATAACGAAGCTATGAAGGAGATAGAACTACTACTTACTCTCACTATTTCTCTCTTCTATTCTTATCTATCGCTCTCACCCCGAGAATTGGTCGGCCCCTTCTCTTTAGAGGAGAGGGGTATTTATAGGCATCTTTGGTGGAGCCCTCTTCTCGTAAGCATCCTGGTCCTTATCATCTTGATTTGCGACTGATCCCGATGGGGTCTTCGTTATCTTCCGATGGTTTCAAATAAGTTAATATAGGGTAAAAAAGAGTTACCTTCTTCTCCTCCATAGGGTAGCTGACAAGTACCCTACGTTTCTAGTATTTAATGCGGGTAGTTGGATAGCTTACACGCGCCAGACAAATGTCTGCTGCCCTTATCACATCCTTGTCAGTGAGACCAATCCCTGCCCTCGATCTTGGATCTCCCTCGGGATGGAGTAAAGTAGATATTTGGGTTTCCTTCAGTAATTCGCTTTTAGCTTGTTCCTCAGTGCCCCCGATCTTCTCGCGCTCTGGATTGATCTAGAAGTAGATGACAGATGCCCCTTGGGTGCTAGGACGTGGCATCATATGTTGATGTTCTTGAGTTGTGTGTTTCCCATGTGTGATCTCAAAATAAAATTTATACTCTATTTATTCTTGTCTGTTCATGACTTCTCATTCTCTTCTCTAAACCTTTTCATTCTTCTTGTTTGTTCTTTAGCTATTAACTTCTGATGGTACTGCTTAGAGTCAAAAATTGATCGAATCTTCAGAGGTCCTCTGATGTCGCTGTTCATCAGGTGTTTGTAGATCATCTTTGTTCTCATCGTAACACTTCTGATTCAGGTATGGTGTTCTTCTTATCTTGATTTTGGTTGATAATCATTTCTCTGCTGCTGTATCTAGGTTTTGTGATGAAGAACAAAATATACGAAAGTATATATACTTTCCCCTGTTCTTTATCACAAAACCTATGGCTTCTCTGTTGATCGTTAAAGCTTGTTTTTAACGGTTATGACTGAATTAGGTTTTCTAATTAATGAATTAGGGTTTCTAATGACTGAATTAGGGTTTCTAATTTTCTGTGGGTTCCATCAAACTACATATTTCTGTGTTTTGATGGTATTTCTGATGAGCTGTGAAAGTTGAAAAAACTTCATTTCATGATCTTCGTCATCTTCTCTGTTTGATCTTCGTCTTACTTTTATGCCCCTTGTAGGTATGGCTTACCGTCATCGGGTTCCATACCAAACTCTACCATCGAGCCCTTATAGATCTCCTCTATCCAGAAGTCCTGATATAGCCGCGCCGAAGAGTGGTCCATCTAGGCCTTCCCAACCGGATCTTCGAGCTCATAAGGATTCATCTGCGCCTGGTCCCAGAGTTTCATCTATGAAGAGGCGGGATCCACCGAAGGGTTCTCGATACGTTGTTAACCATCCTCTTGCTTCTCAACGTTCTGAACCGACGAATGTGCCACCTCCCTCTTCTCAGCGTGTTGAACCGCTGAATGTGCATCCTCTTCGTTCTGTTGCCCCAGCTACGATGCCTTCTCAAGATACGATGCCTCCTCAAGTTACTATGCCTCTTCAAGCTACAATGCAACCTTCAAAATATAAAGCTTCAGTGTAGCCGCTTTGGTGAAAGAATCTTCTAAAGGTGCGGCCCCGAAGTCAGACTCATCTAGGAATCCTTCGTCCAAGAGAAATGCTTCGGATATGAGTCCTCCGAAGGATCCATCGTTGTACATGGTTGTCTCTTATAGTGTTGCCCCCGTTATACGAAGTATGTCGGTTCCTAAGAAAAAGATGAAGGTTTCTTTTATGCATATTGATCTTGAGGCCTTCAAAGTAAAGCATGAACTTGAAGCTTTCAAGTCGTTTTATGATCAAGGTGACGATCTTACTTATGATCCGATCACGAATTATAAGTATGATGATTTCCACTTGCTGACGACCGGGGGCCTTCGGTCGGGCTTAATCGCCGCCTCGTACAAGTCGATGATTCTTTCTATTACGATGCCTTGATCATCGTGGAGGGTTTTACTCCGCATACCCATTGTCGCTTTTGTAGCACAATTGACCGGGAATTATCTTCGGGCGCTTAAGGAATGCTATCTTCGAGTAAGGGGGAGACGATGATGACCTACTATGTCCCCAACCCACCAGAAAGATTGGTATACTCCTAAAACTTCAATGCCTCATTTGGAGACTACGTTAATGGTAGGAACCGCAAGCCATGGAGCGTCGGCCTTCTGCACTATTGTCGCTTCTCGCAGAGTGAAGATCGTCTCTTAAGTGAAGTGAGTGATTCGAAGCTTCGATATGTCCCTGGTACCAAAGGGAATTCTCAGTGGAAGCTTTTTCCTGCCCGTGAGTGACTCAAGCGTGATCATGATTATGAGTGGCATGTCACCGTTATTGAAGTCATCGGTCCTAAGGCTTATGGTCAGGTACCCGGTCAAGATGGATGGCGACATTGTCGGGTAGCCGACCTCGTGATAGTGCTCCAGCTCGTTATGGTGACTTCGCCCTGGCGCTAAATTTTGCCGGTATGAACTTTGAGTATGCTTTCGATGTCAAGCTGATGTAGACGAAGAAGAAGTTCCGATGCTACCCTTCCTTCAAGAGTAACGCCACCGCTAAGGTATGACTTCTCGTGAGATTGTAATGTATAATTTCCCTTTTCTTCTTGGTTTGATATTAATCAAAGTATGGAAAAATTGTCTTCGTGATAACACAACGTTATGACTTTAGGTAACGAAGAAAAAAGAAAGGTCCTGTTCAGGTCTTCTATCAAGTATCGTTGAGGAGACGAAGTCCCCGATGAAGTCACCAGTCCAGTGAACGATGAGTATGTCGAGGAAGGAGGAAGCTACCGATGTTGAGGAACGTACAGAGACTTCTCCACCTAATCATGAGGATGGTTAGAATATTAGTGGCGGAGCTATCAAGAGGAGATTGCCATCAAGCGGTCAAGGAGATATTCCCGCTAATGATCCTACACTTTCTCCCTCCCCAAATCAGAGGAACGAAGATTTTGATCTTCAATCAACGATCCCTACTGGGTCGGGTCAGGAATTCTCTTTTGGAAAGATCTATTCATCTGGTGGGCAAAGTTGATATTAGTGTCAATGCCATGGGGATAGCTTCAGACTTCTCTTTAATTTCTCCAAATGATGAGTGGGACGTCCTTACGAGACTGGGGTGAGAAAGTGGTTGAGATGGAAGAAAGTTCTGATGGTGAGGATGCCGAAGCCCTTGCTGTTAAGGAGGCTAAAGCCAGGAATTCTGGTGGACGAAAGGACGTTACCAGTGAAGGAGGCTAAAGCCATGATGCATGCCGTGATGATGCCAAACTGGATTGGTTGATAAAGAAAAACTTGATGTTCGTGCCTAACCCTGCTCTGGTAATCCCTGGCAAGAAAAACTCTGATGCTTTCACCCGTCAGAAAATGCAGTTATCATCTCACGATGAGGTTATAGAAATCTGGGAGAAGGATTTAGGGGCTACTTCTATTAGTCCGTTAGTCGATCCCCCCTCTTCCATTACTGATATGATGGCTATCGCCGATGGGTATCGGTACGGTTTCCCCCAGCAGCGTGTTTTGAGGTAAGTCCTCGTAGATTCCCTTTTCCATTGCTAATATGTCATTTTATTGACTGTTATTATTTGTTTGTCATCAACGCAGATAATGAGGAGCGAACACCGCAACCATACTGTACTCATTCTTCAAGGCGAAGGCCCCGAAGCCGGAGGCAAAGCTTCATCACGGAGAAGAGGATTTGAATGATCTTGAGGCACTCATCTCTCGCTAAGGACAAGGAAATATTAGAGTTAAAAATCGGTCAAGGGGAAAGAGAAGCTTGGTGTCAAGAGAGAAACATCGTCTTGAACTTGTACTTGTTTTGCAAAGGGATTTGGAGAAGGCTCGTGGAGATGCTTCGCCTTTTAACACTTCGTTTTCTTTCCTTGTATTCCTCTTCGTCTCTCTCTTTTGTCTTCTTAGTGTGATGTCTGAGTCTCCCGACCCTATCTTCAGCGGGCGATGTCAGAGAATTAGCATGGCTTAGAAGTGAGAGGAATCGCCAAGCTTCTCGAATCAGAGAGTTGGTGGAGAAAGTTAAGAGTGAGGCTGAAAAATGGAATGCACGAGCCGATGATCATAATGTCTTGGTGGCTGAATGGAGAGAGAGGCGGAACCAAATGGTTGATATGCATAATAGTTATAATGTCGATCGTCACCAGTTTAACGGTGCCTTACTGTGGACTCGTGAGAATCTACGTGATGCGCGTGAGGATATTTATCGTTTATAGGCCAAGGTAATAAACTTGGAAGAAGAGTTGCGTCAAGCCCATTCATCTCATGACCCTGAAGTTAAGGATTATATACAACGACTTTTTTGGGAGAGGGACGATGCCAGAGCTTAGGCCCACGCCCTTAAGAATGCCTTAAGTGCTTCTCGGGCTGATGTTGCTCATTTAGTTGAATCTGAGAAGGATCTTGAAGTTAATATGTACAGGCTTACTAAGGGATAGAAGAAATGAGTAACGAAGTCAATCGCCTTCATCATTTAGACTCCATGAAGCAGGTAGAGTTGGATGAGTGTCAGTTTGCTCTTATAAATCTTCAATTGGATTATAAGAAAATTTCGGACGAGTATGATTTTCTTGACAAAGCCCGGGACGCTGTAGTTAATGAATATGAGATAGCTTCGGCTAGTGTCGAAGGTATACATTTATTTGTTTATGAGTGGTTCCGTAATTATAGTTTTCTAACCCATCCATGTCTTCTTTTTCAGAGATCGAGGGACAGCTTAACCTTGCAAATGCTCAATCTTCCTTAGTGAAGCAGTAGGGCCAGACCAAGTATTATGAGAGTTTGGCTTGACCTCGGGACGAAGCAGCGAAGGAGGCAGCCAAGGAAGTAGCCCGATTGACGTCTTCATTGTCGCAGTCTGAGCTCAAGACCACCGTGATTGCATATAAGGCTCGTTGCCAACTTGTCAAAGAAGTTAACAAAACTTTGACCAAGATCGAGCAGGGCCTTCAGAAAGATCATGGTATTGTCAAGAATTACCCTCGTCGTCCTATGCCTGAGCCCTTAACTTACTCTTCCGGTCTTTCTTCACGAGGAAGTTTCCCTTCGTCTCAGAAGAAGAATCCAGCTGATCACGTCGGGTCTTCCAAGGGGAAGTAGATTTCCATACTTGTTATAGAAAGTTGATCTTTGTTGATTACTTGGCTTCGGGTCATTTTTTGGTGTATTTTTTGTGTTTCTTGTTTTATTTCCCGAACTTGTAATCAACTTTTATGGAATGGATCATCGTTTGTTTGGATATGTACAACTCTGATTTATTTGCATGGTTAATTCAGTTACTTTTTTAGATAGTGAGCAAATCTAGTTAAAAAATAAATTAAGTAATAGAAAGTGTTTGATAGCAATAACGAAGATAAGCACCTTCGTTAGTGACTTTGGACCTGTCACCCCGCTGGCTAACCCTTGGCCAGAGGATTACCAAACGGTGGGGGTTGATGCAAAACTGTTCCGGATATGTAATGCGTTATTGAAATATTTACATGCATTTATTCCGCTGAACCGCTGCCCTTTTGATTGGTTGGGTATCTCTTTCTGCTGCAGGAAGCCTTCCCCATGAACCTACACTCATAGACGCTAATAGGGGGGTCCCGAGAGATTGTATATGGTTACATTCCCCAATATAAATTTTGCAAAAAGCTTGTTTTTGATAAGGCGAGGTCTGCTATTCCTCGTCCAGAAATAGAAACATGTCAAGCGGGAACGCTGTCTTCTTCTTCTGGTGCTCTTCACGCAGATGCAGAACTGTGTTGCTTTATGGATAGTATGGCTTGAGATATTTCGCATTCCACGGATGTCTAAGGGCTTCACCCTTTAAGTTACGTAGGTAATAAGATGCATTTTCTGCAATATCATGTATTATAAATGGTCCTCCCCATGTTAATGCTAACTTGCCCCACTTTTTCTCTCGTTGGTATTGGGGTATAGTTCTCAGCACATGATGTCCTTCTACAAAATTTCTAATCTTAAACTTATTGTTGTATTCTCTTGCTAATCTTCGTTGGTAATTCTCCATACTTTGTAGCACTGCCTCCCTCCTTTTTTCTAGATCATCGAGCCTTTCCAACATCATGTCCGCTGTGAGGATCTTCTCCCATGCTTTGGTCTTTGTGGTGGGCATGATGATCTCTGTCGGGATGACTGCCTCACTCCGTAAGTGAGGAGGAATGGTGACTCGCCGGTTGCGGATCTGCGATTTGTCCGATATGCCCATAGCACGCTGTGTAACTGTTCGCACCATCGTCCCTTATGCTCGTCTAGTGATTTCTTCAGGATAAGGGCAAGGGTGTTATTTGTGGATTCAGCCTGGATGTTGCTCTGGGGATAGATGGGAGTTGATTTATTCTTCCTGATTTTGAAGGTGTCAAAGAGCATGTCTATGTTCTTTCCATGCAGCTGTTTGCCGTTCTCAGAGACGATCTCTGTGGGGATTCCGAACCTGCAAATGATGTTCTAGAAGATAAATGTGAATACGTCCGAGTCTCGGATTCTAGCCCGGGCCTTGTCTTCTACCCATTTGCTAAAGTAATATGTGGCTACAATCAAGAATCGTCTTTTCCCTGATCCTTCGATCAGAGGTCCAACAATGTCTATGCCCCATTTTGAGAAGGGCCAAGGACTATCCACCGAATTCGCCTTCGTTGGGAGCATGGATCCTTTTAGCAAACCGCCGGCATTCCTCACATCTCCTAGACATTCTTGCAGATCTCATATCATTTGTGGCCAATAATATCCCTGCATCTTTACTTTGTCTGCTAGTGATCTCATCCCACTATGGTTTCCCGCGTCTCCATAGTGTATATCTTTCAAAACTCGATGTCCTTCCTCTCTTGATAGGCATCGTAGCAACGGTCCGAGAAAAGACTTCTTATATAAGATTCTGTCCCGAAGGTCGTACCTCCCTCCTTTGATTGCACCTTTCTAGCTTGCTTCAAGTCCGCAGGCAGCGTATCTTCTTTAAGGAAAAGATGAACTTCGGTTTTCCAATCTTCTTCGTCCTTGAAGTCTTCGTCTTCGTTAGCTCTTGTCATAATATCATCTTCGTGAAAGTCATCGGCGATGTCTTCCCATGCATCATCGTCAGCGATATCCTCCCTTATATCGTCTTCACGATTTGTAGCGAAGGATTCCTGTGGAGTAATCGAGGCTCATATACTCTTGTTATCTTGATTGGCTTGACGCTTTCATCTTTCAACATGGATGATATGTATGCTAAAGCATCAAAGATGCCTAAGGTCTCTTCGCATAAATGCCGAACTTGATGTCGGGTATTTGGGATGCTAGAGTCCTGGACCAAGGCCATGTACGCCGAAAGGGTCTCGTCGTAGACATTGTATTCTAGTCATATTTTTCGTATGACCAGTTATGAATCGCTCGTCAGGCGTACATCGATTATTCCCATTTCTACTATCAAACGAAGACAATTTCTACGTCTTCGTATTCTATGATGTTGTTGGTATGCCCCTTGAATTTTAACCTCAGTGCGTGTATGATCTTGTCTCCAGTGGGGGTGGTGATTATGATGCCTATGCCCGCGCCTTCCCTATTCCTTGATCTGTCGACGAAGACCTCCCATCGTCTTTGGTTTGAGGGTTCGAGAACATCTACTGGATCTTTTCCGCCTCTTTGCTTCGGTATGCCCTTTACTTCCTCGCGTCATTGTCCAAGGGTAAATATGCTAGGAAATCCGCCAGAATTGTGATTTTTGGGCAGTTTGGATCTCATGGAGGATGTTGAACTAATCAAGATGAGTATTCCATTTTGATATTCTTCCTACTTTCCGAGAGCTTTTGAGAACAGCCTCCAACGGTGCTTTGCATGGAACACAAATATAGTGATTCAAGAAGTAGGTTCTTAGCTTTTGGGTTGCCCATACTAGTGCCAAGATAAGCTTCTCGATCTTTGTATAATTTCTTTTTGCCGGGTTGAGAGTCTTGCTGACGTAATAAATTGGTTGCTCTATCTTCGTGTTTGTCTTGACCAACACTGCACTGACTGCATCCTCCGTTGCTTCTATGTAGAGAGCCAATACCTCATCGGGATCGGGCTTTTGCAGGATCGGGATCGTGGCCAGATATTCTTTAATCTTTTGGAAAGCTTCTTTGCATTCAGCGGTTCATTCAAACTTGCTCCCTTTTTTGAGGATTTTGAAGAAATGTTTGCATTTGTTAGATGACCTAGCGATGAATCTACATAGAGATGTTAAGGATCCGTTGATCTTTTGGACTTCTTTCAGGTTCTTCGGGGATGGCATCTCTACGATGGCCTGGATCAACTTCGATGCCCGTCTTCGTTACTAGATATCCAAGGAACTTCCCTGAGGTGACGCCGAATGTGCATTTTTTCGGATTTACTTTCATGTTGTGCTTCCTCATTGGTTCAAAGATATCCCTCAGGTCTTGATGGTGATCCTTGCGTAGCTTACTTTTGACGAGCATATCATCAACATAGACTTCTAGGGTGTTCCCAATCCATGGTTTGAAGATAGCATCAACCATCCTCTGGTATGTTGCCCCTGCATTTCTAAGTCCGAAGGGCATCCTTGTGTAACAATAGAGGCCGTGCGGGGTGTAGAATGATGTATGTTGTTGATCTTCTTCTGCCATGGCCACTTGGTTGTAACCAGAATATCCATCCATGAATGACAGTTCTTCGTATCCTTCGACAGATTCCACCAGTTGATCGACGCTTGGGAGTGGGTAACTATCCTTTGGACATGCCTTATTGAGGTTGGTGAAATCGATGCATATTCTTACTCCTTCATTCTTCTTCGGCACGATGACCATGTTCGAGATCTATGTTGGATATTTGACTTCGTTGATGAATCCCGCTTCTAACAGCTTGCGGATCTCCTTTTCAATTGCTTGGTGATACTCTGGTGCTACCTTTCGTACTTTCTGCCTAAAGGGGTGCGTGCTCGGCTTTATACGAAGTTCGTGTTGGATTATCTTTGGATCGATTCTTGGCATGTCTCATAATTTCCACGCAAAAATGTCCGCGTACTCCATGAGTATCTCGATTAAAGATATCTCTCTTTCTTTATCCATTAAGGTCCCTATCTTGATCATCTTCGGGTTCTCTTCGTTCCCTATATTGATCTCCTTCGCAGGTTCTATAGATGTGAACGTAGGCTTCAGTTCCCCTAGGAGGGGGACATTCTTTAATTGCTATTTGGTAGGCTCTTCATCCCCCTTAGCTGTTGAGGTACTTGCCTCAGCATTTAGAACGATGCTTTCCTTCGTTATCCTCTTTCCAAAGATTTCCTCAAGATAAAGATCAATTGCTTTTTCCTTGGAAGCTTCTTTGTTTCGATTTCTTCGGGACTTCCGCTGCTCATCTTGTTCGTTATTGAGCTGATTTTGTAGAGACTGGCATTCTCGAGCGGTGACCTGATCTCCCTTTATTTACATTACCCTTTCGGGTGTTGGAAATCTAAGATACTGGTGATAGGTCGCTGCCAATTCTTTAAGCTTGTGCACCCATCTTCGGCCAATGATGGCGTTGTAGGGGGAAGGAGCGTCCACTACACTAAATCAAGTATCAACCTTAATTGGTCCAGCGTCCACTTGCAAAACAATATCTCCTAAGGGTTTTGTAGGTGCCCCATTAAATCCGTAGATGGTATAGTACGAAGACATCAGTTGTTCTTCCTTAAGTTCCATTCGTTTGAACGTGTCATAAAACAGAACATTAACCGAACTTCCTCCGTCGATGAGGATCTTCTTGATATTGCACCCGACTACTGGTAATGTGAAGACCAAAGGATCGTTGTGATCTTCCATGTCTTCCTCGATATCCTCAGCATCGAAAATCATAGGTGCATTCATCCACTGCTCGTGTTCTTCTACTTCTACTCCATCGATCTTGTATAGCTCGCAGTAGTCCTCAAATTTCTTTCTCAAGATTTTCCCTATCTCGCCGTCGGTGAGGGTCCAAAGAGTTTCGCAGCATGAGATGGTATTGAGTGTTCTGTTACCTTCGGGTAGTTGAACTTGCTTGCTTCGTTTAGCCCTATCTTCGGTTTCGACTTCGTATGTATTATTTGAGGTCACCGGGGCCAATCAACTTTTGGATCATTATCTTGAGATTCTTGCATTTCTGGTTTGGTGCCCGTTGAAGCAAAGTGGTACTCGCAGAATCTCTTGACTTCTCGGATCTTGGGGATGCTTTACTTTGGACCATGGCCATTCCAGGTTCTCCCGATCCTTGATCTCCCTTAAGATGCGGCGTAGCTAGCATTCAACTGTGTAAACTCCGATCTTCGAATTTCGAGTGTCATTACGCCGACGATCATCCCTTCGTTTCTCTCTTATCTTCGTTAGGACGTTTGATTGAACCTCCTCTCTTGGATCCGCTGGCTTGGTCTACCGAATTAGTTCGATGATATCTTTGAGTCTGGGCTCTGGGATTCTCCCGCTGGTTTTCTTCCAACCTCGCGTGCTTTTCAATGATTACTCAAGGTCACCTTTCGGTCTTAGGTACACTTCCGTGAATCTCGAAAAACAAGAGGGGCTCATTCTATCCAATCCCCATTTATAACAATTGATGTAGACCACGATCCACATTTCCTATTGCTTGACATATTTTGTGCCACCTATCTCGTATATTCTCCGATCGCTTTTTGTATGTGATCGCTAGTGAAAAGAGTTTATCCATCCCCGCATTAACGGCCTTGTTGTACATGTATGTTCTTAAGAATTTCTCAGTAAGTTGGATGTAGGAGTCGATGGAGTTTGCTGGTAGGTTATCGAACCAAGATAGTGCTGGCCCTTTTAAACTTGAAGGAAAGTATCTGCAGAGGATTGCGTCATCTTGATCCCATCGTGCCAACATACGATTGTAATACCAAAGGTGTGGGTCGCGGGATCGCTGGATCCATCGTAACACTCAAACGCTGGGATAGGGCACTTCTGAGGAATGAGAGATTTGGCCAAATGCGGAACCTGTGGTGTTGGCTTCTCTCATCACCTCTTCTAGTCTTCCTCCCCCTTGTCTTGATTTCAGTTGCTTGATTCATCCATCATTTTAGCACGAAGGTCCTCCATTGCACGCCGGTGGTCTTCTGGATTGAGGATCGCTATGATCTTCTGGTTCTCATTATCAAAATAGTATGAATCCTCCCGCACGTAACTGATTGAATGACCTACCTCCTCTGGTGGCTCCTCGGTTCAATGTCTCGATTTGTCACGACGATCCTTCGGTCATGGTTCGGTTCTGGTGCTTTATAATTTGCTTTGTCATGCCGGTACGCTGCTCCTATGCTTTGGGCAATCTTGTCCTTGAGTTCCTGATTTTCTCGAGCTAATAATGCCATAGCCTCTTCATATGTCTTCTAGTTCTTTTTCAACTCCTCGAGCTCTGATATCAGTTGGGAGAATGATTCGATCCTTGGTTCGAAGTTCTGATCCGCCCTTGCCCCCCAATGGCCACAGTGTGATCTTCATCAACTGTTTGGATTAAGGGGTAGGGTGGTTCGGAATTTAACAACTGCAATTCCACATGTGGTGGCGTCGGTTGTGTAGTTGGCAGAGTCTGGTTCTTATCGTTCGTTGTCGGCATTCCAAGGGCTGGCTGTTGCATCGTTGATTCTGCAAATCCTTCTCGTTGTTGGTGAGCACGGGAAGCCGCGACCGCCTTTGCTGCTTCAGTTTTAGCTGCCATATCTTTGAGTGCTGCCGCTCCTACAACGTTGACGTCTAGGGGTGAAGTGATTTCCGCTGTGTCTGGCTTCTGGTTTGGTGCCTTCGTCTTTTCATCCTTTTGTTTACTGCGTGTCATAACTGGTGTCGTCCTCGGTGTTTCTTTGGACGATTCCTTGGTTTTTCCCACATCCTTCGTTTTCTCCTTCTTTGATTCTCTGAAAAAACGAAACGTCGTCGGAGAAACAGAATCCATATAGGTTTTGTTAGCAAAGTTAATCTAATGAGAAGAGACATAAGTTTCAACGCACACTTAAAGATTCTCAAGGAAAACGAGGTTCAGGGGAAAACTCTTTTACTGAAGTGTAGATCCAATCATCGCAAGCATAGATCCACACAAGGGTTTTTTAAAGCACGTCGTGAATGCGATCATTATGGAAAGGCAGAAAATACAACGTTCGTCTAAAGGTTTTTGGGGGATCATTTTAAAGAAAGGAAAACTTAAAACGGCAGATCCAATAATTATAAATATAGATCCACTCATGAATCAGAGAAGTATTCTAAGGAAAACATAAATCTAAACGTTTTAAACATGGAAAACATGGGAAACTCTAAGGAAAGTATAGATCCGTAAGCTTTAAACACGAGGAGAAAACTGCTTTAAATCCGAAGATGATTATAACAAGAGATCGCGAGCCAAATAATTTTTGCAATGATTAACATGAGTGTAAGGTAGTTTTGAGAATAACTAGTTTTAGGGAATAGCTAGAGCCGAAAAATAGGTAAAATCACAGATAAGATAAATATTTTACCGACAAAGTCCTTGTTTCTAGCGCTTAATGTGAACACAGAAATAACGATGGCATCCACGTGTTCACAAATAATATTCGCATTACACATAAAATCAATGAGGAGAAAACATATGTAAATTTATATTTATATTTATATATAACGGGTAAGTCAAGAATTTGTTAGACTCAGAGCCTTCTGGATCTTCCTCGTCCGGTCAAAGGGGGATAAATTAAACTATACATACGATCGTAACATGTAAACATATAACAGATCTAGACATAGTATATAAAACATAAGATAAAGTGCGAATATAAATGAGACACTGATTTACGTGGTTCAAGACTAAGGCCTACATCCACGAGGGTAGTTGTTTCACTATGCATTTGGGGGTTACAAAGTAAGTCGAATGACTTTGGAGTGAATAACGAAGCTATGAAGGAGATAGAACTACTACTTACTCTCACTATTTCTCTCTCTTCTATTTATCTCTTGCTCTCACCCAGAATTGGTATACCCGTTCTCTCTTAGAGGAGAGGGGTATTTATAGGCATCTTTGGTGGGTCCCTCTTCTGTAAGCAGCCCACTCCTTATCATCTTGATTTGCGTACCAATCCCGATGGGGTCTTCGTTATCTTCCGATGGCTTCATCGGTAATATAGGGTAACGAAGAGTTACCTTCTTCTCCTCCACAGGGTAGCTGACACGTACCCTACGTTTCTAGTGTTTAATGCGGGTAGTTGGATAGCCTACACGCGCCTGCATGTATGTTTGCTGCCCCTATCACATCCTTGTCAATGAGACCAATCCCTGCCCTCGATCTTGGATCTCCCTCGGGATTGAGTAAAGTAGATCTTTGGGTGTCCTTCAGTACTTCGCGGTAGCTTACAAACAATTCAGAAATGTTACCACACTCAAGTTCAGGCAAGAAGCTACACTCAAAGTGAAGACAGGAATTTTGAAGCAATTGACTTTGTTTTAGGCAAGCTTACCAAGCTGGCTCCACAACAAAACACTATTGCTGCCAACTTAGCTAGGCTCTCTAGTCACTCCCCTTTACTTCAAAACTTTAATTGGAAAAGTCCAAACCTCCACCTATTATGGACAGCTTTACAGTTTACTCCTAATCATGCACTTATGGATAACTCTCTAATTTACTTTTGAGACGACATCTTGGTGCTAGGCTTAGCCCGATGATCACCATGTTGTTACTATTGAGTAGGAAGTTCAGTTGAACTTCTCTTCTCTCTTATAAAAATAAAAATAATAAAAATAATAAAAATATGGACTCTTACTTGTTTTGGTTGTTAAAGACGAGCTTTCGTTTATTTTTTCTCCGTGGAAGATAAGCTATGCATTGTATATGAGCTCTAGGGAGCAAAGTTAGACCAACTAACTACACAACCACAACGAGGAGCGAGAAATAATAATTGAGAACAATGTGGAATGGGAAAATTAGGGGGGAGACCCAAAAAAAATAATATTCTCATTGTCAGGCCCACAATTAATTTTTGTACCGCGACACCCATAATTATATGAAATTATTATATGAATCAATACATAACCTCGTTACGCATACTATCTTTCTGCATAACTCACATGCAAATTTAATTTTTCGTGGGATAATTGGAAGGCAACTTAGACATAACATATCTAAAAATCCGCGCCTTTAGAATTTTACAAATTTTATATCGTTGGAAATCTTTTTAAAAGAGCTACGCAACGAGTACAAACAAGAATATCAAATTTTTGTTTTTCAAGAAAAATCGAGGTGATCCTCATTTTAGGGAAAATTTTCGAAAAACTTGATACATAACCATTATGCAAATACCAAAAACGATGCATAATACATTCGCGACGCATAACGAATTATGCAACCATTTTCTCCACCGCATAACAAATTATGCATCTGCATAACAAAGTTATGCATCTATAACAAGTTATGTAACCATTATTTTGGTGATTTTAGTGCATATATGGTTGATTTTAGTGCATACAGAAAAGATTGATGCATAATGCATTATGCAACCATATTTACGGGATACATATCATGTTATGCATCCATTTTCTCGATGCATAATGCATTATGCTTATATTTTGGATGCATATCAAGTTATGCATCCATTTTTCTTGACTGCATAACAAGTTATGCAACAATTTTCGATTTCATACCCACAAAAAAAGCCGGATAACGTGTTATGCATCATTTTCTTGACTGCATAATAGTTTATGCATACATTTTCTCGATCGCATGACATGTTATGCAAGCCATAACAAAGATCACCATCACGTATCATTTTTCCCTGGATTCTGTATTCTCCCGCTGAATACGGCTACTAAAGCCACCGTGTGAAATACTTTTCCGCTTGACTTTTCATTTTTATCCTCAGAAGAATCACTTGATACTGGTTACCGTGAATATTATTTTTCCATGGATTTTAAACTTAGGCAAATACTTCCGCGGACAGCCTGGTCGCCGTGAAAATAAATTTCCCCTGGATTTTTTCGTTTTACCGGCGGACATTCTTGCCTCCGTGACTTTTTATTTCTTCTCGAGATTTCACTTCCACGACTCATTCTCGCTGTTATTTGTTTGTCAACAGTACCAATTTCTATCGCCATTCATCACCACTAACAAGCATCCGCCATTAATCGCTTCCATCACACCCATCGTAATGGCAAAGATTTGGGACTTCTCACGAATGATCATCTTCATTCCATGTTGTCATCCATCCACTTTTATCGCCGATGCAAGCCACAAATAACTTTATTTTTCATCGCCAATGGCAAGACTCCCATTCTCTCGTTTTCTTCTCGAGCTCTGCTCCTAATCGCCATCACCTCCATCAACTCTCCCCGAAATCTTCTCGAGCTTCAAAACAAGCAGCTACATGCCCACCAAATCTCCATCTCCACTTGTATCGAGCTCCTCCTTTCCGAGTTCAACTCGGGTCTCAACAGATATCTCTTCTCCATCGATACTACAAATTCCGCTCATCATCCATTACGAGCAACTCCTTCCCATTTCTCGCCAAAGATCACTGATACGCCCATTCTCCACCATATGTTCGAGTAAACTCGTGAGTTCTGCCAAACTCCAACCTTTGCTAACGCTAAACCACAAATTTGAAGGCCATTATATCTTCATCTCCATTAACAAACAACCTAACTTCATCATCATTCTCGATCACCAAAGAACATCACCGCGATTCGAGTCCCTTCATAATCACCATCAAGAAATAAAATACGAAGAAACCAAATTTTAAAAATTTTGGGTTTGGGAATAATTCTTTCCCCAAAAATGGGGGCGCGCCTGAAGTTTTCTGTCCGTGGGTTTTTCAGTAGAAAAATCTGGGAAAATGGGTCTCACTGTAGTTTTCAGTGTGGAATTAATGCACAAGCAGCCCAACTATTGCGCTAAAAGACGCACCAACTACAGCCTTAGTTATAATGCAGCCGAACAACAAGGCCCACTGGCCCACAAATAGTAATCGTTTTGTAATCTTTTCGTTCTTTTTTTCCTCCCTCCGGTGGGCACCCTGTATATGACTATATTCTATCTTCTCCAATCTAATCTTTCACTTTGATCAACCAAAAAAAAAAAAACAAGTTCCCGGATAATAGTCTTGTTCCCAAGAAAAGTTTATATAGGGAACCATTATGCTTAGTTACGTGCATTTATTGGGCCAACCGACCGAGGGCTGGGAGGGATTCCTTTATGATCACTTTTTTCAGTAAATGAAGCTCACCCAAATGTTCAATTTGATAAAAGATTGGAAATAGTTGCTATTGAAAAACCCAAATGCCCCTCCCTTTTAGTCCAATTACTATAACTCGTTATGTATCCAATTCTTCAAGGGGTATAATCGGTAATCAAACTTTAATATAGTATAACATATCTAAAAATCCGTGCATTGAAATTGCACAAATTTTATCTCGTTGGAAAGGTAATAAAAAAATTTACGCAATGAGTACAAATAACAATATCAAATTTAGAATTTTTACGAAAAATTCGGAAGTATTTATCATTATAGGCACAATTTTAGAAAATTAAATGTATATACATATACATTATGCAAACCACCACAAAGGATACATAATACTTTATGTAAGCCATATTTTGGTTTATGATTAACTAATTTTCCATTGCAACTAATAAAACGATGTATTCCATCTGCTTCAAACAAATCACTTTCTAACATATTTGTCTTTTGTTCTGTTTACTCTCCCACCGTAAGAATGCGTGTTCTAGCATACATACGTTGTTGTTGTTTCATTTCATGTAGGTTATGTACGGTGAGGGAACTAGGATTTCCTCTTCGGGTGGCAATTTTTAAATATTTTTTGCATAAATTTCAACTACAGTAAATACATAAAATGGACAAGGTGCATATATAATACACTGTTCTTCACAAATCTGTTTACCTTATAGCTAAAGGTATATTATCTAGAGTGACGTTACATCATATACACGAGAAGTAGAGATGGAAACAGAACTTTAAACTTGGGAGGACAAATTTATATATCAAAATTCACAATCTTGATATTTGTTTATATTTTGGCCGCCCAATTTTCTAGTGTTTTTTAAGTTATATTGTGGTTTGTGAAAATCCAGAGTTTGCATTAGTGCAAAGATACGTTCTGCATTATGTCGCCAATTGGTTTTCAGTTGCATGCCTGTATTCTAACATGGTATCGTAGGAGATATTTATGATTTAATCATTTGACCGCTGCTTTACTCCGCGTCACCCGATTAATGGTTCCACGTGTTAGACCTAACGAGGCTACACGTGAGGGGGCGTATTGAGATAATTAGTCACATATTATCTGAGCAATCTAAGATCCAACGGTTTATAACTTTATGGGCCTCTCTGTTTTGGATGCCCAGATTCTAACGGATATACTTAGGGTTTTTCTGGTTTATTAATAAAATTAGTGAAGCATCTGTTTTCTAGGTTTTCTGATAAGCAAAAATGTTACAAAATTAGGAGGCTGAGCATCAGCCGCCCAAGGTCTTTTTTTCCAAAAGCAGCTAACCAAATTTGACCTGACCAAATCCATCCTTAGCCTTTGCTTTCAGTCGACATCATTTTGATAGTCGAACAAAGATATTCATGCGTTCTTTTTTTCGTTCTTTTGCGAAAGACTAGATAGACTTTTAACCACTGGCTATCATGTCATGATAATGGGTCAAACATTTTTTAGAAGACCAGGTAGACTATATGTAACCATTTTTTTCAAAAATATCATGTGCAATATCTTGTGCAATATCTTGTGCAGGTACTCGATCCCGAGCAGTGCTATCCCGCAGGATCTTGCGGGAAGATATCCTGCTCAAGCGACTTTTTTACCGTTAGATCATGTTAAAACCCAGATCTACAACCTTGAACCCTTTAGGGGAAGTGGTGGGTCCTTTCCTGAAAGTAGTGAGTCCTTCCATGAAAATGATGGGTCCTTTCCTGAATGTGTATTTAACCGTTGATTTGATCATCCAACGGCAAGGAAGCCGTTATTACGGGAAGCCATCCCACAAAGTCGTGTGGGATAGCATTTGTCTTCGATCCCTAACACAAGAATCTACCTCGTCATGTCCCTGAACCACTGGGCTAGCTACTAGTTGGTGATATTAGTGCACATATATATACCCACTCTCTTTAGGGGCAGCTTTCGAGGCTATCTCCCCTCCTTTAAAACACTAAGTCATATGAGCTCCCACGTTACATGGTGAGTGTGACACCCCCTCAAATTAAATTAGATAAAAGCTTTACACAAAGCAATTCTCGAGAGGACAACCGGGAACTCTATTGGTCGAGACATTAAAACCTAAATTACACTATGTTTACACCTCCGTATTTAATCGCCGTTTATAACACCGTTAGCCAAAATATGGGTATACAATACTTATGTGTGAATTTACAAAATTAATAAATTTGTTACACTTTGGTTTACACCAAAACTTAACCGGACGTTACTAACGCCAGCTAGGTGTACAATACACCCTGAAAAACTAAACCTAATTGGGATATTCTTATTCGCATACAAGATAGGTTTATTGACGACCAAAGGGGAGTCCCTATGTGATGAAAAATAACCAAAGTTGTCCTACACAGAGAATGTGCACGTAAAATAAAATTGATTTTAATTTCATGAAATTTAGATTCATCTGAAATAATCAATCAAATTATTCACAAACTTCTTCCAACATCGATCAAATAGACATATTATTAGTTCAAAATCATGTAATCATCCACCGCAGACCGATCGATGATTCTTGATCGGAAACAAAACAGCAGAGCAGAGAAATGGGTAAAGAAGATGAACTATTCGAATATGAACTTTACCAGATCCGACCTATCGCCATATTCGACCCACTTTTATTAAACAAATTCACGTAAAATTGGAATTTCACTAATCGAAATGGAAATTTCTTGAAATTGAAAAGGAAAATTAATATGAGCAACCCATTCAAACATATTTACGTACAAAATTTCATCAATATGAATTTCAATTTTCAAGTACAGAATGAAATGAAGGAGAAGAAGATGATTATTAAATATAAAAGAAACAATACATATTTGATCAATTTACGTAAAAATTATCGGGCCTAAAAGTACCTCCTAACTTCCAAGTTGATTGTTTTCACCAGAGCTGACGATATGATATTGAAACCGCCATGGAAAAATGTCTTCAATAAGTTGTGAATTTATTTTTGATTTGTTTTTTTTTTTACTCATGCCAAATGATTTTGTTTTCACCGTGAGCTTCATTTATATGATATTAATTTTTTTTTGATTTGTGATGTGGGGCTTAATAGAGGTTGTGTTTGTGGGTGTATTTACGAAATCTAGGGATTTCCATGTCTTTAAATAATAATCGAACACCTAAGATTTGATGGAAAAACAAATTAAGTGAGAACCGATCTATTCAAGTAATAAAGAGAGCAGAAGAGAACGAATTGTTGAACCGCCCACATCCAAAACCTCATCTTATGCTTCTTCTCACCACCCATTTTTATTCAATGTAGACACTAAAAGATCAAGATAGTTGAGAATTTGGGATTTACCATTACGAATTTTCATGGCTTTCTATCTCAAAGAAACGGTTTTGTGTTGACATATGTACAAAATTCCTAGATCTAGAACAAGCAGCTAAGCCCTCGCTTTTATCGGATTTAGATGACTGGAATTATTTACCACTGAACATGTGGATAAATAAGAAACAAAAGAGGCTCCTGATTGATAGCAAACATGTGGCGTGTGCTAATGACAAGATCAAGAGGAATTTGTTGCCATGCTCTTTAGCAAAGAAAATCATACATGGAGTCATGAGCGTCCATATTACAAATATGATGAATCAAGACATGTGTACGTGTGGTGGAGGGATTGGAAATGAAATTTTCCTAACTGCCCAAATTGTTGTATTTTACTTCTTGTTGTATGGAGTCATGGACTAATGTTTCGCATTCGATAATAATATCATCCCTCCATGTGTTTAAACGCACTATAGTGAGACCGCCTTCACCCATATCTCTTCCCCGATAATTAAAGTATAAAATAAAAATTATTACTCGTCCTTAAGGCCAAGCTATAGTGAGGCTCATCCCTTCCCCTATCCTTTAATTATTGGGAAGAAATATGGGTGAGAAGGCCGCTCACTATGGTGCGTTTTTATCCCGTCTCTTACACCGCACGGAAACTTAGTCTCCGTGTGAGTAGTGCCAAAAGGATATTGAGTATCCGCTTTTTTTTTCCAAATATTTTTTTGTTAGAATATTTGTATAGGTAAAAAAGTAATTTAGGGTAAAATAAGAAGATATAATAATAGATTAAAAAAAAAAGTTTAAGTAAAAAAGTCTCAAAAAGGAAAGTTTTACTTGTGAAATTTCTTAAATACTGTAAACTGATACTTAGTTTCCGTGTAAAAATTCATGACACGAGTATTCGTTTCCACCGAAAACGAAACCGGCATCCGTAAAGTAGTAGTTTGTGTAATTTCCTTCCTATTGCTCTGATCGTATTTGGATCCACTTTGAAATGTAGGAAAGGGATATCCTTTATAAGTAGTGGATATGGAAGACCATAAGACTTGGTTTTTTAGGATTTTCCCTACTAATAGGGGATAGAAGGAACAACGTGCACCATATAGTGCTTGATCTAATGATAACGGTCCTAAAAAATTCGATCTTACTTCAAACTAGAAGGGGATTAATTGTTGGTTGGCCTACATAGTCAGCATGTTAGCTCATCTAGCCAAGATGATTTATGCCCCATGTTTCTCCTTTTAGACTATAAATTCCTAATAAGACTTGTAATTGTTTTTGAAATAAAAGAAAATTGTGTAGTTGGCATGTAGATTTCTTGAAAATATACTTTACCAACTCGAAAAGTGATGCATGCACGTACGTTTTTTGGTCGGCTACTCACCGCCGCCAAGAATCTAGTTTTAGCTTCTCCGTTTAGTTTTCTTTAATGAAAATGGTTGGGATCAATATCCCGAAGGAACTAAGAATTTAATCTTATTGTGGTTTTTGTTGGCGAAGAAGAAACCTTGGTCCACACTTATTGTGGTTTCATGCTCTTATTGTGTACAACAAACTTAGCAGGATGGTAATTGTTAACCTCAATTTTAGTTTTTCTGCTTCTCAATTAGTGTTTTTGTTGCTCTCCTAATGAAAAACTAAAAGAGCTAGAGAAATATTGCAGAAAACGTTGATTTGAAATCGACATGGAGATCAATGGTTCAGAGAGGAAATAAAGTTGTGTCGAAGATGCAAAACGCTCAAACCCCGCTTAATCATCCTCTCGCTTTTCTGATCGGTTTGTATCTCAATTTTGTATTTGTTTTTAATAAGTTTTGATTAGGTTTCTTTTAATTTTATATGCGATCTCGCTTATTCTTCGTGTTTCATTGGGGTTTTCATTAGGATTTGAATTTGGGTGAAAATGAGTAAAGGTTACCGCCATTAAGGAGTCAAAAATCGAGAGAGGGATAGCCACTAAAGGAACCTCCTTTTCAAGTTGCACAAACAAGTGATGTTGTTATTACCATGCTGCCTTCATCCTCCAATATGAGTTGAGTTCTGTGTAATATTTTACTTATATGGAGGGTGTTTGTTTAAATGATTCAATTGCCTATGAAAGGTCCTTGCACTTGAGTTTGCATTTTTCTCGATGTTGATATTTCTTTGAATTGTCAAAATCCAAAGATAAATAAATTTTTGTGTATAATAAACTATTTTTAAGTAGGTTATAGATGGTGTATCAATTATTTATATATTCATCTACAATTAATCCTCGTACTTCAAGAAGGCTTTCTACCACCATATCTAAAAGAGAAGAAAGGTGTGGTATTGATTGAAAAGTTGTCCTTTGTTAGAACTTAGAACCATTTTTTCCATTTGACCAGCTGATTAATTGGTTATATTCTTCCGTACGGATTTAAAATGGTCTCGTCATTATAAAAAAATCGTGGCAAAAAGCTACAGAATACCCTCATGTTGGATGCCCGCATCCGGAGGTGTTCTTGGTGCAAAATTGTGAGCTTCACTTTCATGGTACTTATATTTTATCTTTTCAGAACCTAGGAGCCTCACTTTCATGGTACTTATATTTTATCTTAACTATTCTGTTGTCTTCTAGGATTGGGAAACCCTGCTTCTTCTTCTTTTTTTTGTTGGAGCTATTTTAGCATCATTTGACGTTGTGACTAGCTTTTGTAATTTCAATCTCTAAAACATTTTGTGATAACTAAGGAGTACACTTATTTGTATTACTATCCTTCGTGCATTTAGCCAATACAAGTATATCTATGTGCATTTTCCATAATCCCTTTTCCAAGTTAAAGATTTGGCTTCCGTACGTAGCTTCTTTTATTTTCTTAACTAAAAGTATGATTTTCCAAAGGTTATGAATGGGCTTAGCTTATATTAGAGAACACCCAGTGACTTAGCATCTTAAACTTTATGCCATTTTTGTCACATGTACAAGTTGGATTGAATATGGATAACCTTACTAGCATTTGGTGGAAGGTCATTCAAAGTTGGCGGCTCGTAGGATATTTATTTGTCATGCTTCCTTATTTGTATCTGTGGGAAAGAACACAATTTATTGTGGTGGGATGCTAACGGCTCTGTAAGTTTTCAAAAGAAGACCTGCTATTTTTTTATTTATTAGATTTTACTGTTCCACTTTATTAATTGATGTTATCAATTCAAATGTCTGCACTGATTTCATCATTTCTCGTGATTTTAGTTAGTCAAGATTCTCTCGATAGGCAGGCACAAGACTTTCAAATGCAAAAAATGCCTGAGTAAAGATGGTTGTACTTAGGTAAACTTTGGTTCAGGTATTATTACAAACGTCGGTAGTCATTGGCCGACCCAAAGGGAGGCCTTCTATGTGATGGGAAATCTGCACCCTGTCAGTCACAAACTTTGTGCAAAAAATTTAAAATTGGTTTTTGGTTTTTCAAATTTCATCAAATTAAGATCAAATTTGACATAATCAATCAAACCGATCATAAATTTCATTTAAGTACTATGAAACAAACAAATTAGTAGTTCAAAATTCTTTAAAATATTTGTTACATCGAATCAGAATCGATCAATTAAAAACATAAAATCACTTCTCGAATTTTCTGCTTTGCCGAGTTAATCATATTAGGATTGTTAAGATAGTTATAGTTCAACTAGATTCAAAACTCACATTTGCAAGTTACGGAATCATTTATTTTTACCATTAAACTCGATCAATTTGGATAAATTGGGTAAAAACAGAGCTGATAATCAATCAGGAAAAGAAAAACAAAACATAGTTGTTCTTCGTATTTCGGGTTAAGAAGATAGAATCACTGCTCAGGTAAACTTGAACCCGACCCATTAACCAAAAAGTTCGACTGATATCTAATTTTTATTTTATGAATCATTTTTTCTTCCTCAGTGGTTAAGAGTTGAAAGGCTAGTAACGGGAAGTAGTGGTGGGAGTAGTAGTATGGTTTAGGAAGAAGGGGTTATTGACAAAGAAGATTATATTAAAGATGGTGTTCAGAGATTTTGTTTGTTTAAATGCAACAGATGAAACCCATGGTAAGGTATGATTCAAGAAGTTCCAATGTTAACTTGGTTTTAGTTTTGATTTTTTATGAATAGATTTTCCCATACTAATGAGTATTGCTTTGAATTACTAAAGAGAAAAGGAGATTCAGATGCTTCGATCGAATAATCGACTTCTAATTGTCAAATATGTACAAGAATGACTTAATAAAGAGAAAATTGACATTCTGAAGTGTCCAAATGTCTTCTGAAACCTGGCAAATGTTCGATGAAATGCCGCACTAAAATATTAGCATGATATCTTGAAAAGGGGTCACACTTTTGTCCAATGAGGTACAACAATAAGTCTGTTATCGGTTTTGAGAGATTGACCGTTAATGTTGTGGAGCAAGTAGTACAAATGTTAATTGTTTTTCATTTCATTCTTTGTTTTCACAGGGAAAGCTACAACAATGGCGGACTTCAATGGAATAATTAAAAGTCAGTTTTGTCAAAAATAACAGTTCTGGAAATGGCGGAAGTCACTGTCGGCCTCCCCACCGCGCGCGGTCATCCAGTTTTATTTTATAGAGGAGGAAGTGAAGACAACGCTTTAAGTACTGCACCTACTTATGACTAATGCTTTTGTTATAGAGAAGGATGATCAGTGTTGTTAGCATTGTCTTACGTAGATAAATGCATATAGTTTTCAGCCAATTTTGGGACTTTGCTTAGAAATTACTTTAGATTTGTCGCTTTAATGCAATCATAACCATGATCTTGCAATTTTACGCATTAATGTCCCTAGTAGTTGTGTTTTTTTTTTTTTTTTTGATGGCTATATGAAACCCTGATAAAATAATTATTTCATGTTATCTTTTCAGAAAATTGAGACAATATTTGTGTATGGTCAAGGCTTCATGTAGAAGTTGTAGTAATTGGAACTGATATCATTTTGGGCACCCTTTCATTTAACATTTTGATTTTATGAGTCATCGATCTTTTTATTTATTAAAACTATATTTGGTTATGAATGCAATGACAGCCTTTCTATGTCTTACTATTTAGGAGTAGATTAGTGAATCAATTGTGACGTTAGCTGAGTGATCGAAGACCAATATGCCACTACCCCACCGATGCCATGAAGGTGGAGATGTTCAAGTTTTTCATGGCTGTAAAAAAACAGCAATAAACTCAACGTATTGCAGTTTTAGAATATTGGTTTCTTCCATCTATATTGAAAAATAATTTACTGCTAACTTTGGAAGTACTACCTCATGATGTGCTTAGATGCTGTTCTTTTTCCTATTACAAGTATCTATTAGTGTTCTTCCTTTCCCAAGATTAGAGTTAAACAGGCCAAAATGTGTATTAGTCCGATATATACTCTTTGTTGTTTATTAAACTAGCTCACCTGGGATGCACGGTCTGTTTTTGTTTATGAACTATTAGACGCTTGTTATAAAAATTATTATAGTAAAGCGTTACAAATCAGCATGTATGATAATCTTTGTACAAATAAAAATCAATAAATTAATATCTTAGTTGATGTGCAAAAAATAAAATAAACCAAAAAGGGCTAAAATAAAATATAAGTTCCAAGGGGAGGCAATGAAAAAAACTTCTTTTAGCATTCTTTCTCCTCTTGTGTTGGTCAGAAGCATTCTTGTCACTCCTAATCTTAGCATTATTCTGCTATTCTTTTTTCTCGTCAGAAAGTATTCTTCTTTCTTTGTTAAGGAACGATTGTTTTCCCGGATTTTCTTAAATGTAAATCATTGTTTCAATATCTAAGTAATGAGTATTATAATGTTGACTTTCAAAACCATGAATCTTAGCATTTTTAATGAATTGTTCATTTGTATTCCAAGACAATATATGATTGACCAAATATCCATATTGAACCTGTTAATGGTGTCTAAAAGTATTAATGGGTACTTTAACTAATCGCCCATGAACAAAAAAGATAACAAACGCTATTGTCGCATTGATCATGACATGTCACTCCATGGATGTATTCATCTTACATTCCAAAAATGATCATAAATACATTTACAGTGAATTCTAAATTTATAGACCTGTAATAGAAACTACGTGTGAGGGGAGGACCCGCCTATCGGGGAGGCTTAGTCGGGACCACTTTAGGGCCTCACCTTGGAAGAATATGAGTAAGGGCTATTTTTAATTTTTCACTTGGCCTATTAAGACTTTTTGACTAAATAGCTCTACATTCACCGTGCTTTGCACCGTGAGATCCACCGAGTGGAACAAATACTTGGGACCCACCACCAGGAATCATAGGGCCTACTTTATGTTTCACTTATGAATTTCACTGGTTTTCCACGCCGAGTTTAGAGTTTTTTCTTGATACATTTATGGGTCCTAAAGGACTGAACTATCAACAAAGTCGACAAAGAGTTGCCTCGACCTTGCAATTATATATGTAAAAGTGGAAGGGTGCATATGGATCTCTTTTTTTTGTTGTTGATGGGTTCGCATATATGGTATTTAAAATGCATGAATCAAATTCTACTCGGAATTTAAAATTAGCATTTTATTTAATTTATAAGTAAATGAAAATAGGCCCTTTATCTGAGAGGAACGCAAAATCCACAACACTCCATACTCGACCAATAATATGGTATCCCAATTTTGAAATGAGAAAAGACCACGAAGTTTAAAGACTAAATGTTTGTTCCAATTTTGCAAATTACATGAAGACTTTTTTGCAAATAATAGCAAAAATACAAATATAAATATTAAGATACATCAAGAAGACCAAGATGGATCACATACAAAGCAAGAACACCCTTATAAAGTATTTAATCGAAAAGTATCACCAGTTGTACAATTTCCCAAATTCAAAATTGTATTTCCGTGGCCATTAATGGTAATGTCGAGAGCGATTTTAAGTCAGGTGCGCCCTGCTGCCAAGTTAAAAGTACCCCGACATCATATTCATCATGTATATTCTATTATAATCAAAAAACCTCAAAATCCCTTGTGTATAAAATGCACGAAACGCCTTTCCTTGATCCTATAAATGGTACGATCAAATGACCGAAACGCCTTAATATGAACAACTTTTTTGCATTGGTTTGCTAGGTCAATTCAACTAAATCAAGGAACGAAAGTGGATCAAGGATAATTTTATGCTCAGATTTAAGATTTTCACAAAAACAGATGCACAAAGTTTACACAAGCATGCATAGCTTACTCTAAATAAACAGAAATATAAACTCCAAAGATTGTATGTAAATGCACAATTGCATAACTACCATACTTTATTATACCGTAAATCATAATCTCGTGCAAAAATTTTAATACCTTGAGACCTTTGAACTGGAGTTGATGTTCTTTAGGTCAGATCGCGGCATATTTGACTAATTTTTATGGTACTAAAAGTTCCTGCTAGACTTCTCCTTTACTGAGGTTTATCTTAGCCACATTCTTCTCACAAATTGTAAAATCCTTTTCTTATGAAGCATCAAAGCAATTACAATCGCTATATCAAGCTTAATTGAGCAAAATCATTTAACTTGATAGAAATATATTAGAACCTTTCCTAACAACCTTTTGATGTTTTGAGTTGCAACATACCCCGTAATCTCCGTAATATAGGATTGGACGCAATCCATAGCGATAATCGTGGGACCGATATGAATCAATTGTGTGATCTTACTGGTAGCGATGCTCCTTTGCATTGTTAGACCTTTTAATTAATAAACACCCTAAAAAAGCTGCTTACATTAAACCCTTAAGAAAATTGATTGACTGCAAATGTCATTTATAGGAACAAAATATTTTGATTATGATGAGCACAAAAATGAATAGAGAGACGATCTTAAGTACAAACTGAACAATCTATTCATCCGTAACCATAACTGCAAGAAAATCATCAGATGTGTGCATGAAAATTCAGCCGTAGCACATTGGTTCTATACTTCTACTTCTGCTCCTTCAAAACCCACTTTATGTTGGCCCGAAACAACATTTTCAAAAAAAATCTATCTACAATTTAATATTTTGATTAAATTAGATCAACAAAATCCAAACCTAATTAAACCGAAAAAAGGCCATAAAAATGAACTTGTTATTACCACGTCCATGTACTGCGCATTATTTGATATTTTCGTTTGATAAAATCATAAGTACCACAGGAATAAAGTTAACAAAGATCACCTTACAAAAAGAGAATCATTACCTCATTTATGCCTTCAGATTCAATCTTATTGTTCTAGGCCTGACTATGAGGTTCATTCAAGGAACAAATTATAAATATAGATCAACCGTAAAAGGAACAAAGAAATAATAAAAAAATAATGGTTGCTCAATATCATATTTCTGTTTTGGCAAACAAACTCCGGTGCACGAAAGACAAAAGTTCATCACATCAATAGTAGAAACAAAGATTGCATCATAGCAAAAAAAAAAAAAAAAAAAAAATTTAAAGCATACCATGAAAAAGAAGCTCATTACTTTATCTATGCACCTGTACAAAATAAAACCTACGGATTCAATTTTATTGTTCAAGTTTGACAATGAGGAGCAACAACTGCAAAACGAAACCAAATAAAATATAGATCAACGAAACTTTGAATTATGAAAGACAAAAGTTCATTACCTCAAAACTACACCAAATTATTCCATCTAATCGATCAATCATTCATTGATTGAGAATATAACACCATCATCCGCAAAAAGCCCAAAATTTCCAAAATAAGAATCCAACAAACCCAAAGAACAATAAAACAAGATAAGAAGAAAAACCACAACAGTAAACGATGAAAGCTTGCCTTTGTCCCGGCGCTTTATATAGAATTCGACCAAGCAGAAATTTCATAAACTTAGTACGATATTTTGGAAATAATATCATTTTATATCTTTAAATTTATACTAAGGATATTCTTTGATTCTTTAAATTTATATCCTTAAATTTAGGTATTTTTGGATATCTCCATATTTACTTGTTAACTTATCAAAAAAAAGATAACCTTTTTACTTGTTGCAATATTTTCACTCTAAAAAAAATACAACGACCATCATTACGAATAGAAATTCTTTTATTTTGTTTTTATGGAATGAACAATATTAAGAAGTTTTTTTTATGGAATGAATAATATCAAGAAAAAAGAAATCGATTGCTCATTATTTTCTTTTTTGTTGTTCTCCAGAGTTACTTAATACCTTGTTGTAAACATACACGATTTTCTACTAACCATTTTCTATTTCGACTATTGTGCAGGATTATCGTTTATTTATTTTTGTGGAAGAAGAAGCACCTCCCGATCCACGGGTACGCATCGAAAACTTTATGCATTTTTATTTAAATTTTTGATCACCCCTAATCTCTTTTTGATGTTTTATTAATTATATTCAAAATGCAATAATAAATTTTTAATTATAATTGTCGATTGTAATGGGCATTAGTTTAATTATTAGTTTGGAATTGTAATTAAGATAACTTTATAGTTATGAGAAGTGTAACCGGACATTGGACATTGGATTTTTTTAAATACTTTTATGATTGATTTAATTTTTTTGATTAACCTGTGATGAATGGTTTAATATCTTTTATTAATCGTGATTTCATCTAGTTTATTTATTTACATCCGTGAATTTTAATTTTAATATTTAATTATCATAGTTAGAATATTTTTCTTTTTTGTAATTTTAGGAGATTTTATTAGATTTTGTTGCTTTAGGCAATATTTTTTTCTTAAATGTGATTGGTTTAAAATATATATTAAAATCGTTTTTTTTTTGGTAATGTTGAAGTTGTATGTATTTATTTTGTTACTTTTTCAAGATTAAATAAGATTTAGTAATTTTAGGCAATTATTTTCTTGCATGTGATTGGCCAAATAATATTTCGTGGGCTCAAAAGATTCTCTTGAAATTCTATTGGCTGAAATTTAGAATGGTGGGGCCAGAATCAACCAGAAGCTCCGATTAACCACGTCGCTCGAAAAAACTCTGTTTTTATATAAAGAATTCTCATGCCTTTCCTGCAGTATTGTTAAATTTGAGCTAAGTATAATGCTCTTTAAGACGTAATTTATGGTTTTATTAGTAACACATAGGTGATTAATTGGTTGTCCCATGTGCGATGGAGGTTACGCTTAAAAGGCCACAGTTACACTTTAACGATGGGTGATGTTAAAATTGTTGGTGGTAGTCACTTTTATAGTTCTAAGAATTGAGTGATGTTTTTTTAACTAATTAAGCTATGGCAATGGTAACTTAACCGTAATGGTATGCATATGAGCTAATAATTTAGTTCCGATTAGTCTTTCGGATTTTTATTTAAACTCCGATTGAGTGCTTTTTGGTGCATCTACCAAACAGGGAACAAGTGAATTTTTTGATTTGGTTTACGTGAAAACACCTTTGCACTAAAAAAAGTGTAAAGTTAGTCATAAACTTTTGTAAAGGAAACGTGGATCCCTTAAACAACTTATACGATGTCATGGGACTAATAATAGTTGAATGCAGATTGACGAAGTTTCATGGGATCGCTTCTAAAAACTGTTTCGAAATTTGCACTTTCTCCGGGAGGGTTATCCTATTTGCCTTGCGTTTGACATTTTTGGCATCGGGATCGGGCGGCGGGCCGTGCGAAACCAAATAAAAAATGTACCGAGACCGGGACGAGGCAAAGCCGGAGCCACACCAAATAAAAAGTGCATCGCGACGTGGTCCTGTGAGGCGAAGCCACGTCAAACAAAATCAAAAATATGGTTAAAAGAAAAAGATTCATGTGCTGTAACACGGCATGCCAAAACAAAAGTCCTAAGCATATATCGGGACGCGACGAGACGAAGGCGGGCCATACCAAATTAAAAATCCTAAGTGACAGGCGAGACAAAGCCGAGCCACACCAAATCAAAAAATCATCGCAGCAAAACAGGATGAAGCCCTGCAACATCAAATAAAAAATGTACGACGTTGGCGAGACGAACCACATCACACCATACCAAAATATGGTTAAAACGAAAGAAAAAAAATAAAAATGGATGGTTTTCGGGTCCGCACGGTGCGTAGCACGGGCACAAAATCTAGTTAAAGATAGAAAAAAGATTCCCTGTTATAGGCAATTTGTCGTTTATTGTCGCGTACATTTGCCGAATTTCCAATTGCTATCGAGGAAGCAGAACACAACAAATCTGGTGTTCTCAGCGGAACATGAACCAACAATAATTTACCACGAAATAAAAGAACAAACACAAATCTACACGAGTGAATTTGTATTTTTTTTTTAATTACTGTTTCATAAACAATAGTTCCAAACAAATGTATTTTAAATGCAGGTAGATCAAACTGACTTGGGACTAACCACTACCACGCCATGACTAATCTTCAAACCCTTCGCACGCTAAAAACATATAAAGATTCTTAATGCCAAGTCTCTAAGGTAGTAAAAGCAAAACACCCAAACCATAACCATGCGAAGCACATTCACTCAAATATTTAGTGCTTACGCGAAAATTGCTTAGAAATAGCCTGTCTCGACAAAGCACGAACTCCATCGCCGCAGCGTGAGACACCTGGGTGACATCCATACACACATCTTTGGCTGGAAGCCAGCTTGGAGAACGAGGATATCCGCCTGACGTAAATCTTGTTACATATTATCTCGATAAAAGACCTAAATTAACTTCTTTGCGCAGAACACACTTTGTAACAAATATTCGCAATTACATCACGCACCAAGTCATGACGAAACTTTAGTCCTACATCTTGAAAACGGGTTGCCGGGTGGATCACCAAAAATATCCATAGTGCCTATTGCAACAGGAGTGGACAACCCATCCTCAACAAAGGTGATACCGAGACGACAACAAACCACCGCTCAACCGTCTGGAGCTCGCACCATCTAAACCACCTGATCAACAGCTAAAAGGTAATCTTGGGCATGTTTGATCTCAAGTTACATCGCTAAAGAAACGGGAATTTTTGCGGATAAAGTAAATCGTTTGGGATTTACTGAATGATCAAAAATAAACAATCGCCAGAATGCATAAGGGGGCAAAGTGGTCATCACTTAAGCGCAGGAGGCAAACCGTACCCGAATGAAATTAAGAGCCAATGTGTGGAGCATGCAGCCCATTATCGCAGGTTAACTACTAAGTGCACGCTTCCGCACCGAGGTAGTCTAATCCCTTGAGAGGCAAGATACAAGAGGTGCCGGTGTCCGCCATGGTATATATGCCAAGACCGCCATCTTGACAGAAGTGTAGCTAGTCTCAAGGTAAAGGGCCAAAACTAGCCCATCACCCGTGATTAAAAGCCCGTATATCAAACAAGTGGTCGCCAAAGAGGTCAGAAGCCCACGAAAGTCACGATTAGTTGTACGTATAGCAAAGTATAATCTGGGGATACCCCAACACAAATATTTGGCTAACAACATCTCGGGGCCTCCGTAGGGTCCCCGAGCTTTTGATAGCTGTACATTAGCCGGCAGTCCATTCACCGATGGCCTGCTGTCACCATGAAGTCCAAATCTAAAACTCACAGTCCACCCAAGAGCTTAACTCCTCGCTAGGCCTACCAATATCCGGGGAAACACCTAACCCATGCCGCGTGATCGTGTGGGGCCAAAAACCTCACTTCTCTTGATGCTAAGATGAAGACTTACCTGGGCTTCCTCTGACTACGATACCCAAAGCCTTGGCAACTTCCATTGTGTCTCCTCCGGCGATAAAGGCCACTCCAGATACCAAGCATGCAAATCAAGCATACAACGAGACGCACAGACTTCACAAGAGTGCGAAGTGTCAAAGCAAACAAAAAGAGGACCGAGAGAGGATCACCTCGCTGAACACCGAGCCGGTAAGACAAGATGTATTGGCCATAGTAAAGTTTGTTATGTCAGTATGCTAACAAAATTCAACCTAACGAGAAATACCTCGGGCAACAGTTTTAATTTTTGAATAAGACAAGACCTCGGCCACCATGCTGAACGACTAAAATCACTAAGTACACATTGACATACTATCCGAAAGGACCTTCAACTCCAGCAAACCATCGACAAGATGAAGTATACCTTCCCACCCACCGGGACTCCAACACCAAATTGATAATCCCCGTAAGATATACGTCTTTACCAACTCCAAAGGCAGCCACCTGGAGCACTAACCGATTACACAAGACCAACCGTAAGGACAGCCCGAGCCCACCTCCCGGCTTCTCGAGAGAGGTAAGGCACTAGCGACAAGTTCCCCTAACTCCACCCTACCTCCTGCCAACCAAAGGTTGACAAACCCCAGAATCGTAAGCCACTAACCTGCCTCGCCACCGCCACGCCGCCCGCCAAGGCGTGCCTAATAAATGCCGAGCACGTAAACCATCACGTCTACAAGAGGTACCTCCTTGAACTTTGATGGGCAACAAGAATGTACTTCTCTGAGTCAACCGTTATCAATACAACAACATCATCAAACTATTGTATATGAGGGCTTAAAGGTGGTGTTTGACTGCAACTGCCATGGTATCTCGCCACGCGGTGCAACCCCCGCTTTTGAAGACAAGACGCGAATCGCACCCGCAAATGCCCATACCTAATCTTTTATGATACGCCAGCTTTTTAAATTGGCCACCTTCCTCGGCTTCCTTTGTTGTCTTGTTTACGAATGTCATGGATCGAGGAAGGATGAGCTTAGAAATCAAATAAGAGTTATCCATCGCTCTTCCACAAGTAAGGCCCGTTGATGGTCACACGAAGTCGCTTTCCTCGCTGGAAGACTTCTCACTCCGATCGCCAGGTCTGTGGCACCTAAGGTGCACATGTGGAGCAGCACAATCCGAACTGTGCCATCAAATCACCGGCCTGCAGCCACATCATTCAAAACATGTCTTCAAAGTACGAGAAGGCTAACCTACATCGATGAGGTATAATGAAACCGTGGGTAAAGCTGCCTGAAGACAAATAGCAAGTCGCACACAGAAGGACTCATCTCTGTGACCTTGTTAATCGATCACCTCCAGATCAATAGCCTCAACCACAATGCATCTGGATAAAGGCAAAACCCACAATAAAGGTTAGCTACAACTTTACAAAC
>JAJJWW010001894.1:0-26196 GCA_023531295.1 Papaver armeniacum | reverse complement strand
TATAGTAGAGAGTTTCATCAAAAAGGGTGGTGGAATTACTACGTACGGGATAACATTGGAATTAATACCCAATATATAAGTTTATTTAGCAATTCGGGATTCGGCAAACGTACGGAACGGTAAATGTACGAGTATTATACGGTTTTGTGAAACCCAGATTCGGTCCAAAATTCGGTTAACGGGACGTGATTCGTCAGTAATTCGGAACGGTATACGTACGTGTATAATTCGATTTATAAATGTGAGTTCGGCTCTGAAAATTCGGTATTTATATATAATAAATAATTTGTATTTATAAGGTCATAGACCAATTTTTATGCATATGTGTGAGTTATTTAAGGAAAAAATAAACTTAATATGATATATTAATAAGTTATACAACATTAGTCATCCAAGAGGACGTGGTATAGTGGTTTAGATGCTTGATTAGTGAGTTAGAGATCTCTCTCACCTTCACCTTCAAATCTCTTAAGTTATTTTTGTTTTATAAAAATTACAACAACGTTTAATATTGGGTCGAGTATGCTTGGGAGGCAGTAAAGGCCAAATAGTGGGGCCTTTGAAAACGTAAAAGCTAAAGAATTTACGGCGAATTAAGCGGACGTATCATTCGGGATACGTAAAATTCGTGAACGATTCACGAATAATCCGAAAATGCCACATAATACACGACTTGGGTTCGGAGTTGCAAATGTACGCGAATAAGACGGTAAAATTCGTGAATGATTCGCAAATCATTCGCGAACTTACTAACTAGGATCCCTTGTATCACTGGAAAATCACGAAGTGTACGGCATTGCTAGCCTGTGCATGAGTACGTCAATTAGTTGACTTAGGATGATTTGGTATCAACCAAAGGTCCAAAAGTAACAGCCTTACAAGCTGGTGATGGCGTTGAAATTCAACCATTTAGAGCAACTGCAGTGGGCGACTAAACCTATTTATTTGGTCTCTGAACTAGGCGTAGCGGGACGGACCATCTACCAAATCCCAGACCATCGACTAAATCCCAGACTATATTTGGTCTGGGACCAAGACCAAACCCAAATTTTTAGTCGAGCGAACGTATAGTTAACGCCCCACACCAGGCGAACCTATAGTTAACGCCCCACAACAGGCGGGCATAAAGTTAACGCCCCACACCAGGCGTTAACTATACGTTCGCCTGTTTGTTTTTTTGTTTTTTTGTTTTTTTTTTAATGTTGGGGCGGTTGTTATACCTCCGCCCCATCATTTGACAACAACATTCTTGAATGGGGCGGGCATTATACCCCCGCCCCATAAACTTTTTTTTTTCTTTTTTCCGAAGTAGGTGAACAGGATCTCGCTCCATCGGGCGAACTTATAATGTACGCTCCACCATCAGGCGAACTTATAATGTACGCTCCACCATCGGGCGAACTTATAATTTACGCCCCACCAAATTTAGTCTTCTGCCCGTAGTGTCACAGCACGGACTAAACCTAAATTTTGGTCTTTTTTCCCCTCTTTGATCTTTGGTTATGCTCGCACCACTGCAGTTGCTCTAGGAGAGTTATACACTTACATGGAAACTGACAGAGTGGCGGAGAATTCGGAGAAAGTGTCGACGGGTATTCAAGTGGTCCAAATTACAAAGATGGGAGAATTAACATTCCAATTACTATGAATATGTGCTAAACTGCCGTTGTTTCCGTGCTCACAGCTTTCTTAAATTGCTCTAGATAGTGATGTAAAACACAACGGTAACTTAGTTTCTAAATAGCGAGTTATATCAGACAACTCATTCAACGCCAAATGGTTGATCTATGGGACAAACTAAATTATTATAATAAGCAATTATATTTATTTATGTCTTATATAAATCCATCCGTTTTTGGGAAAGAGATACTTTCAATTTTTCAATTAAGCCTATTTTTAGGCTAAAATAAAAAATTGAAAGTATCACTTTTTAAAAACAGAAGAAGTATGTCATAATAACCTTCCCACTATAGGACCATGTGACTTTTATCACATGGGTAGACTTCTCTCTCCAAGAAATTTACCTTTTAAACGATTCACTTTCTTTTTTTTTTGAAGTACATGTGATAAAATATGACGAAAAAATCAGCCTTACAAATGGGTGGGTCTTTTAGACCTACCCTATTCCTTCAATTTTCGACACAAATTCCGTTCGTGTCATTCGAACTACGCTAGAGCTGATGTGGAGCCACGGAGTATAAACATTCTCATTATTTTTCAAAAATTCTTAGTGTATCGAGGAGAAGAACAAAATTAAAACCGTTCCTTACATCTTTTCTTATAGTGGCCCCCTGTTAATCCTCATCCGGCGGGGCCCACATTTTCTGTGAGGGGTTGTTTTAATTCTATTTTTCTTCTTGGTATGTTTAGAAGAGTTGTTATTTTTTTAGTAAAATAAACGGTAGTTCTACATGATCCGTGAAAACAACTGGGGATCCCATAATTAGGTTGGGTTGTGAGCGCGTAGTTTTTGTGTAGTTTCACGGTCTACTAAGTATTTTTGTAAAATAATCTGGTCAAGTGCTCTTATTGACTATCAAAGTTTTACGTAAGTCGAAACATCGTATAATTTTTTTTTCACAAGATTATACTTCAATTAAATCAAAATGAATATATTTAGTTTGTTTGAGTTAAACTTTATCTGTTTGATATTATACTATCATGTAGGAACTTTGATTCCACTCCATACCACACATGATAAATATGAGATCTTAGGTACGTTCTAATTGAATTATGAATCTGCAGCGAGTGATAGTTCTTAGTCTTTCAGAAAAAGTGACGTCTATTGTTAAGATTTGGTGAAGATGAGGTTTTAAATGATCAAAGAAAAAGATAACATTAGGATATGTGAAATAATGGGCAGTCCTCTTTGAATAATATAATATAGTATGCATATAATTTGGACTTCTAAGTTTAACAAAAAGGAAATATGAAGATTCAAAATATTTTAAAAAGCGTGCAACAATATATTGACATTATTCATTAGTGGAAATTTCTGAGAACCCATGTTTGGTTCCTCTCTCTTCTAGAAACCCATCATTAAAATAATATATATTTGTAGCCCAAACTATAAAATGTACGGTTAAGATTAAAAATTTAGATTGAATTTAGGTTTCCATATTTTATGTGAGACTAAATTAACCTGGCGAGATTGGGGTATACCCAAACTAATTTGGGTATACCCAATTTCAAGGGGACATGGTGTGTCATTATTAAAAAGTGTGATTTTACTTTAATACCCTTGAACTAATTAAATTTTAAAATAAACTCATTTCTTAATTTCATTAACCCTAAAATTAAAAAACTAACCAACTCTTAATCTTCTCTTCTTCTTCATCTTCATCTTCCATCAACCAAAACCATATAAAAATCTTCAACTTTGATTTTCCAAAAAATTGTTGACTCTAATAAATAAAAGAAGACTATAAATGATGTTTAAACTCAAACCCATCATTGTGCTTTGTGTGATTTGATTGTTATATTAGGTTAGAAATCCAAAATTATGATTTCGTGTTTTTGGCCCGGCAAGGTCGTAACATGCATATCTTGCCGACTTTTCATAATGACCATGGCGCTGCATAAATTTTTCAACAAAGGCGGGGTATTTTTTGAATACCTTGCCCAGGCCAAATACAAATTTAAGGGTATTTTGAATACCTTGCCAAAACAAAATTTAAGGGTATTTTTGAATACCTTGCCTAACAATAAAATTTTTATGTCATCTCCGTATGTCAAAAATAAAAGCTCGGCAAGGTCGACGATGAAGATCATGCTTAGGCCACTTTTGGCCTGGCGAGGTCGACGATGAAGACCTTCGTCAGAACTTTTGGCCGGCCCAGTCGACGATGAAGATCTTCTTAGGCAACTTTTGGCCTGGCGTGATCTTCATTAGTCGACCTTGCCGACTTTTCATTTTTTCGAAAGTGTTGATTTATTCTTTGATTTTGAGTATGATTTCATATAACGAATTCACAATCCCTTTTTAGAAGTATTTCGGTTGTGTGCTTCATTTTCGTTGCAAGAGATATTCTCAAAAAAAAAAAAAAAAATCATCAAAAATCATCCCACAAAGTTCAATCAAAAACAAAATTTCATAACTTAAAATTCATAAGTTTTAATCTATTCAATCAATTTAAACTTAATTAATTAATCTAATCAAAATTTTAGGGTTAATTAAACGAGGCAATTTTGCCATTTTGAAAATATTTGGTTAAGGGACCTCTTTTACTTCAAAATGACCCTATTTTGTCTCATTGGGTATACCCCAATTAGTTTGGGTATACCCCAATCTCGCCAGGTAAATTAACCTTTACAAATTATATTAACATATTATCTTAACTAGTACAACCGTTGACACGGTGGGAGGGCCGACCGAAAAAGAATCTGAACATGGGGTTCGTCTGCGATTACTTTCACCCCGTTTCCGAAAAAGTGATACTTTCGCCCGTTTAAGAAAAAGTGATACTTTACGCCCGTTTGAAAAAGTGATACTTTATTGGTTTCCAAAAAGTGATACTTTTCCTCAAACTCGCGAAAGTAACACTTTTTCGGAAACTGACAAAAGTATCACTTTTCCAAACGAGCGAAAGTTTCACTTTTCCTAAACGGGTTGTGAAAGTATCACTTTTTTCGAAACGGAAAATTATTCGATCCATAAACCAGAATATGGTTGCATGATGTGTTATGCATCTTTTGTGGTGGTTTGCATAATGGCTATGCATTCAATTTTCGAGAATTGTGCCTAAAATTAAAGTATCATTTTTCTTGAAACGGAGGGGAGTACATCGTTTTATTAGTTGGAAAGGAAAATTAGTTGATGCATAAACCAAAATTTTGCTACATAAAGTATTATGTATCTTTTGTGGTGGTTTGCATAATGAATATACATTTAATTTTCTAAAATTGTGCCTAAAAGGATAAATACCTCGAATTTTTCGTAAAAACTCTAAATTTGATATTGTTGTTTGTGCTCGTTGGATAGATTTTTTTATTAGCTTTCCAACAAGATAAAATTTGTAAAATTCCAAGGCACGGATTTTTAGATATGTTATATTAAAGTTTGCTTTCCAATTATACCCCTAAAAAAATATGATATATAAGGAGTTATAGTAATTGGACTAAAAGAGATGGATATTTTTGGATTTTCAGCATGGACCATTCTCAATCTTTTTGTGGTAATTGATCACTTGGATTTACAAAAAGTGGTATATAAAGGATACCCCTCGCCAGCTGGTCGGCCCAATTATTTTATAAGATAATTATTGAGAGAATGTTTACCACTATTTCAGGGCGGTCCATAATTTTAGGATCTGAAATTTAAGGTATCACTATTTCTCAGAAGGGTTTTCACTTTTCTGTTATTCCCGGTCATAATATTTTCTGCTTTTGAACCTCAGTTGATCACCATCCACAGTTCAATATCACCGCCTCTTTACCAATGAAAAGAAACTACCCCATTGGAAACTTCCATACTCGGCAAAAACTCCTTCTGGATAATCAAATCCAATTCATTTATCATCCTTCATGCTCCATCTCTCCGTTTAAAATTCAAAGCTAGTCTTTTCGAAGAAACGAAAAACAGTATTGATTTGATTGGACATAGAAAACGATGCAAAATATGACATGAACAATTTTTGTCACAAGATTAGTACTGATTTGTTAAGTTAGACATTTTTGGGCTTAAGCATTCTCCTCAATCCCCTTATTCATTATGTTTGGGTATTTCTAATGAAAAAATGCATTTTCCATTCTAATGTATTTGGGCCACGGGTGCGGGGCGGAGCCCCGCCACACCAATCAACAGTTCTCACCAGACCCGGTGCGTAGCACGGGTTACATACTAGTGTAATTAATTCCGGTTGACATATAGTCGAGAACCTTAGTTTTGGTCCATGTCCAAGACGGGTCTCCTAATCTCGGCGAGACCAGATTTAACGAGAAACTCACCAAGTTCTTACTTATGTCTGTTCTTCTTTAAACAAGAAATACTAAAATAATTTTTTATTTTTAAAAATTATTTTCAAATTTGGTTTCTGAACTAGCTTGTATTTTTATACTAAATCAAGTCCAAAAACTAATCTTATAGTGCCCATGCTAAAATGCAAAAGTAATAATAATATCTCTTTTCCTGAGATGGAAAAAAATATATACTCCCTCCGTCTCTAAAAGATAGGCAAGTTTCCTTATTTGGGTATGTCAAAAAGATAGGCTTGTTTCCATATGTGGAAAGTCAAATGTTATAATTTTACTAGTATACCCATAGAGGGACCACTTCTCTCTCTCCCCTTTCTCTCTTAATATTAAAGGGGGGATCACTTCTCTCTCTCATCTCTCTTATAACAAATGAGTGGGACCAAGGATAGATTAGGAAAAAACATGAAAAAGTGGCTATAATCATTGGTTTTCTTAATTTTTGTGAAAACCAAACTTGCCTATCTTTTAGAGACGGAGGGAGTATTATTCAAATACTTTTTAAGGACTAGTCTCTTAGAGCAACTGCAGTGGTGCGAGTATAACCAAAGACCAAAGAGGGAAAAAAAGACCAAAATTTGGGTTTAGTCTGGGGTGTGACGCTACGTGTGGAAGACTAAATTTGGTGGAGCGTACACTATACGTTCGCCCGATCGGGGGAGATTCCAAAATGAAAAAAAAAAAAAGGGCGAGGTTTAAAGCCCGCCCCATATAAAGAGATTCAAAAACAAAGAATGTGGTGGAGGTATAAACCACGCCCCATACTAAAAAAAAAAAATGGGGCGGAGGTATAAAGCACGCCTGGTGTGGGGTGTGGACTTTATGTACGCCCGGTGTGGGGCGTAGATTATATACCCTCCTGGTAGTGGGGCGTGGACTATACGACCGCTCGACTATATTTGGGTTTAGTCTTTGGTCCCAGACTAAATATAGTCCGAGATTTGGTTATGGTCTGGGTTTTAGTCGATAGTCCGTCCCACTACGTCTCGCTTCTTTACCAAATAAATAGGTTTACTCGCCCGCTGTGGTTGCTCTTTAAGGCATTTACTAAGACCAAACACTATGGTAACGTGTTTCGTTTAGCTATACCTTAAATGGAGCGAAAGACAACTAGTACGGGGCTTCGATTGGCTTTTAATGGAACGCGAAATTGGGGGATATAAAAAGGAATTGGGGGATATAAGAAAAGGACAAAAACTGGATCCAGATATCAATTCGGGGTCACCCCTTATCTAAGTATTTTTTCAAATCATAATCTACCCCTCACTAATCAGGTTTAGTTGTTAATAATAATTAGTAAAAATCTTAAGTATTTGTTAAATGATTAGTGTGTATTTGTATTTGGGTGAATGAGATGAGACAATGTAGTACGGCTCGGCCGAGTCAGCCGAGTTACTCGCGAGTAACTCAGGTATCGGGCTTTGAACAATACGATCCCTGAATACTCGGCCGAGCAGGGTACTTTAGAATTACTCGCCGAGTCAAGCCGAGTCTGAGTCAATCCGAGTCACGAGTTACTCGGATAATATGGTTAAATTGGGAAAAATAACTTTAAAAACAATCTTTTTTCTACAACTTGAAGAAACCCTAAAGGCTTAAGACTAAGAACAAACTCAAAAGGTTTTTTATTTCTTAGGGAATTTTTTTTCAGTGTTTCCATTCTTAGTCTGCATATATTTTTCATACAAATATTTGTATAAAGTTAATCGGAGGACTTAATTATAGTGAAAAATACTTATGATGATAGATAAACCTAATTTAGGAAAGAAAGTTACTACCCTAATTTTTAGGATTGAGAATTAAGAAAAGAAACCAACTAAGACTAGAATTTAGGAACGAGAAGTAAGGAAGGTATATTAATTATGTGAACATTATGAAATAAGTTAGGAAACAGAAATAATTTGCATATTAATTAGGAAGGAAACTAAAGAAGTAATATTAATTGACCCAGCGAGTAACTCGGCTGACTCGGCGAGTAACTCGGTTGGGATCTGGGATCGCTCCCCCACCGAGCCGGGACCGATCCCCGAGTCGTACTACATTGAGATGAGAGTAGAAAGATGGAAAAAAATTTTGAGAGAGAACTTTTTTGGTGAAAGTGGAGGATGATTGTGAAGAGAGAATTGCCGCTAAGAGGTTGAAAATTTGATTTTTTTTTCTTTGAATCCACCATTGTTGCAAATTGAAATAGCTCGGTGCCGGCATTGTATTCAACCTAAAAAACCATGCCGGCATTTGTTGGAAATTTTCATAATTGTTTGCCACTAAATTTTTCTGGTTTTGATCTTCAAAACCTATTTATTTTGGTTTTAATCAGTCCACTGCCGGCACAGTCAGTTAATTCTCGAACATGCCGGTACCTATGCCGGCATAGTATGTTGCTTAAATTTCTATGCCGGCACATGATGAAAAGTATCTAGGAAACTTCAATTTTTTTCACTTGACTACCGGCATTGATAGATTTCTATCGAGCATGCCGGCACTTAGTTACGGCATTGAATGTTAGTTACCAAGCATGCCGGCACCATTTTCCGGCATGGTTCTTCACCAATTCCTGCATGGTCTTCATCACTTCCGGCGATGTAAAAAAATATTTCGTTTTGAATTTTTTCTGGTTTTAATCAGTCCACTTCCGGCACAATTAGTTAATTCTCGAGCATGCCGGCACCGGTTTCCGGCATAGTATGTTGCTTTAATTTTTATGCCGGCACATGATGTAAAGTATCCAGAAAGTTGAATTTTTTTTTTCACTTGACTACCGGCATTGATAGATTTCTATTGAGCATGACGGTACTTAGTTACGGCATTGAATGTTAGTTACCAAGCATACCGACACCAGTTTCCGGCATGGTCTTCATCAATTACGGCATGGTCTTCATCACTTGCAGCATGATCTTCATCACTTCCGAATTAAAAAAAATAAAATAATTCTTTTCCAAAGTGAGGAGCCGGCAGAGAAGGAGAAGAGAATTTGAAAGAGAGTGGGAGAGTTTAGAATTTGAAAGGGAATGGGGAATATTTGGGTTTCAAAGCTCTAACCCTGAAAGAGATTAATAAGGAGTGGAGATGGAAATGGGGATATGATTTTGTTTTTTTATTTTAAGTTTTTTGATTTTTATTTTGAAGGGAGGATATTTTAGTATTTTTGCACCCCAAAACCACCCCTTAGCAGACACCATGGGTTGAGAGAAGTAATCAATATCCCCCAATTCCTTTTTATATCCCCCAATTTCGCGTTCTTTTAATGTGGCGAATTCCCTTGACTTAGATAAGGCCAAAAACAATGGTGAAAGGTTTACCTTAGCTAAAGCTTATTTGAAGCTAAGCGAAATGGGTGGGAAGGGCACCTCACTATGGGGATATGACATCCGTTAATTAGATTAACCACCAGGTTTTTTTTCCAAATTTTTTTCTGTTGGATTTAGATAAGTATTTGTTATAAGTTAAAAGATGGTTATGAGAAAGAAAAAAAGGAGATATAATAGCTTAAAAAAAAAGAGTTCGGGTAAAAAAGAAGGTTTCACCTATTTGCCATCCCTCTGGGAATTGCGAAATTAATTTTACTTTTTAATTTTACTTTTCCCTATTTACCAACTAAAAAAGTCAAATTTAATTGAATTATAACTATTCTCACTCTTATTCGTCTAGTGGACAAGATTCAGAGGTAGCTAAATAATTAATATCGGATGTTCAAAACTCCCTAAAGTGGAAGAACAATGTCGTCCGTACTATGACTGTCCATAGATTGCGTCGTTGTCCAGAATATGACGACTCTTCCGAAATTCCTGAATTTTATTCGTGATTATATGAACGACCGAGAAATGTTGGAGTCGCTAAAACTAAGCTTTAAACTGACGTAGTCGTCCAGAATTTGATGACTGCACTTCTTGAAATTCGGTGGTCAGTGGGTAATTAGGGTTTTTTATATATATTTAGTTGTGGTGGTGGTTTTATTGTTGGGTATAAACAAATAGTCAATGGAGGTTTTGTTTGGGATTTCTATAATTTAATTAGGTGCCGAATATGATAATTAGGAGTGATAATTAATGCGAGTGGCAAATAGGAAAAGCGTGGGTAACAAATAGGTGAAACCAAAAAGAAAGAGTGAAAAAGAGAAGTATTTGTGTAAAAAAAGTGAAAACCAGAAATGTATCCGTTAAATATTGCCCGAAAACTGAGTTAAAATGAAAAGTCCCACGGAAAACTGAGTTTCAGAAATGTATCGCTCAGCTAAACGGTGCATCAAATCTAATCAACTTTCAAAAGTGTAGCCAGTAAATCTCGCTACATCTAAACGACACCGCTATAAATAATTTATAGCTAAGGAAATGGTTTAACATTGTGCTTGGTCTAAAGATTGGAACATATCTATTCCATATTTAAGCTAAACGAAACTCGCTTTACAAATGTTTTTAAGTCGGCACGTGACTTTTTGGACGGATACTGAGTACATAATTTGTAGTTTTAACCTATTTTCACTTCAACTATATATCTTTAAACTATTTTATTTACTGAAATTCCTTTTTGTTTTATAAGTGAGGTGCAACGATCCACTGAGATTCAGCCCCATTCGCACCAAAAAAAAAAAAAACTGAAATGTCCGCTTGGACTTTTTCTTTGAACTCTTTTATTTACTGAAATTCCTTTTTCTCTTGTCAGTGAGTTGCAACTAGACCCTCGTTTAAGTTATAGCCAAAGCCAAGTGAAATGCCCGCTTGGCTTAATAAAACAAAAGGGAAAATTTGGGGGAGACCCAAAAAAAATAATATTCTCATTGTCAGACCCACAATTAATTTTCGGTACCGTGACACCCATAATTATATGAAATTATTAAAAATGTCTGCACGACGGATTATGCATCTACATGATGTGTTATGCATCAGGGGTATAATTGACAACGCAATTTGGATATAACATATTTAAAAATCCGCGCCTTGGAAATTTACGAATTTTATATCGTTGGAAATCTTTTAAAGAGAGCTACGCAACGAGTACAAACAACAATATCAAATTTTTGTTTTTCACGAAAAAAACGGAGGCGATCATCGTTTTAGGGAAAATTTTCGAAAACTGACTGCATATTCATTATGCAGCCTCCAAAAAAGAAGCATAACACATTATGCAGACGCATAACGAATATGCAACCATTTTTTCGACTGCATAACAAGTTATGCTTCTATAACAAGTTATGTAGTCATTGTTTTGGTACAGAAAAAATTGATGCATAATGTGTTATGCCGCCATATTTAAATGATGCATATCAGGTTATGCATCCATTTTCTCGATGCATACAAGATTATGCAACAATTTTCTCGATGCATAATGCATTATGCAATCATATTTTCGGATGCATAACAGGTTATGCATCTATTTTCATGATTGCATAACATGTTATGTAGATATAATTGTAGGTGCATAACAAGTTATGCAACCTTGTTTTTTGTTGGTTTCAATACTAAGAAAAAAGTATCTACATAACGTAGATATTATTGCCTTCATCAAACCACTCATCTCTACTCTTTTAACAGTTTGTAAGCATTCATCCTTAAAAGTGTGTGGCAACCATTTACAGTCCCTGCAAAATTAACACCAAATTCAACAAACAAGTACTACACTGTAAAAAAAAATCAGAAAACAACACTTCACATATATAGTGTTGTTTCGAATCGATTACCTTGTTTATTTATACTCCTTACAAGATCTTACAACAACCTAATACACTTTGATTGTTTAAACATCAGTGATGTTTAGTTTGTTACCATGACTTAGAGAAACGATGGAGCAATCAGTGGGTGTGATTTTAGATCTGAAATCAGGTGAAGCTTGGTGCGAATTTGTGTGGGTTTGATCATAATTGAAAAGGGAATTTTTGTGTCGCTGTTCAACAGATGGGATTAAGGAATTGAAGTTAGGGTTTCGGTGTTATTGAGAGATAGAGATGACACTGTTGATAAGGGGTCGGTGGATTGAATATGAAGATGATTATGGGTTTCCTGTTGAACTCAAAAGAAGAAGATAGATCTGCTCTGAAGATCAAATGGTTGAATCTGTGAACACGTGGAGGTTAACAAGATGAATGGGTTGCTGAGTGTTGAATCGAATTGATCCAAAATTAGAAGATGGATGATGGGTTGGTGGCGCTGTTGAAGAAAAGGAATTGAAGATGAAGAAGAAGAAGAAGAAAAAAGAACAAAACATAATTTTATAAAATATGGGTTTGAGAATAATTTTTCCCCAAAAAATGGGTGCGCGCCTTCATTTTTTTGTCCGTGGGTTTCTCTGTAGAAAAATGTGTGAGAATGGGTCTCACTGTAGTTTTCACAAAACAAAATCAGGTGCACAAAATCGGACACCATAGAGGACCCAGTATTCGTGTATCCCCGTTCAGGCATGTTTCTATTGAACTCTGTGTAAACAACAGTGAAGTGACTGCATAATCAATTCTTTATTAGTATTACTCTCTAATTACATACAAATTTGGTGTGTTTTGGCCATGTTCTTTCATTCTTTTCTCCTTCCTTCTTCTTTTTTCTTCTATGATTATCCGTTCGAGGAATTCCGTTTGTGTTTCTTCTCTGGATTCAAGAAGTTTGATGGGTTAGATTCAGATCTTGGTACTCTTGATGTTCCTTGGTGTAAGTTCATTCTTTCAGGGAATTTACCTAAAAGTGTGACTGAAATGTGCATTTCTTCCAAAAGTGTGACCAATTTGAAAATTCTTCTGAAAGTGTCACCATGACCGGTCAACCGACATATATGCCCTAGTCTTTTACGGAAATACCGGATTTTGTCCTCAGATGTGTACATATCGACAACATATGTGTACACATCGGGTAAGGATGTGTAGACACCCATTCATGGATGTGTACATATAGACACACTGATGCCCCACCATATTTTAACCGATGTGTAGATATTATATGTAGACATCCAGAATCTAGGCGTAATCATATGTGGACATCCATGTTTCGAAGTCTAGACATCGGACACTATTCATAAAATATGTGGACATCAGGCTATAAAAGTGTGGACATCAGCTATAAAATGTGGACATCAGTTATAAATATGTGGACATCAGGCTATAAATGTGTAGACATCGGGATATAAAGGGTACCTTGGGTATTAGGTAAAGTCAGTCACACTTTTGGAAGATATTGGGGATCAGTCACACTTTTGGAAGAAATGCACATTTCGGATACAGTTTTGTGTATTTCCTCTTGATCTGTTCATTTTTTAGTTCAATTTTATGTTGATTTGCTAATTAGGATCTTGCATAACTTGGGATTTCTTGATTTGAATATTTGTTTGGAAATTGCTTATCTTAAAGTAGAGTGATTGGGTGATAAGTGTGGGTCTGTTATACAATGGCAGCTTCATTTGCTTAGTTATCACTGATTAGCTCTTTAGAGAATATTGGTGTAGAAGTGGCATTTCTCAATGTTTTAGGACATGGTTTCAGTTGATTTTTGTAGTGATTTGCTCGTCAAGATCTTGCAAAACTTGGGGTTTTTGACAATTTGGGATCATTTGTTCGATGCTTACTGATTAGCTCATTTAGGATCTTGCAGAACTTGGATTTTTTTGAAGTAGAGTGATTGGGACATTAGCTTGGAAATGAGTTGTATTGAAATTGGGTGATAAGTGTGGGTCTGTTGGAGTGGCAGCTGTATTTATAGATGTTTCTGGACATGTTTTCAGCTGATTTGTGTACTCATTTCCTCATGAAGATCTTTCTAAACTTGGGATTTCTTGTGTAGATACCAAATATACCATCGACATGTGGCAATAGATTAAAGCTTCAACAACATATAACTCTACGTCAACATACACTACAACAATCCTATGTTAGCTTAATTATTAAGCTAGGGATATTTTAGTAAATAGCTTTGTATCTCTTTCCTTTTAAAAGGAAGAGAATAGGTCAGAGAAGGGGTTCCTCTCTTCTCAACTGTTTTATCTCTTTACTTACCTCTTCACTTGCAGAGCTCCTCATTAATGGAGGCTCTTCTAACACATACATAATAAAATCACTAACCTGTGGACGTAGGCCTGAGTATGCCAAACCACGTTAAATCTGGTGTCAACATTTCAGTATCTCTCACCTCTTTCTTCTTACATTTCATTTATCATTTAATTAAATATCATCTTCACCATTAAAATCAGATTTGGTTATGCTACTGGATTTTCAGTAGTCACAATTTGGCGCTAGGAAACTGGGAGGGATGTCAAAGAATTTATTTCTCCTGTATTTTATTCAAATCAAGTCTATTCCAGTGAGGGATCTATTTATTTTTCTTATACTTCATGAAGAATTTACATCGATGTAAAAAATCAGATATCACTAGATCTATGAAGATATCAACAGATCTAAACAATAGAAGTATACTAACTACTTTGATCCCCGCCGTTACAGGAAAGTAGAAGTGTACGCAGTTGGAAACCGACAAGAGAATCACGATGCCACATTCGTGTGATATTACTAGTAACTTGTTTGAAAGAAATCTAATATATTCATTTACCGCAGAGAAGAGATCGGACACTCAAACCACACAACACCAAAGAATGCACGTAAATTTGGACCTCGAAAGTCGCAGCCGAAGAAAATAAAGTTACATAAGCTGCGTTGTTAAACATTAGCTAATCTTTTGACATTTGTGAAACCGCGGGCACAGATACGCAGATGCAAACTTCATTCCCGCATCTAAATCTCCGAAGCCTCAAATCAGCTGCTCAAGTCCCTCCCCGAAGCTTCAGTTCCGCTGCTCAGTTTCCGCTGCTCAACTTCTGGTCCGAAGCTTCAAGTCCGATGCTCAACTCCTGCTCCGAAGCTTAAGCCCGATGCTCAACTCCTACACCGAAGCCTCAATCCGAAGACTCAACACCAAAGCCTCAATCCGAAGACTCAATTCCGAAGCTCAATTCCGCAGCTCAGGTTCAACTCCCCAGATTCAATTCAGCAGTTCCATCTCCCGGGAACAGATAAGCTTCGTTTCTTTTTCGTTTCATTTGATATGATTTAACATGGTTTGTCCAATGTGTGAAATGATCCACTCTTCTTATACATGTTCTTGCGTACCCAAAGCCTGCAGGTATGATTTTCCTTTTGTGTGGACTAAATATCAAATTTTTTAGTCACACCTGCACTTCAATTAACATTAACATGTTTGGTAAAATGCCTAGCTGAGAGCCACTAGTATGGTTTCAATTTTCACGTCTTCTGCTTAGGTCTAATTCATGTTCAAATACCAACTAGGCTTCCGTACTTCAATTTCATTTAAGTTTAAATTTGACTAACCATTTTGATCTTATTCTAGTTTAAGGACTAAAATTTAGGTTCTTAAATCAATGGATAGTTGCTATTTGAATTTTTTTTGGTGGTGCATTGAATTCAGTAAAGCCATAAGAGAAGCTCCGCGTTTCCACTGCGGCTACAATAAAGAAGCTGCGTCACCTATGAGATAAGCAGTAGTAGTTGATTGTGGAAATGATAACTTTACCTAATTCTTTAAGTTTTATATCTGGGTTCACTTATTAATAGGCCTATTTTGGTTTTTAATCTATTACCAAGGGGACTAACTACCTAACTTGTGTTCTAGTCAGAATATTGATTTGTAGGTTCATCTCAGAATCAATGGATGATCACTACTTGTACAAAGTTCTGGAAAGCAGAAGACGAGAGTTTTCCAAATGACATTTCGCACCACATATACAAATAAAGTCTCTGACTAACTCATTAATCTTTGATACATTCCATCGTTTTGTTTGATGAAAGTGCAGAGGCAGAAATTATTAACAAATTATTTCTTAACTAATGATTGTTCCTGCTTTATAGTTTAACCATTTTCACTAACATTAAATTGTTTGTTATTGATAAATAATTCAGTAACACATGGTGGGAGCAAACATTGGTTTGATTTCCGAGTATGCAAGTTTCTTCATTCCTTGTCAATTCACTTTATACTGATATAAAAATTATATTTTTGTAGCAATGCTACCAACGAAATTAGGTGATACTTATGCAATACCAGTTCACAATCACAAGGGGCAGTGAGAATCAAGCAACACACATACACAGACTCGCAAAAGTGTCAAAATTGGATGAGTTTTAATTTCCTTCTCTTTTTGATTTCAGGATTATAAAAGATTTCACCCAAAAGTGACAGAGCATCATACTAAGGAAGGAGCGGCAACATTTTTGGTGCGAACATGGATGAGAACAACCTGACACACAATTGTCCCCTTACTACACTCTCATCATGGAGGACTTTGGCCTATATACTTACTGTATCGACAAGTTTTATCATTACTAGCAGCGCCTATGATTGTTATTGTTATTTCTCTTACTACTATTATATCATTGCTTACCTCTTAAGTTCCTCCTTTCAGTTCTTAATGCCACATGGTGCAGTCCTCCATGCCACAAAGAAATCAGGCCATAGAGAAAAAAGATAAGTGTTAGATTCTATTGTTAATCTTTAATGGCATTTTATGTTCTTCTTCTTAACATTGCAGGGGGAAAAAAGTGAGCTTAGGCAGGTTGCTTCTCAACTGAATTTGCTTATTAACCATCTTGCTTGCTTTATAATCCTTTCTGTGAATCATTAACACTTGATACCATTTACGTGTTTACCACTCTCTTTAATCCGCAATAATGCATCTTCTATTGTTTTTGTTTTTGTTTTCTTTCTTGAAGACGCAGGTGAAAAAATGAGTTAGTGGCAGGTTCAAGAATGAGTTAATAGCAGGTTTTTTCTCAACTGTTTTACTCTCTCGACAACCTTTATTGTTACCTCTTCGTTATTACTCTCTTGTTAATCTTTATTGTCGAATCTCCTATTGTGTTTTTCTTGAAATAGCAGGTTCAGGAATGATTCATAGCAAGTTTTTTCTCAACTATCTGTACTCTCTCGATAACCTTTATTGTCACATCTCCGTTATTACTCTCTCGGCAATTATTATTGTTGCATCTACTATTGTGTTTATCTTTCTTGTTAATCTAATATTGTTACGTCATACTGGGGAAAGCACTCTGCATGCAATCTCTCAGGACTCCCTTGTAAGTGTCTATGAGTGTATGACTGGGGGAAGGCTTCCAGAAGAAAGAGATACCCAACATGACATGCCTTTGGCTGCTCGGCGGAAATACACCACGTTACCGAGAGTTTCGGATCCACACCGCTCGGTAATCCCTTGGACAGGGTCTAGCCAGCGAGGTGACAGGTAAAACCCCCTTGTGACTTTACGCGATCAAACACTTATCCCACACCTACACATGAACTTCAGCACCAACCAACGGTTTGATCCACTCCAGAGGAGATATAAACCTGCAATGTACGGGGAAAGCTCACAACCAAGTTCTAGGAAGCACCTATCAATCACAAAGGGTGAGATACATTTGACTTCTTTGTCTGCAGTGACGTCTCAGAACTTCGGTAAAGAATAGGGGCAAGTATTAATACTTCGGTGTATCTTATTCTTTACCAAAATTATTCTACAAAGAGCCCGATGCTTTCAACAAGGGGCAGTACTTATTAATGGTGAAGAGTGGTATTTCTCATTGCCTCATACTTCTAATTGGTCATACTTCATATATACTTCTAATTGGTTATGGTCATACTTCATACTTCTTATTTGGGTATATTTCATACTCTATTTGTCATGCTTCATACTTCTTATACTAAGAGTACTACTTCAAGATTCGATACTTCTTATTTATAGTATTCTAGTACTTCATACTTCTCCAAGGATTGATATTTCTTATTTCTGGTACTTTATACTTCTTATGCGAAGTGTGCTTCTTTAGTTACTTCTTACTTCCAGTACTTCATATACTTTTCTTATACGAAAAGACTTGCTCGAGAACCGTACTTCTTATTTCACATACTTCATGCTTCTCATCGAAGAATACTTCGAAATTTTTCTTATACTTCAATTCTTTAGTGACCATTCTTTACTTCGTGTACTTCTTTAATCACTCCTTATACTTCTTATATGTTTCTTTACTTCATATACTTCTACACTCATAAAGAGCTATCAGTCGGAAAGTTTTTCTAGAATATATCCTTCATACATATTCAGGAATCAATGCTTATTATTATTAATTGTGTTTCCATAAGGACTAATTTGGCATACGCAGGAGCAACAAAAGATGCAGGAGCCATTGTCTCCAGTCAGGACAAGGTGGTAGCACATACGAAGGAGAACTAAACTCATTCAAGATACAACTCCGATCACCGCAGTTAAAGAGATCCGCACTTTTGGCTTGTATTGTAACAGAATGAGTAACGACATGATGCAGGAAACTTAACCCAACTCACATGTGTATGCATCCTGCAAATGTTAACAGATTAGTTTCAATGTTCTTTGGTTTTGCAGGTATGTAAGCCTAGAGTAGTACATCCAGTCTACCCCAGGTGTACTAAGGACGATGCAACTACAAACCTTCGCAGATTCAATCCTTGCGTCATACTAGTTTTTTTGTACATTTAAATAACTTTTCATCTTAAACTTGCTGGCGCAAAAGGAGGCAAACATCCATTCAATATGGCTTAAATAACTTTTCATCTTAAATTTGCAGGCGTAAAAGGAGGCAGACATCAATTCAATATGGTGAGTACACTTTGCTATGAAAATATAATTTACATTTAAAACTATTTTGTTGCAGGACATTGATCAAGGATACCTCGGAATCTCTCAAAGAATGGGGGCAAGTATGTATACTCTAGCGTAGCATTACATTCTTCACCTCAATTCCTTCGCCATCAACAACAGTAGAAGAACAAAATGAAAGCCGTGTCTAATGCAGTCAAAGTGAAGAAGTGCAGCTAGAGCAGTAGAGCATGAATCTTCCACAGGGGCAGAATCAACTCAAAACAAAAAGACAGCTCCATCAATCAAATAAAAAATCCATCCACCTGCAGTCAAGTTAAAACTAATTTAATACATATTTGAGTCAAGCCGAAGATCGTTTTGTTTTATTGTTTCAGAAACATAACAAAGCCTCCAGTACAATACAATTCAACGAAGTCTACCACGCTCCTAGCAAGACAAGTAGCACCAATGGGCAGCCATCTCTATAAGAAGTAAGTGCACCAACCTAAATCTTAACCCTTTTGGCAACATGCAGGTCTAGCCCATAACCATATGCAAGTGCTCGAATCTATCTTACAACTAGAAACAAGCGAGCTACACACCAGTTGAGACAGATCCACATGGACACTCGCAACAGAGCTAAGTCCTCTTACCTCTTGGATCTGACATTTCAAAAAAAAAAGTTCAATTTTCAACGAAAAATGTTTCAAATTTTCTTGCTTCATCCATTTTGTTTTTATGAATTCCTCGTATCTATGGTATTTGGCCGTCAATATGAGTCATGAAAAGGTCTCTTACTGATAGTAAGGGCACACTCGAGATGTCAGGTACTATTACAAGCATTGGCACGTACGTACAAATCTGGTCCAATGACACCTTACAAACAACCCATCTCGATAACCCTCTTGAATCCGAGTCCTGATTGACTTTTTGCTTGTGCACTAGATGTTGTAGTACAGATTTTTTAAAAGATCGAATGGATGGCGAGTTCCATTCATCTAGTTATCACCTCTGTTCATGACGTATTAGGATGAAATCTTTACACTAATGTGTGCTTATGTGTAAGTATTGGCAGCAAAACTCTGTACTTAAGTGGACATTTCAGGCAAAAATCTCTCATCATGACAGGGTAGGAAAAAAGTAACCACCAGGGCAACACATGATCCAGGGACAAAACGCTCTGCACCATTGCCAAGCACCAGCGACACGATAAGCAAAGATCGCACCTAGTCAAGACGGCGCGAGATCATCAACAACATCAAATATCAAAGCGAAGTATAGTCAAGACATGGAGATATTTTCTTAAGGATCGTTCATCAACAACCCTTAAGAAAAGGGGAAAATTGTAGATACCAAATATACCATCGACATGTGGCACTAGATTAAAGATTCAACAACATATCACTCTATATCAACATACACTACAACAATCATATGTTAGCTTAATTATTAAGCTAGGGATATTTTAGTAAATAGCTTTGTATCTCTTTCCTTTAAAAAGGAAGAGAATAGGTCAGAGAAGGGGTTCCTCTCTTCTCATTTGTTTTATCTCTTTACTTAGCTCTTCACTTGCAGAGCTCCTCATTAATGGAGGCTTTTCTAACACATACATAATAAAATCACTAACCCATGGACGTAGGCCTGAGTATGACGAACCACGTTAAATCTGGTGTCAACATTTTAGTATCTCTCACCTCTTTCTTCTTACATTTCATTTATCATTTAATTGGATATCATAAAATCGTATTTGGTTATGCTTTCTGGATTTTCAGTAGTCACATCTTGATTTGAATAAGGGTCTTTTCGGGGAATTTACCTAAAACTATGACTGAAATGTGCATTTCTTCCAAAAGTGTGACTGTAGTTGCAGGAAATCCTACACTACACCCCTTACTAGAATATACATAATTAAGCCATTTTTAGATGAACAATTGTAATTCTTATTGATTGAATTCTTGAATGTTTACAATATGTAATGGAAATGAATTATGGGATTACAATCGCTCTAAGATTTTCTCTCTCCTAATGACTTGCTTAACATTTCAAAAAGATCTCTCTTCTAACCGGCCTGCTCAACTCTTTATATAGGGTATTACATAATGGATGACAGCTAAGCTGTCCTTTATTTTCGGGAATGACTTGCGAAATATCGCAAGTGTACAAGTGTATGATCTCGCGACACTCCTAAATCTCGCTAATTCTCCACACCTTTCTCATGTTCGGACTGTCGTCATCCAGTGCATCATTTATGTTACTTCCTTGCGACGCCTTCGCAATGCTGTTGTTTACAGACTTCGCAAAGTATTGATGTTGCGATATTCTGATCCTACATCTTGCCTCTTCTCATGTCTTCTATGCGAAGAAGAAAATGTCATGAGAATCAATATTATTTGGAATTTCGCAACTGTTCATCCTTATTTGTTTTAATACAATTCCATACTTTTATACAGAATTCCTTACACGTGTTTCTTCTTCCACCCATTTCTTGACACATCTCTTTCAACCGTCATTTCTCAACCGTTCACGTCCCTTCTCGCATTAAATGTGTTTATCCTTTCGAGAATACTTCTCTATATATATAGTTTTCTCACCCTCTTCTTCTTCTTTTTTACTTTCTCTCCAGAATTTTCTCTGCAATTTTTCTTGGAATCTCCTCCGTAATTTCTGCTTTTTGCTACTGTAAATCTGCTTTTTCTCCTTTCGTTTGTTCTTCAAATTTCTATTCATTCCCATACTCTCTAAATGGCACCATCAGGTCATAGATACGAGACTCTTTTGAGTGATACTAAAAAGAGTTTACAAAAGAAGGGTTTCACATTATCTACCATTCCTGATCAAGAATCTTCATCTATTCTTTCTGTAAATTTGTTTTCTAATCATCAGTGTGATGATCAAAAGATCATAATCTCGCTAGGTCAAATCCTCGCAGGTCTTCCCATTCCTCTATATGATCCCGAACTGCCCTTATTCTATGAAATTCTTTCACATGAAAAATTCTCGCGAGCCGTCTATCAGTTAAGTGGAGACTGTATCCGCTTAATGCTTGAGTTCGCCAATCGAGGTGCTGGTAAAGGGTCTTTATATCCTGATACAGTCAGAGATCCTAAATTCGCGAATTTAGAAATAGTCGCTGAGAAGTATTCAACAGAAAGTTTCTTTGAAAACTATGATGTGATTAACATGAAGAATGATAAATCTCGCTGGGGTGCGCGATTGAAGAGAGGACAATATTCCCACCGATAAGCTACTTATGCATGATATTGATTGGCACTCCGTCAAGAACAATATTCCTCGCCATTCCAAAGATGACAAGTGGTGTGTTTTTCCGCTATTCTTGAACGGACCTTACATTGCAGGTTCCCATGTGCTCCCTGCGAATCTCGCCAATTATCAACCTTGGGTATTTAATTGGCCTGGAAAAGCAAAACAGGTGTATTTCCTAACTTTCACTCATTTTGCAATTTTTATTTCCTTAATTTTTCTTCTAACCATCCAAAATTTTCAGATCACTAAACTGAGAAGAAGTTATGAAAGAAATCCAAAACCAAGTACTTTGGCGATACTTCGCTCAATCACGGATGAAGTAAGAAATATTTTCTCTTATCATCCATAATATTGTTGCCTCTGTTTCTTATCTTCATTCGTGTGTGTAGATTGGTGTTGAAGTTGCCGAAGAAGAAGAGACTCTGAAGCTTCGAGGATTAAAGGAAAAGGCAAAGGTCCTCTTCGCAAAGGGAAATCCACTGTCCCGCCTTCTAAAAAACGGAAGACTCATTCTTCTCCCAGTTCAAGCCCTTTACCTGATGAGACTTCTGGTGAGGATGACAACAATGTGGGCACTTCTTTCGCAAAGGAGGATCAATCAACTGAATCCCCTATGGAGCAATTATCTAATATCTTCTCAGACTCCATGCAAGGAATTGGAGATAGCCGCCTTTCTGGTACATGCGAAGCTCTCGCAAATATATGTGATGCAACCTTGCTATAGGACAATGATTCTTTCAAAGGGGTTTCTAGATCTGTATCTCCTAGCTTTTTAAATGCACTTAGTGCCTTGGTACGTCTGAGTTTCTATTTTTCCTCATAATTTTAATGTTAAATTATATCTTGACAATTTCTTTATCTTTCTTTATAGGCTGGGAGGGCTTCTTTTGTCATTTCCTTAGATCTTGAGAAAAGATGTAACACTCAATTAAAGAAGAATCTTCAACTTCGCAAGAAAAATGAAGATCTTGAAGGTTAAATAACCGATCTTCGCGGGAAGACTCAAAAACTGGAGACTGAATCTTCCACTCAGAAGAGTAAAATATATAGTCTTCAAAGCACTAATCAACAGCTTTATGGTATAAACTCCTTCTCTTTTCCCTGTTTTTACTCTGTCATTTATTTTTCTTTGCCTGACTTATCATTTTCGCAGATATTTATAACCTTTCTGACGAAGCCATCCTTCTCCATTCATTTTCCGAGCCTATGGATAATGATGCTCTTCTCGCTCACCTCAATGAATCTTTAAGTAGTTCATCAAACAAAACTAATTCTCTCCCATTAAATGAACTTCAAACCAAATTTCATCTCTTAGAAATTGAACATAGATCTAGTTTAGGTTTAGCCAATCGATTTAAACGTTTGTATCTTGATTCCCACGAGAAAACCAATATTTTAAGGAAGAAAATTAGCAGCCTCATAGATGACAAAGATCGTATCGCTAATCAAGGTGCCCAAGCGTTAGCGAAATTCCAAAAAACTCTCCTTGAAGTCCAAATTGAACGAGATGAATCTCTTCGCCAAAATGCCATACTTAATGAGCGAGAAAATCAAATCCGTTCTCTTCTTGTCATAAATAATGATGATGAATTCGCCTGGGCTGCGAAGGTTCTAGATAATGCCAGAAATAACTTAGGTGTTGATGTTAGTCTTCTTACCGAGCATACTGCCTTGGTTAAAGATATGAATTTTGACAGAGAAGGTTGTTTATTATCCTTTTTTACTTTACCGTTTTTTTTTTTTTTTTTTTTTTTTTTGTAGTATTGCTATTAAGTTATTAATTCATTGTCACATGTTTGCAGAGGCTGAGAAGAGGTTGCAGATGAGAATTAAAGAACTTGAATCTGAGAAAACACAACTTGCAAAAAACTTCTCTCTTCGCAGTGACGAACTTGAATCTGAGAAAGCACAACTTGCAAAGGATTTATCTCTTCTTAGTGACAAATATTCCAAGTTGAAGAAGCAGCTACAAACTACTGTAGCGAATTTCAATAATGATGTTGTCCGTTTTCGTAATCAAACTATTAGGACAGTTTGCGATGATCATAATATCCCTCTTTCTTCATATCCTTGTCTCCTAGAAGAGATTCCTGAGAATATATCTTCTTTGAATGTCTCTGATAGTGATGTTAGCGAAGAAGAAGAGTCTAGCGAGGATGACGAAATTGAAGGATCTTGCGAAGAAGAAAAATCAACAAAGAAATAACTTCATTTTCTTCTTTTACTTCTTGTAATATAAGTACCATTTTAATCTTCCATTTTTGTAATCCCTTATTGTAAACTTCTTAGATTTTCAAATATAAATTCTACTTTTGTTTCCCTTATCTTTGTTACTTATTTTCAACTGAGATATTTAATCAGTAATCTCTAAATAATAATATGTCTCTGTTTCGCAATAGCTGTTGCCATATCTTAGCAAATAAATGTCTTCAAGTTGCTCATAATTATGCAAATAAGAAGTATCATCTCTTGAAGAATGCGAAGTATGAAGTATCCTTGAAGAAGTATAAGAAGTATTTAATCCTCAAAATAAGAAGTATGAAGTATCCTTTGAAAAGTTTTGCCTATATTCATGCGAAATTATCCTTTGGAAATGATTCTTGCCGAGAAGATAAAGAACATAGAATGTTTTCTTGGTAATCCATAGTTGCCTCTGTTCTTTATCTATGAAGGTAGAATCCTTCATAAAATGTTGAATGAGAGAATTGCTTCTTTATTCTTATCTTGCTTCTGTGTCATGCTTTGTGCTCATGCGATAGTATAATCTCTTCAAGTTGCTTATAATTTTGCGAAATAATTTCGAAATAACCACATTTGGCAAAATAATCCATTCTGAGAAATTCTAACTCATTCTGCGAAATTATGAATACTTCTGCGAAATTATGAATACCTCTGCGAAATTATGAATACCTCTTGAGAGATTCTAGATAATGTTGCTGAGAAATTCTGAATAACACTCTTGAGAGATTATAAATAATACTGTTGAGAGAGTCTGAAATATATTTCTTTGTGATTTTCGTTATTTCAGACTCATTTCCATGTATATATTCGCAAATTCATTTGTTTGCATATAATCATTTTCGCAAGCTTATTTGCTTACTCATTTTCTTGTGTGGTCTTATTTTTCCTTCCTAGTTAAAGGTCTTATTGTGCCACCCCTCGTCATTGCGATAAAATCGCAGGACGTCTTTATATTTTCATGTAAAGACCCATTGATCTTGCCTTATCATTTCTTTAGTATTATTGCCTCTGCAGGATATTTTAATTGCGACAATATGACAGGCCTAAACTTTCTTGCGAACCTAAAGTCCCATTACATTGCCGTCTTGTGACGAAATCGCAGGACGTCTTTACACTTTCATGTAAAGACCCATTGATCTCGTCTTATCCTCGTGTTAGTATTATTGCCTCTTCAGATCATCGCACAAATATGACAAGTTTAAATTTTCTTGCGAAAATAGAGCCTCATGACATTTAAGTGTCTTAAGACACTTATCAGCTCCCTAATGGAGGGTGCCGCCCTTATCATCTCCCTGGTTTCCCCTTTAAGGAGGCGTACATCGGCCATACAAGTGTAGTTGCAGGTTTTCCCACACTACACCCCTTACTCGATTTTGCTTAATTAGTCCATTGAAAGATGTAAGATCAAGAATATTTATTGATTGAATCCATGAACTATTTACACAAGAAAATAGAATTACACTTAGAAATTAAAACACTCTTAAACTTTCTCTCTCCTAATGACTTGCCCAACAATTCCAAAAAGATCTCTCCTCCTCACAGACTCACTCAACCCTTTATATAGGGTGATACATAGTGGATGACAGCTAAGCTACCCTTTATTTTCGGGAATGTCCCGCGAAGTGTCGCATGATGCACGAACATTCGCTCTCGCGACACTTCTTAACCTTCGCCAGTCTCACGTCTTCTTTATGTTTTGCCTGTCGTTATTCATTGCGTCATTATTTTAGCTTCCTGCGACTCCCCTGACGCCGTCTGCTCATTAATCCCGCGAACCTTCTACGTTGCGATATTATGATCCTACATCTTGCCTCTTTTTCCTTGAATATTGCTTGAATATTGCCTCTTTTTCCTCTTTTTCTTTTCCCCTCCTTTTCATCCTTTAGTTTCTCTCTGCAACTTTTCTTTGACTCTCTCCTTCCGCAATTTGCGCTCCTGCTACTGCAAATCTTTTCTTCGTCCTTTCTAACGCTGATCTTAATCTCCAATCTTCCATCCATTCCCATACTGATAAATGGCTTTCATCAGTCGTGCATACAAAGCTTCTTTTGAAGAAGTTCAAAAGAAGTTACTCGAGAAGGGTTTTACTCACACAACCATTCCCGATCAAGAACCTTCATCTATTCTTTC
>JAJJWW010001893.1:0-299726 GCA_023531295.1 Papaver armeniacum | reverse complement strand
ACTCCTCAATTTGGATGAGTTTCTCTTGGTCTTTGGCCCTTCTCACTTTGGGCTAACTTCTTTTATTGCACAAATATGTGCCAATTCGCTTCTTTTGGATGATTCACCTAGCAAAACATAAATAAGAGAAAACAAGAGTAATATACAATAATTTGCAAGAATATATAGCAATTACTAGCATGGATTCAACACTAAAAATATGCAAAATATGCACTTAACAGATATGGTTGCTTATTTTCTAAGTTATCTTAGCTTGAATCTCAAGTCAGTTTTTTTCATCTAACGATGAATAGATTACTTTGTTACTAAGCTATCTTAGCTTTGACCATAAGCAACCCTGATCATGAAAGTCTATATAAAGAGATCCTCTTGTTTCTGGGAAAACTAACCCAAACACTTTTGTGTGTCCTAGTTGCAAATTAAAGTCGATTCTCTCTCAACCTATGTTTCCAGTTTTACTGAGAAACATAATTAGGTTTACAACTAAAAGACTTCGCTTAGAGACTCGTGAATTCAGGTCTGACTATTTTATCTTTGATAGTCCGTGTATCCTGATCTTACTTTTCTACCATTTTGAGTTTAACTCGCTTTAGAGTTATCTCGAGTTTACCTCCGATAGGTAAAACACAAATTAATCACAAAGTTCTTCGTCTCAGACTTTGTGATTCCACAGTAAAATTCTTCTATCTATTATTTAAGTTTATTATGAGCTAATCGAAAGTATAGGCTTCGGGAGACATAAGACCGGATTTTGAGGTTTGATGATCTTTACGATTAATACAAACTATGATTTATTTTCCACCTCGATTTCTGATCTAAACGAAAATAACCAATAGACTTATATGTGGGAGACAAGTTTTCTTATCAAGTCTTCGACTTTGGGTCATAGCACTCTTAGGTTATAAAGGATGTTAGCTAAGGGAATTAAGTATCTGATTTGATGTTTTGATTCGAAGTTAGAGGAAGTAGAAACAACAAAATTTAGCAAGAAGAAACAATTCTGAAAATAAACGAAACATGAAAAATGTATTTGCCCTTTGATGTTTTGAAATTAACGATAATATGCGGGCAAGAAAAAACACAGAGGGTAACTTAGTCATCTCTTGTAGGACTTTTGAAAAACACCTATTTTCTTTATTATATTATTATATTATTAGTAAGATAAGATATATTAATTTTCTTTATGAGCCAATCTAAAGTCTAAAATATCAAATCAGATACATAATTTTCTTTATGAGCCAATCTAAAATCTAAAATAGGGTACTCATAAATAGGAAACAAATTTGTTCAATGTCTTTCATATTTATTTTTATTCCTTTTTTAAAATAATTCTTAATTATCTTCTATTCAAAGTTTCAAAAATAATTTTAATTTTATATTCTTTCTTTTCTTTTTCCTGTTTTCTTTACTTTTTCAAAGCAGACTAAAATTAAAAGACGGAAGGAAATACTAACAGGGGGTCGATTGGGATTAGTAGAGACATTCAGATACTTTTTATACAAGAGATTTTGGATGACTCTCCGTGAGTTTAGCGATTTTGAGAGACTCTCTGAATGGTTTTCAAGGAATTATGGTGATTCATTAAGACAATAAAACATATATGAACTTCAACTTACATACATGAGACAAACAATATATTTATTTATTTTACAAAATGAATATATGAAAATTTCAATGAAAATGTATAAGTCCATGCATGGATAACAAAAACTGTAACCATTTTGCCAATAAAATCAAAATGAGACAAACATAAGGGATATGAATCTCTAGTAAACTTATTAGGTTTTGGAAGACAACGATTTTTTCCATTTTTATGAATTTTAATTGTAGCTTATTTGGTTATTCTTTTTAATATTTTGAAATTTAATCCTTATAGAAAAGAGAAAGAACAAAGTCTCTCAAAATATCACCTACTTAGGAGAGATTTTTTTTAGCCATTTATGGTATGTTTTGTAATAAAAGTCTCTACAAGTCTCTCAAAACCATAAGTCACTGATTTCAAATTCCAAATCCAATAATAGAGAGTGTTTGAGAGTTTGAAGAAATTTGTATTGACAAACAAGAGAATTTAGAAGTCTCTAGCAGGGGGTTAGTCAATTGAGATTTGTGGAGATACTGAAAGAATTTTAGAGACTTCTAAAATCTCTTGTTAGTCAATAAAGAGTTGTTCAAAATCTCAAATAATTTTTGTTATTGGATCGTGACTTTCTAAAAATCTTCAAAATTCTCTTTTATTGGATTTGGAATTTGAAATCAATGATTTATGGTTTTGAGAGACTTGTAGAGACTTTTATCACACAACATACCATAAAAGGCTAAAGAAAAGTCTCTCGTAAGTAGGTGATATTTGGAGAGACTTTGTTCATTCTCATTTCTTTAAGGATTAAATATCAAAATATTAAAAACAATACCCAAATAAGCTACAATTAAATTCATAAAAAATGAAAGAAAAAAATTGTTGTCTTCCAATACCCAATAAGTTTACTAGAGATTCAAATCCCTTATGTTCGTCTTGTTCTGATTAATTGGAAAAATGGTTACAATTTTTGTTAGCCATGCACGCACTAAAGTAAGCTGAAATTGTTGTCTCATGTGTGTAAGCTGAAATTCATATATGTTTTATTGTCTCAATAAATCATCATAATTCCTTAAAATCATTAAGAGAGTCTCTCAAAATCTCTAAACTCACGGAGAGTCACCCAAAATATCTTGTGTAAAAAGTATCTGAATGTCTCTACTAATCTCAATCGACTAACCCCCTGTAAAATTCTTTCAATATCTCCACAAATCTCAATTGACTAACCCCTGTAAAGATTTTGTAAAATTTATGACAAATTAATAAAAGGTACGAAAACACATAATGTCGACATGCAAAATCCTTATTTGGAGAAAAGGTTTTTAACTTTCTTGATAAATATGAAATAAGATTTTGTAAAATTTATGAAAATTTAGCAAAAGATATGGAAACACTCGTAATGTTGGCATGTGAAATCCTTATTGGAAAAAATGTTATTAACTTTCTTAATAAATATGAAATAAATACTAAGATTTTGTAAACTTGATGAAAAATTATTGGAAGATATGAAAACACTCTTAATGTCAATGTTTTTAACATGCAAAATCTTTCTTAATAAATCTTGAGGAGAATTTTAGATGTTTTTTTTCAACTTTCTTAATAAATCTTGATTAAATCCAAATATCCGTAATTTACTTGGGATGTACCAAATTTTTATAGCTTATCCTCCATGAAAAATAAATTATTTATGTGTTGATTACTTGATATTCTTAAGGTAATAAAACTTTCATTGGTAAACCCTAAAACATCAATAAAGTTTTTTTTCAATACAATACTATAAATTGAAGTTGAAAATGGGAGTAGTTGTGTCCATTAAAGTTATTTTATTCAAAAAAATGGGGAGAACTCTTTTCATGTTGCTTCTAACGATTATTCATGTATCACTACTAATAAACTCAGTCATTGCGGTTAATCCAAAGAAAGGGTTTAGTTTAAAGATGATTCATAGAGACTCCAAAGAATCACCTGTATATCCAGGCGACCATTTAACAAGAGAAGAAAGGCTTCAAAGACTCCTTGAAAAATCTAAATCCAAAGCACGTTACATTGAGTCTTAAATATTATTCCAAAGCAATGCAACACACTCCATGCATCCTGAATCTACACGTTTCCCTGTAGTTAACGAACCTAGAATGTATTACATTGCAAAAGTTGGTTTAGGTACGTTTCCTGGTAGACGACAATCATTCATAAATTACTATTTAATGATTGATACAGGTAGTGATCAGACATGGCTTCAATGTAAAGGTGCTACTAAATTTTTCGCTCAAGATATGCCACTTTATCCTTGGAGTTCGTCAACTACATATCATCCCGTTCCTTGTAATACGCATCCTCTTTGCAAGGGAGATAAGTGCAATGTTGATGGCCAATGAACTTACGCATCGCACTATTTGGCTGGTGCGGCCACATCTGGTATTGTTGCTGAAGAAAAATTCACTTCAAGAACTAGTACCGGTGTGAACTTGAAAGTATTCAATTGCATATGGGTTGCGGATTCCTCCAAGAAAATTTCACTACTATCGGTAATAACCATTTATATGGAAGACATGATCTTATTGCGGGAATACTCGGTTTAGGATCAGGACAATGGTCTTTTATAAATCAATTAGGTGCTGCTGGACAAGGTAAATTTTCCTATTGCTTAGAGACGTTTAACCCGAATATTGAGGGATCAGATACATATTTAAGGTTTGGTGCAGATGCAACTATTGGAGGTGTGGGTCAAAAGTGCTTACAACTCCTATTGTTGTACATGAGTTTCAAACGTCATTATATTACTTAAACCTAGAAGATATTAGTGTAGGGAATAAAAGAGTAAGATTTCCTAGAGGTACTTTCAAAGTTAACACTCAAGGAAAAGGCGGCACTATCATAGATTTTGGTGCTCCAATATCAATGATGTTCAAATATCATTTTGATAGAGTTGCAGATTTGGTAAAGGCACATTTTGACAGTCTCGGAATTGAATATGTTGGTCCCCACCAATATTTTGATGTTTGTTTCCACCTACGGGGAAGATTTGATATTACCAACTATCCTTCAATAACACTTCATTTTCAACAAGCCGACTATGTTATTCCAGATTATAAAGCTAATTTTATAATATTTAATGACATAGTTTGTCTAGGCATTTACCGAGAGAATACCTATACAATAGCATTTGCTTTAGGAGCGATGCAACAAGCTAATAAAAGGATTTTGTATAATATTATGGAACGATCACTCTCATTTGCTACAGAGTATTGTGAATTAGATTCATGAATAAATTCATTTCATATTTAATTAATAAATTATTTATTTTAATTCTTCGAGTTATTAAAAAAACATGTCATTTGAATCTTTGAAGATCAAGATTTATTAAGAAATTTGTTAGAGCATTGCTCGGTCGAACTCGCATGCGTTGCTATCTCAAGGATGTTTGTCAATATTAGTGATCAAAACTATGTTTTGATTTCTAGTTTACTTATGACTAAGTCTCGGTCTAGGATAGTTAAGTGTAGTTGAGCTCCAGACTCCATGGCGATCATCTTATGAAGACGAAGAACTACTCGAGGAACCGGTGGAACTTCATCCGACTAAAAGGTATGTGGAGACTTGAACTTATCTATCACTCAAAAGTCTACTCTATCTCCTACTCTTAAGACAATAGTCGTATAAGTATGATAGTTTTCACACATACACATTTGCTATTTCGAGCCGAGTTTACTCGCTTATCTTTTTCTCGAAATATGTGTTGGTAATCTTTTGCTTTAACCATTTTCATCTTTACCCGTGACGAAAGTCATGATGACGCTTCAATCTTGAAAATAGCTTTGATGACGATAGTCGTGAATAACGATTGTTATAACATTATAGAAGAATGTTTCAATGATTGAAATGCAGAGTTGAAATTACCACCTATGGATATAAGCATATATAGTGTGTTCGCACATTAGTGTATAAATCCATGTGCCGGAAACCAAGTGTGTGCATATGTGTGCATACGATATTGGTAAAGGAGACAGGTTGGGTACACGTAGCTGTACACGTACCAGCGGAAGTTTTCAACCGAAAATTTCTGCTGAGTTTGTAGTTTGCAAACTAGTAAACCAGTCACCTTAGGTACGCATACCCGTACGCGTACACAAGGAAGTTTTCAAACCGAAAATTTCTGCTGAGTTTGTGTGAATACCAATATTCTGCAGAGCACGTGTCACGATCTCAGTGGTCGCATACAAGATAATTGTGTAGCCCTCGCTATACAGAGGAATCCAAGTGACAGAGGATACCTTCGTAAATCTTCTTTATCTCGTCCCAAGAAAGGATGCCTCAACGGCTAAGATGAAAGAAGTAAAAGCCTAGTCTATGAGGAGGCAGCTGGCGAAGGGACAGAGGTAGATGACATATCTAATCAGTATTAAATGCACAAATCTCTTATCTACACGCATAATCAAATCACGTGGAGAGAGATGATGTGGCGGGACCAGATTGGAAGAAGATGGCGGTGAGAGAAGGTACAATCTGTACCAAGGCTGGGAAATTCCTAAAGGAACGTGGGTTAGCTGAGGTGTCAGAATTCGACTGGAGAGAGCACGCGGAGAACGAAGGTACCATTTGTACGGAAGGTATATCAGGAAATGATGGACCCAGAAGCATTAAAGATATACCTAGAGCAGAAGGTGTTATAAATACCAAGCCTCACCAACAAACTAAGGGCATTCAATATCTAGGAGAGAAGATCTAGTCTTAAGCTTATACCTCTTTAATGTTTAGAACTTAAGTATTTACTTCAACTTGAGTTCTTTGTATTACTTTGGGAAGCATTTAAGATCTTTGTAACCACCATAACTAAATACAAAACAATCACTCATTACCATGTGGATGTAGACTAAAGTCGAACCACATAATCTCTTGTGTCTCATGATAACTTAGTAGGTTTTACATTATATTTGTGTTATTAGTTATTATTGCGATCTTGAGTATCTTTTACTACTTAGCATTATCAGTTCAATAGAGGCATCAATACTACTTTGTATCCGATTCTCTAGGCTGTATACATTACGTAGACTATGGGAAAATGAGTAGTCACAGTTTGGCCCTAGAAAGTTTTGCTCACCAGCTTGAGTTTTTATATTTCGTCATTTATTTTACCTACACATCTTCTTTAGCGAAGAGATCTGAGTTCAACAGTGATGGATCTTACTTTCTAGTGATTGGTTCATCCATTGTTTTCGCAAGTTCTTTGAGTTCATAGCCTCTAAAGACTAACAATCTTACAGATCTACAAAAGTTTTCACAAAAGCACGCTCACAAAACGTTAAAACTTTTGTTTTGTACTAAAACAACCTTTTCCGACAAAGCATCCTTTAGATCTGAGTACCTCTGACTGAAGAGGAATCTCAGTGAGATTTTAAGAAAAAAAGATCTTCTAAAGCATTTAATAACCTTGTTTTTTGAGAGATCTGACACCCCTTTTCTAATTGGTTTTCAACGTTTAAGGTTGTTTCTTCCAAGGGTGTCATAAAAGTTTAATACCCGTCTTTCAAAACGTCGTTTCAGTCCTTTTTCTGAAAAAAGCTGCTTAGTCGTCTTCTGTGTCAGAGCATTAATGACTACTTGTGACGAAGACACCCAAGTAGCAGATTTCCGTCGTTTTTTCTGTGACCGCAGGATAACAAAAGCCGAAGGCATGCAGAAGGCATGTACCAACAAGCTCACGACCAGCAGTTACACGAGGAAGATCTCAAAATCCGTCTCAAGAAAACCAAAGAACCGAAGCAGAGGACGGACAAAGTGAAATAGCAAGAAGAACGATTGCTAACAAATCACCTATTCCTGCTGAAGGGATGGGGAAAATATCAGGAGCTCAACCACTTTACGGCATGCCATTACCGGAGCATCCCACCATTACGAAGCCACCTGCGGCCAACGCAGGGTTAACCAGAACCTTAGCTCATACGAGACGAGGGTTGGGAAACCTAACTCTGATCCAAATAGATTCAGACGTGAGTTAACCAGAACCTTAGCTCATGTGATGCACTAGCTGGCCCAGGAGAACCAGAATCTCAAAGACATGCTCGACATACAGATCGAAGGTTCCCAAACTCACCTTCCGTTAAAGAGGCGTGAGAATGGAGCTATCTCAAGAAAACGAAGGGTGGATCTTAACCCACAGAAGGCTAACCCACCTAAGGGAGACAGGAGAACGCACCACGATCCAGACGAGACGGATTCAACCTATAAGCCCTCTCAATCCTACTATGATGAGGCATTTTCCAAAGATGCTCACAATGTGAACATGGTTATGGAGCAAATGGAGAAGATGCGGAAATAAATACAAGGGCTGAAAACCGGCCATGTAGGCGCGAGGCTAGAAGAAGTACTCCATGAAGCAACAACATCTCCGTTGTCTTTCCGCATTTTGAGGGAGCCTATCCCTGTGAAATGCCCAGTACCTGCGTTTCAGACCTACAATGGTACCTCTGATCCCGCAGCCCACCTACGATATTACACTTGTGTCCTTGCCCATTGGGAGAGATGAGGTAGTACTTTGTAGGTACTTTCCTGCAAGCTTGACATGATCAACATTGGAATGGTATGACAATTTACCAGCAAACTCAATTGACTCCTTTGATCAATTGTCTACGGTATTCTTGAAGACATACATGTACAACAAATCAACAAAGGCAGGGTTTGATATGCTATTTGCTTTAGCTATCGGACCCCGTGAATCATTGATACAATACACAGACATGTGGCAAAAGATGTGCCAAGCAATTGGAAAGAATATCCAAAAATTAGCATTAATTGCTATAAGTACGGACTTGATAGAACCTCAGCTATCTTCGTGGAGCTTCACAACAGAGCCCTTGATTCCGAAGGAGAGCTCAGGGTTGTCCAAGATCGCTACATCAGACTACAAGAAATCCAGAAGGACAACCCCAGGGCACAGGTAAAGACAACAACATGTCCGTAACGAACCAACTCTCTGGAACCAATTTTGGAGATACCTAAGAGGCAAAACGATACCGGGGGCAGAACCATCTCTCGCGACAAAAGATAAAAATACGGAGATGGCAAAGGCAGAGGAAAAGGAAGAGACGAGTTCATAGATAATATCTACACAAAGCTAAATACCACATTCTCCCACATCCTAAGCAAGGACGTAGCAAATCCGGGCTATCCTTACCCTAACACTAGGGGAAAACAACTAGAGAAAACGAAGGAGGCTAAGGAGTATCATGAGTACCATCGCACTATGGCCATACTACTCCGATACATGATATCACCTAAAGAACACAATTCGAGATTCATGTACGAAGGAAAATTCATGGAGTATGTACGACATACGACAAATTGAAACGAGGTGGCTCCGAAGAAAAAGGTAGAATTACCTCAGGACGGCAAATACATCAACATGATCACCTTCTCCAGCGGAGGAAACGAATAACTGCTCGAAGACATCCTCGAGTTAGCTCGAAACAGAAGAAATCTAGAAACCCACGAGGTATTCAAGCTAAGCGGACCACCTACTATCACTTGGGAAAAATGGATGGCCACCCCATTAACATTCTCAACAAAAGACGTCAATCAGGAGGTCGAAATGCACAACGATCCACTTGTGATCACTCTTTCAATACATGGATGGAACGTTACGAAGATCCTCGTTAACGAGGGCAGATCATTAAATATATTGTTTTACGAACCCTACCTGCGTATGGGTTAGACATCGGAGCAAATGGATTCTTCCATTTGCACAATATACGGTTTCAATGGAGCAATCTCTAGACCAAAAGGAGAAATTGTCTTGTAGGTATGTGCAAGACCCTTAATAACCAATACAAGGTTCTGCGTGGTGGAAGCACCTTCGCCCTACAATGTAATCATGGGCAGATTATGGATCCATAGATTACGAGGAACAACTTCGACATATCATCAGTACCTTCGATTTCCTACACCTATGGGTGAAATGGAAATCAAAGGTGATCAGCAGGACGCAAGGCTATGCAATCTAGCATAGGTCAAACTCAACGAAGAAAGAGCTGCTGCTCCACAACATGAAGAAAAAAAGACGAAAGGCAAACACCAAAGAAGTGAAGGACGGAGCCTTCTTAGTACCCGAAGCCATCTCAGTACCAGAGACAAGCACCTTCGCCACCCCAGAGGCGAACGTCTCTGCCAAATGACAATTACAGAAAAGCACTCCTCAACGTCCTCAGAAACAAACCTTCTCACCGGTGGAACCAACAAAGAAAATCAACATCGGAACGGAAGCAGAGCCAAAAATGATCAACATCGAAACTTTACTTGAAGAGGAAGAGGATATGCAACTACAAAGGCTACTAAGGGACTACGCACATGTCTTTGCGTGGTCAATGGAAGACATGCCTGGAATTGAACCGAATTTGGTCTCCCACCACCTTCGGCTCAAACCAGAAATACCATCATTCAAGCAACGCATCCGTAAGGTGGCAGACATCTACCAAGAAGCGGTAGAGAAGGAGCTACAAAAGATACTAACCGCAGGGTTCATAAGTAAAGTCAAGTATCCCACGTGGATATCCAACATGGTGATTGTGCCCAAGAAGAACGGGGGCGTACGCATTTGCATCGACTTTAGCAACCTCAACAAAGCATGCCCCAAAGACAGCTACCCGCTGCCAAACATTAACCAACTAGTCAATGCAACCGAAGGTCACCAGAGGCTATCCTTCATGGATGGATACTCAGGTTACAACCTGTTGATGGTGGTTTTTATTTCAGGGCTAAATTTGTAAAAGTCTATCTACCTGACCCGGCATCAGATGTAGTAGACATTGATATGTCTATATTCCGCAGGGAATTTGGAGAATATATCAAAATCTGATGAGTGCCTATCTCTCTCTTCATATTATATTGAAACTCAAGCACCTAGATGAATTGTTCACTAGTATAGAGTCTAATGAGTGTATAAGCTCCTAGTTTCATTACTCACTAATGACGGAGCCTGCCGAGTATTTTTCCTATGCTACGTTCCCCGACTGAACCCTTAATATTAATATGGCATGACAATTGGTGTTCACTCGTAGCAGAGTAGCACGAATTTCCAAGTATCAAGGTTGAGGTCCTTGCATAAAAGTACTCAATCGGAATACTGCTCTCTGGCAATAAACTTAAAGAACTCTGTGTCAACACATAAAATTCAATCAATTTTGTGATAATTCACAAGATTCAGATATTACCCTGACGAATTTGCAAAAATTAGGGTTTTGCGCCCTGTTCAGTATAATAGACCTTGCCTGTCGAAATTAAGTCTAGGCGAACTAGGCAATTAATCCGCCATGGATTAGTAGGTGCAAAATCCTACCCACAATCAGAAAACAAGGAATAAAAGGAGTCGCGGAATAGGAGCAGCAACAAAAGGAGGTGTGGCCATGCCACAGGCCAGCCGACGCCACTTGCAAGTGGCCACACCCCGTGCTGCTCAAACCGGCCCCTATTCCCGCCACACGCACATGAGTTGTGGCTGGGCCCATACTTGCCGACCCTATTTCCCATCGACCAATCAGGTCGCTTTAAATCCACCACACACACACTAGAAGTGTGGCTACACTCATGCTTGGCCGACCCCTCTTTTATCGACCAATCAGGTCGCTTTAAACCTGCCACAGTATCAAAAGAGGCAAAGTTGCGCCAATACGCTAATTGGCATGCCAAACGTGCACGCCAAACGTGCCATTCTGCTCCGGCATATTAGTGACATGCCGAACATGCCATGCCTCGCCAAAACGTTAATTGGCATGCCCAACATGCCAAATGTGCCACTTCGCCACAGAAACATGCTGAATGTGGCAACTTACCATAAATAGCGCGCCAATATGCTAACCCATTTCTTGTTCGTGGCCAAACGCCATAACATATTCCAATTAGGGTATTCCAAACACGGCTCTGCCTTAGTGGCATTAGTCGTAACCCTAATTTCCAGTTGTGGCCCAATTACACCACTTTGGCCCCACAACATGCCATGAGCCATGTGGGACCCGCCAAACCCTAAAAACGGCGCCATTCTATAACCACCCGTGGCCATCCTTGCGCCTGTGGTTATTCCCATGTTATGGCTTGCCATAATTCCTTTAATGTGGCCATGGCACCGATTGCATAAAGCACCACCATGCCGCGGCCATGCCACACGCGCTAATTAGGGTTTCGATATGTCAAACCCTAATTTAGCTAAAGTTGTCGCGCCAACTAAGTCAAGTAATTCTCCTAAGGCCTTAAAGTATGATGTAACAACAGGGCCAATTTTGCCGGAGCCATATTTGGGTATAACACCAATATGCCAAAATAGCTGTCATGGCTACGCCAGGCGCCACTATGCCACTGGCATGCCGCTATATGCCACTATGCGACTGGCATGCTGTAATATGCCACTACGCCATTGGCATGTGCCAATAATGCCATTGTGCTACCATCATGCGCCAACAGAATGTGGCCATAATCAATGTCCACCCTTTCTCATGAGTTACGATCTCAGCCGTCCAAATTCGCCACATAACTGACAGGCCTGTGGCAAGTTTTGGGCGACCAACCAAGACAAGCCAAATAGCATCACGTGCTATTCTCCTGTGGCAAGTCTCCTGGCTTTGACTTTCCACACATAGAAATCTGCTACACGTTTTCCACGAAAACACTCGAGACATCAAACATGTCACAAATTGGGGGATGCTCATCAGGGTATTGGTCTGGCGGTTTACATCATGCGGCTGTTTTTGGGTAAAAATCGTTTCCGCCGATTTCGGTAAATTCGGTAGGTGAGTGAGAAACTGGTTAAAACCCTAAACAAATGTGTTGCACGTGAGCACTTTCTAGATTCGAGAGATCAATATGTACAAGTCCGGCCTAAACCAAGAAATGGCCGTTCCAGACTTGCTTCGGTCACAAAGTGGAGGAGAAGGGTTGATTTGGGGAGGGAAGCAAAGAAAGGTGTTGAGACCAGAATAATTCTGGAGAGTAGTGTCTTGACTTGTATCAGAAAGTGAAAGCTTCGGAAGCTTGCAAGAGATGAAAGCTTTTTGGAGAGCTTGCAAAGTTGCCTTTTCTGAGAGTGTTGTATTTTTCTCCTGACCGAGACTTGTGTCTGGTGGAAATAGGTAAGACCTATTTATACAAGTCGAGGTTGAAACGTACCCTGGCCTCATGAAGGAAAAGAGTAAGGGTGAAATAATGGGAGGAGGTGGTAACCGCAAGGTGTTTATGGGTGAAAAAGTTTTCACCATTATTTCCTTATTTATTTGACCGCGTTATTCCTATTCACGCTTTCTTAATATGAACGTAGTGTACGCTGCATGCTGTGACCGCCAAACCAAAACCCTAGAAAGCATCCCCCAGTTTGTGTTGATGTCTCGAGTGTTGGTTGCACCTTGAATGCAAGTGGCGCTGCTAGAGGCGCGTGTGGCATGTGCGGAATGCCTTTGTTGCGGGTTGCACCTTGAGTGCAAGTGGCAATGCCAGAGCTGCTAGTGGCGTGTGTGGCATGTGCGGAATGCTTTGGTGGTAGGTTGTATGTTGAATGTAAGTGGCAATGCCAGAGCTGCTAGTGGCGTGTATAGCAAGTGCCAATGGCATGTTGGCATGTCATGGTAAGAAAAGCTACCAACGATGCATGTTGGCATGTGCCAATGGCATGCGTGGCCAATTTGAGTCACGACCTGGTAGGAAAAGCTACCAGCGAGCGTGTTGGCATGTGACAATGGCATGTGTGGCCAATTTGGGTCGCGCCCTAGTAGGAAAAGCTACTAGCGAGCGTGTTGGCATGTGCCAATGGCATGCGTGGCCAATTTGGGTCGCGCCCTGGTAGGAAAAGCTACCAACGAGCGTGTTGGCATGTGCCAATGGCATGCGTGGCCAATTTGGTCGTGCCCTGTAGGAAAAGCTACCAAATGAGCGTGTTGGCATGTGCCAATGGCATGCGTGGCCAATTTGGGTCGCGCCCGGTAGGAAAAGCTACCAGCGAGCGTGTTGGCATGTGCCAATGGCATGCGTGGCCAATTTGGGTCGGGCCCCGGTAGGAAAAGCTACCGGTGGCGTGTTGGCATGTGCCAATGGCATGCGTGGCCAATTTGGGTCGCGTCCTGGTAGGAAAACCTGCCAGCGAGCGTGTTGGCATGTGCCAATGGCATGCGTGGCCAATTTGGGTCGCGTCCTAGTAGGAAAAGCTACGAGCGAGCGTGTTGGCATGTGCCAATGGCATGCGTGGCCAATTTGGTTCGCGCCCTGGTAGGAAAAGCTACCAGCGAGCGTGTTGGCATGTGCCAATGGCATGCGTGGCCAATTTGGGTTGCGTCCTGGTAGGAAAAGCTACCAGCGAGCGTGTTGGCATGTGCCAATGGCATGCGTGGCCAATTTGGCCTAGGTTGCATGATTTGCAAGCCTAGGCGTGGGCGCCATTTTGGCACGGCGTGGCTATGGCCAAGGTAAGGGTGCTTGGGTTGGCGTGGCGTGACTAGCGTAGCTAGGGCCAAGGCAGAGTGCGTTTGGCATGGCGCGGCTAGCTCGGGCTAAGTGTGGCTGGCATGATTTGCCATTGGCACGGAGGTGCGACTAGCATGGTTGGCATGCTTTGGCGTGTTTGGTGTGGCTGGCATGATTTTCCATTGGCACAGAGGTGCGGCTAGCTTGGGCTAGGTGTGGATGGCATGATTTGTCATTGACACGGAGGTGCGGCTAGCATGGTTAGCATGCTTTGGTGCATTTGGTGTGACTAGCATAGCTAGGGCCAAGGCAGAGTGCGTTTGGCATGGCGCGGCTAGCTTGGGCTAGGTGTGGCTGGCATGATTTGCCATTGGCACGTCTAGCATGGTGCGTCTAGCATGGTTAGCATGCTTTGGCGCATTTGGTGTGGGCTGGCATGATTTGCCATTGGCACGGAGGTGCGGCTAGCTTGGGCTGCTTTGTGCGTTGGCATGATTTGCCATTGGCACGGAGGTGCGGCTAGCATGGTTGGCATGCTTGGCACGGCGTGGCTTTGGTGTGACTAGCATAGCTAGGGCCAAGGCAGAGTGCGTTTGGAATGGCGCGGCTAGCTTGGGATAGGTGTGGCATGGTTAGCATGATTTTGCCATTTTGCCATTGGCACGAGGGTGTGGCTAGCATGGTTGGCATGCTTTGGCGTGTTTGGTGTGACTAGCATAGCTAGGGCCAAGGCAGTACGTTTGGCATGATTTGCGCGGCTAGCTGGTTGGCATGCTAGGTAGTGGGCCAAGCGAGTGCGTTTGGCATGATTTGCCATTGGGCAGGTGGGGATTTGCCATTAGGGGAATTATGTTATGTTGTAACCCTAATTGGAAAAAATACCCCCTATTAATTAATGACTACCTCATTAAATGTTCTAATAAATGTGTCATCGGTGACATTAGGTTATTTGGGGTTTTACAATTTTACCCTTTGTTTAAAATCCACCATCAACATTAAGTCCCCTGCTTAGCTCGGAGCAGGAGCTTTGTTGCGAGGTAAGCATAAGATGGTGACAAACTATCAACAACAAATCGTAAAGAGAATCAAGAGGCTTGTCGACCTTTTTATAAATAGGATTTGGAATCCTTGCCTCCCGGCGATTTTGCGCAAATCGGGAGGTGGCACAATTGGGAAGTCAGCGTCATTGAGAGGTAGGAAGTCACGGCATTGAGAAGTTGACACGAGTTGGGAACCGAGCCTCTCATAGTTGGCGGGACCGTATAGCAAAGTGGAAGCTAATCGCGCTAGCATGGCGGGACTTGGGCGGCGTTGGGAAGTTGAGCGCTATTGGTGGGACCGGTGCAACTTGGGCGACGTTGGGAAGTTGGGCGCAATTGGTGGGACCGGTGCTACTTGGGCAACATTGGGAAGTTGGGTGCCCTTGTGGCCCCGTTCCTTATATGCACGATTTTTGGTATAGGGAATTCCTTCCATATTTCAGAATCTCCACGCCCATATATATAAAATCCCTTTCTCTCATCTTTGTTCTTCCATCTTTTCATACTAGCGGCAGAGTCATAAAGAAAAACCTATTTCGGGTATGTCTTCCAAGATTCTCTTGTTTCCCTTTTCATGTATGTGCAAACCCTAAAAGTAGGCGTTTTTATAATCCTTGCAATGATATTGCACATATGATTTCTTGGCGTGCTTCTTGTAGAAAATATTGCATATATGCACCCAAGGTAAATACTGTATATATGATTCGAACCCGTAGAAAAAAAACGCTCCATATATAATTTTGAACCCGAAGAAGGATACCATAGACGCATTCGAGCCCGTAGAAAATACTACGTATATAGTCTTGAACCCGAAGAAGGATACCATAGACGCATTCGAGCCCGTAGAAAATACTGCGTATATAGTCTTGAACCCGAAGAAGGATACTGCAGACGCACTTGAGCATGTATAAAATACTGCGTATATAATTTTTTGAACCCTGAAGAAGATACTGCGTGTGCATTTTCGAACCCGTAGAGAATACTATATATGTGCTTCATAGGACTTCGAACCCATAGGAAAGATTGCATATATGAATTTCGGACTTGAAGAAAATACTGCGCGGGCAGTTTTGAACCCGTAGAAAAATGCTCCATATATAATTTTGAACCCGAAGAAGGATACCATAGACACATTCGAGCTCCGTAGAAAATATTGCGTATATAATTTTGAACCACAAAGAAAATCACGTGTGCGCTTTTGAACCCGTAGAGAATACACCCTCTCTTTTTTTTATTGGGTGCGGTTATGTGTCAGGGAGATAATTTCTTCTTTCTCCGTGTGCAGATATCTCGTCACTAAGTTGTTATGAAGAAATCCGACAAGATGTTACCTGAACAAAATTTCGCCTCATCGAAGGATGTTCATAGTTCCAAACCAAACACGGATGATAAATTCTTTGCTAGACCCCTCGCCCCGCTTTCGGAAGAATCACCCAGTTTCGTGCCAATTTTGTTAACCTGGTGAAGATGAAAAGAAGACACGTTCGGTTTGCCCGAGAACACCATACGGTTTTGTCTTCATAAAGGGGTATATTCTTCTTCCAACATTGATTTCAGGATGTGTCAAAACCCATTGTGTTCTTTTGATAGATGGGTTGAGTTCATGGTGAGTAGGGAGCACATAAATACCAACTTGACTCGAGCGCAGATTATTGATGCTTCATCGAGCTTGATAAATCTCCAGTTATTAGGAAGGATATCCGGGCTTGGTTGCTTTCATCTCCGGATGGTGTTCGGACACCCATACGATCATATGTAGATGGGGTGAAATAACTTTCTCCTTGGAGAGTGTGGCTCTCTTATCAATCTTCCTAAGAACCGGAATCTTAATATCTGATTGTCTGAAGGTGAGGAGAAGATGCGGGAAGACCTTGCCGCTAAGTTGGGAGATTATGCTCGAAAAGACTCCACTGCCAAGTCGAAGGATTCTGTCCGGAAAGAAGATGAAAAATGCTTTTACAGCTGGTGGATATCTCAATGGTTTCCGAACGAGTTGGAACCTAAACAGAAAAGCAGTGATCTTCATGTTGCAGCATTTTTGGCTCTCTCGGTTGTCTAGAGACATTTTTGATGACGGTTCCTACGCAAGAAGGAAATAAGACCCGAGTTGCTAGTGATTGCTGTGAAGTTAGCAAAAGGTGAAGTCCTTCCCATTAGCAAGCTATTCCTTGGTTCCCTGTATGTGCATCTGGATCACCTAGTTGCGAACATGCGAGTTTCGAATAGTTTCATGAAAGTGGATTCATATATGCACGTTTCTTTTCTGCAAGCCTGGCTATGGGAGCACTTTGAGAAGTATGCTCCGAAACCATTGCCTTCGATTCCCGCGAGTTGGGGCGGCTCCCGAATTCTTCGATGGGTGAACAAGCGTCCAAGAGTTGACATGAGCTTGGTTAGTTTTCTCGATAAGTCACATGAAATCAGTTTTCGCCCATGGGAGCCGGTCCATAGGTGGGTGACTCAAATTGACACCTTTGATTCTGATCCGATCATGTCTTTATATTCTGACGGCAACTTGAGTGTGGGTGAAAACTTGTTTATTCAAAGCTGCATGTCCGGCTATATGCCGTCTTTCTTCATGGGGTCTTTTCGAATAGCTGCTTACAATATTGACCGTGCTACTCGTCACATGGGTTTCGATCAAGGGTGCCTCTTGCTTACCAGCTGGTGGTTCCTAAGGATTCATTGCATGCCGCCCTCAATGCCAGTGCCCTTGAGCCGGGTATCCGCCTTCCCTTCTTTCAGACGGGAAGAGTAACTTCGACGACTTTTGGCTATAATGAGTTCTGGTACGATGAGTTCACTATGATCCAAGATTTTGTAAATAACGTGGTGGAGAATGTTCATTGTAAACCTTCCCGGCTTTGAAGAAGTATCCAATGTTGAGAGATCCCAGCGAAAGTTGCACGGCAACTCGGAAAGTCCCCAGCAAAGGAACAGAAACAAAGAATCGTCTTTGGCGGGTTCCCAGGCGGTTTTAAAAGATCCTTCCGCAGCTCCGTGTCTTTCAGTTCTTCCAATAACTGTGTATGTGTCGCCTCCTTGTTGGTTTGTCTCAAAACACGTGAATTTCTCTTGAAACATGTGTCTTGTTTCTTCCAAGGCTTCGGTAGTGTTAATGCTTTCGCCCCTTGCACGTTGCCGAGACGGCAATTTCTTCGAAGAATTCCTTGCGCACCGAGCCTACTCATAGCGGTGATGAGTCGGAGAAATAAGAAAGTTCAGCAAGTGAGAGTGATTCCTCTCGGTAGAACCGGCTCTTTTTCTAGAAGTGGTTCGGTGAGTTTCGCGCTTCTTTTCTTTCTTCTTCCGTTTCTTTTTTTTGAAAAATGTCTAACTCAAGTTCGCAGGAGGAATCGGTTCGAGGACGATTCTGGGGTGGAGCCACACGAAAACTTGCCTTTGAAGCTGGGTTGGCGGTTTTATCGATTTACTACATATGGCCACAACCAAGAAGGTCACTAGTCGATTTGCGTTGGTTAAGCGTGATAGGTGTAAATACACGTATTTACTATCTGACCACCGCCCTAGCACGAGAAGTGGGTTATGTTTATCCATCCCCTACTTTTTAACCCAACCCATCGACTTGGAGATGGGAGTTAGCCAATTGATGATTGCATCTATGAATCGATTGAGATGTGATTCTCACAAAGGTCAAAGATCGAGAGAGAGTCAAGACAAGCTAGCTAGTGACGATGAAGAATTTGATAGAGCTCAGGTTATGGTTGATGACTTGGATGTGGTTCAAAAGGTGGATGGTTCTCAAGAGTGCAAGAACCAATGTTGCAGCGAAAGTAAAATGGAGATTACGGGGAGATGTTGCCATAAGGCATGGTTGCTTTGAGCCGAGTTGCGTAGACATGGAAGAAGACCCTTTGCGAGTCGTGAGGCCATTCTGCGCCATTTTTTCTATGATCCCCTTGGACTAGTACTTGGTTCCTTATCCAGGAAAAGGATTCTAATCATGTATTGAAGCCTATAAATAGAGAAGTTTTCTACATCTTTTACACACCTCTCTACACACACAACACTTGTGTTTTTGCTTGGCTTCTTTTAATTATTTGGTTTGAAAATTCTCCTTTTAATAATTATTATTAGTGTTGGCTAAGTATGAGGTTTTGTACACTTGAGATTTTTCAATGATTATCGGGAGAAGTTTATTCATTCATGATTGATTGATATGGCCACAACCAAGAAGGTCACTAGTCGATTTGCGTTGGTTAAGCGTGTGGAAGAGGCTTTATCTTCCATCGAGGATATGCGTTATCCTACGGTTGGTGAAAAGAACATAACTTGATCACACCGATCTTGTCTCTTAAGATTTTAATTGCCTTTTGACACGGGAGCACCATCGCTCCTCGACGTTTTTAATTGAGTGGAAGGAGTTCAACGCTTCGTGGTTTGTCGAAGGCCTTGCTGAGATCCAGAAGTCGAAAGATGCAGCAATCGAAAGCCTTTCCGCAGAGGAGATTGCACGATAGGAGGTAGAACTCGAAAAGCTTTCCAAGATGTTAACTATGAAGAGAGCGGCTCTTGAAGACGCAAAGTTGACTTTCTCCAAGAAAAGCACCTGCATTGGATGATTTTCCTTGAATATTTCTCTGTTAAGCTTTCATTTAGGTTCTTCTTTTTTTTTTTTTTTTTTTTTTTTGAAAAACATACTGGATGTCCGTTCAAAGTTTGACCGGTTTTGATAGACAGCTGGTAGCTTTTGAGGATATTGGATTATTTCTGGGATGAATGGTTTTGATAATATAACTCTGATTATGTTTTGTGAAAGGAATATTGCTTTTATGAAAATGTGTGCTAGCAATAGGCACAAGATGCAGTAGTATGATGGTTTTATTAAGAACCTAAAAACAGATCGTATATCTTGCCCAGTCTAAATTTACTCACTCCATAGGTTTTTGCGAACACGCCCCTCTCCATGTAAAAGGCGGCTTTGCTGGTGGCATCACCAAAGAAGTCCCCAATCGCCGATAGCATCTTCTTGAGTCCCTGGTTTTTACTGTGTAGTTTTTATAACTGGTAACCGGGTTGTCTGGAAGTTGATTCGGATTGAGTCGCCTTCCCCTACCATCTTGACATCTGGGTCGAAGAACGAGATTGACAGTCTGACATTGTAGGCGATAGATCAATCATCCCGCTGTGGTCGCCAATTGTTTATGGGTAAAAATCGTTTCCGCCGATTTCAGTAAATTCGGTAGGTGAGTGAGAAACTGGTTCAAACCCTAAACAAATGTGCTGCACGTGAGCACTTTCTAGATTCGAGAGATCAATATGTACAAGTCCGGCCTAAACCAAGAAACGGCCGCCGGACTTGCTTCGGTCCGGCAAAGTGGAGGAGAAGGGTTGATTTGGGGAGGGAAGCAAAGAAAGGTGTTGAGACCGAATACCAGGGGAGAGTAGTGTCTTGACTTGTATCAGAAAGTTAAAGCTTCGGAAGCTTGCAAGAGATGAAAGATTTTTGGAGAGCTTGCAAAGTTGCCTTTTCTGAGAGTGTTGTATTTTTCTCCTGACCGAGACTTGTGTCTGGTGGAAATAGGTAAGACCTATTTATACAAGTCGAGGTTGAAACGTACCTGGCCTCATGAAGGAAAAGAGTAAAGGGTGAAATAATGGGAGGAGGTGGTAACCGCAAGGTGTTTATGGGTGAAAAAATTTTCACCATTATTTCCTCATTTATTTGACCGCTTTATTCCTATTCACGTTTTCTTAATGTGAGCGTAGTGTACGCTGCATGCTGTGACCGCCAAAAGAAAACCCTAGAAAGCATCCCCCAGTTTGTGTTGATGTCTCGAGTGTTGGTTGCACCTTGAATGCAAGTGTCGCTGCTAGAGGCGCGTGTGGCATGTGCCACTTGGCATGTGCGAATGCCTTTCTGCGCGGTTTGCACCTTGAGTGCAAGTGGCAACGCCAGGACTGCTAGTGGCGTGTGTGGCATGTGCGAATTCTTTGGTAGTAGGTTGTGTTGGCATGTGCGTTGAGTGTAATTGGCAATGCTAGAGCTACCGGCTAGTGGCGTGTATGGCAATTCGAACTGTGCCAATGGTTGGTAAAATAAAATAACATGTATGCCAATTAAAATAATTATACTAATTCAATCACGCTTCCGTTGTTTTTATTTTTAGCTAGTGATTGTGGGATTTAGCAAATGAATCATGTGAAATAAAATTCTAAAAATGAAATAAAATTGGTTTAACTTTATTAATTACCAACATAACGTTTAAGTAGAATCTCCAATTACAAACCCCAAGATATATACTAGCAACCCAAAGTCATACATAGCCATGTATACCACTGGCTATGGGCTATGTCCTAAAACTAGTGGTGAGTAAAGTTAACCAAAATGGCATGCGTGGCCAATTTTTAAAGTCGCGCCAACGAGCGACAGTGCATGTTGGCATGTGCCAATGGCATGCGTGGCCAATTTGGCCAGTCACGACCTGGTAGGAAAAGCTACCTAAAAAGCTTCCATGGTGTTGAGTTTCGAAAATCAAAATGCGTGTTGGCATGTGCCAATGGCATGCTCTTCAATTTTTACATGATGCGGGGGAAATCCGCCAATTTGGGTTAGAGAAGCCCTGAGACTCGACTGGTAAAAGACTTAGATTTAAAAAGGAAGGTTTTCCCTAAAAAAATCAATTCACTTTTCAATACCCTAAGTTACCACTCCTTAAAAGAAATTAACTATGCGTGTTGGCATGTGCCAATGGCATGCGTGGCCAATTTATGATCATCTAATGCAGTAATAGTCGCGCCTGGTAGGAAAAAGCTACCGTGAGCGTGTTGGCATGTCCACTATTTTTACTATTATCTAACCAATATCACACACACAAAATTTTCTCCTCCATTTCCACCGAAGGGGGTGATAATCATGGAGATGGAGAAGAGATAGTAGTCAATGGCACCTAGTGGCTTATTGGGTGTAAATAAAAAGTCAAGGGATGGGATTTGGGTCGCGCCTGGGAAAAGCTACCATGTTTAAACTCGTAGCGTGTTGGCATGTGCCAATTGAGAATAACGCATGTTTTGTGTGGCCAATTTGGGACTAGTGCCAGCGAAAGCGTACATGCCAATGGCATGCGGTAGGAAAAGCTACCCATGAGCGTGTTGGCATGTGCCAATGGCATGCGCGGCCAATTTGGGTCGCGTCCTGGTAGAAAAACTACCAGCGAGCGTGTTGGCATGTGCCAATGGCATGCGTGGCCAATTTGGGTCGCGTCCTGGTAGGAAAAGCTACCAGCGAGCGTGTTGGCATGTGCCAATGGCATGTGTGGCCAATTTGGGTCGCGCCCTGGTAGGAAAAGCTACCATGAGTGTGTTGGCATGTGCCAATGGCATGCGTGGCCAATTTGGGTCGCGTCCCGGTAGGAAAAGCTACCGGCCGAGCGTGTTGGCATGTGCCAATGGCATGCGTGGCCAATTTGGGTCGCGTGCTGGTAGGAAAAGCTACCAGCGAGCGGCATGTTGGCATGTGCCAATGGCACTCGTGGCCAATTTGGGTCGCCATGTGCCACACGGTGGGTAGGAAAAGCTACCGAGCGAGCGTGTTGGCATGTGCCAATGGCATGCGTGGCCAATTTGGGTCGCGCCCTGGTAGGAAAAGCTACCAACGAGCGTGTTGGGTCGCTCATAGGTAGGAAAAGCTGGCATGTGCCAATGGCATGCGTGGCCAATTTGGGTCGCGTCCTGGTAGGAAAAGCTACCAGCGAGCGTGTTGGCATGTGCCAATGGCATGCGCGGCCAATTTGGCCTAGGTCCCCCTTTTTGTCACAAAAATGACAAAAAAACGAAAAAGTAAAGGACAACACGAAAAGAATCTTACAAATCTCAGAATAGACTTGCAAACCTGTAGAGTTAGGCACGAGGGTTCCACACATCATGTTCTGATGACCAATATCAAAACCGAAACTACAAGTAGTCTTATTTCGATATGTTACCAAGGAAACAATGTCCGAAACAATTTTTCCAATTTAGTTTAGCAAACCAAAAACAACTAAGCATATTAGTCCATTTGCTAAACCGATTGTTCAAAAACAACCGCTTAATTCGATAAGACCAAAATAAAGATAAAATCCATTTTTCTCATCAGGTTCTAATTATCCATAAACTTAGATCTTTCAATTTTTAAACAAAACAAGTACTAGGTTAGTTAACTAGCATTTATTGTTTAGGCATTCGATTAGACTTGAATAACCGAAACCTCACTTCGATAAGTCTAACTAAGATCAGAATTAACTTAGTTTATCTTATCCGGAATCGAATTAGACTAAACAACTCATCCCGTACACATATTATTTCGTTAAGCCATAAATAATTCATACAAACCAAAATAAATCAACTTGCATAATTATTCGCCTCAACCGGAAGCAATTGAAACAACATAGACATTATAAGCACCGCAATTGCACCGTAATTTTTTAAGCCTAAACGATTGATACCATACAAAAGCAAGATAACAATAGTTTTTCTTAACCTAACCAATTGAATAACACACACACATCAATTGTACCAAAATTTTGTAAGCCTAAACAATTGATACCACACAATAAAGCAAGATAACAATAGTTTTTCTTAACCGGAACCAATTGAAACACACATCCACACACACATCATGGAAATATCAATTGAACCAAAATTTTGTTAAGAAAAGGCAACAAATATATATAATATAAACTCATGCTTTTCTTAAATAGGAAAACAATTAACTAACAAGATTGTTACCTCAAATTTCGCATCCACTTCTCCAATATGATTGCATCTTCGTCCAGAGAGAATTGATATTGAAATATCACCACGTTGTCATACTTATGCGTGAACAAAATAATAACAACACACCTCAACCTTTACCAGAGAAAGGTTGAAAACCGTTTTTAACAATTGCAAGCAAAAGTTGAAAACCGTCGAAACACATATGCTTTTATGCTAAACCAAAACCGATTTAACATATTGTGACTTTTTCACATATTGTTTCTATCAGAACCCCTCATAATCCTTTGATAAAGCCTACCTACTAGGGATAGAACTTAATCCCGCTAAATCAAAAAGTCACCCAAACCATGAGGGTTCACAATATATGAGATCGAATATTAAGGTAGTAAACCGAAATCAAACATCCCATAAACATACATAGCAATAAGGTAAAAGCAATTAAGTACAGGCTATGTAAACCAAAAACTATCACAAGAAAATTACAAATCAAATAATTTTATTCATAATAAGATAGTTTTATTCATGATAGACTTTATTGAAATAAATCAAAAACTACTGTCTATTTTTCTTGAAGAGTTTTAATCTTCATTTATTTCCTGAGAAGAACATTCTTGGGACCAAGTGCTTTCTGTCGCTCTTCTTTAATTCTTGATTCTTGATCCCAAAACTCTGATTCAAAATTCTGAATTCCTTTAAGAGTTTTTATGTCTTTTCGAGCAGTAAAGCTTACTTGTTTCTGGAAACAGTCAAGTTGTTTACCTATACTTTCAAGGCGAGTAAGAAGCATCTTTTTGTAAGAATTAGGTGAAATTCTTCCAATAAAATCACAGTGGGTTTGTATCCCAGTCATTTGACTTATAGTCTTATTAGTCACAGCATTAATGCTCAATTTTTCTTCAAAACCTTCTCCTCTGACTGATTCACAGATTTTGGTAATGATGCATGGAAAAAAAGAGATTCATTTTGATACCAAAAGATGAGATAGAATCTGATATCTTGATCATTTGACTAACAATGATGTCGCAAAGATCTATTTGAGTATCCTCTTTCAGCAGAAAGTAGATAAATTCTGCAAATGTCTTATCCCAGACTGATTTATCTCTTGTACTTGCAAAGATGGTTGCTAAAGCAAGTTTACGGAAAATCCTAAGATGAAGGGGTACATTCTTTGTTGGTAGTCTATCATTTTCCCATGCAATCTTCTTTCCAATGAGACATGTTGAAATGGTATCGTGATCAATTTCAACTCCAGTAATCAGGTGATTATTTTCCTCACTGTACTTAATAGCATTAGAGATGGTTTTACGATCAATATAATAGATATATCGGCCAACAAAGGTCACAAAACTAAGTTTTTTGTGATCAACGTGTATATTGGCATAGAACACTCTAACCAAATCAGGTGAATATTCTTCAAGATTAAAAAGATTCCCCCAGTTTCGATCTTGAACGAAATTCACATAATCCTTATTCTGGACATCTGGATCAAACTTCTTTTCAGAGGTAAAATCCATTCCTTTATGTCCTTCATATTTCCTGAAGCAATAACTATCAACAAAACGAGCAGATTCATGCTTGTTTTTAATACAGTTAGGAAATCTGATTTCATCCATGTTTTCAATTATGATCCGTTTATTAGCAGATTTAGTTCTTGATTTCCCATTTTTCATACTTGCGAAAATCTGAAAAACCCTAGTTACGGTTTTGCGCAATCTTCCCCAATATGTTTGAATACATAGCAAGAGATTATCTTTTATAGGAAGACTTGTCAACAAAGACCGGAAATAACTAGTTTTAGGAAAAACACTCAAAATCGGAACCCGTGACTTGAGAGGAAACAATTTCGATTTCGTGTATAAGTCTTTCTTTTGGAAAATCGGTTTTCTATGGACTGGACCTTTATTTCGGATTGATTCCATGTTTTTGTCCAATAACCTGTGTACTCTTTTATTACCATAATGAGATAATATCACTTGAAATTTATTCAAGAATTTATTAGAGTATGCAGAGATAGAATTGAACAAAATACGATATTCATTGAAAATATCATTAGAATAAAAAAACATATATTTCAAAAGATCACTTGCTTCATTAAAACAGTTGTGAGGTGCATGAAGCAATCCATTGTTAATAAATTTATTAACCGAAAACTTTTTCCATGAAGGAACACATGTTTTCCAAAATCGCATCCTAGATTGCGAAGCATTGACAGAATTATATCTGTAAATGTACATGTATATATTTTGGTAGGCCCTCCAAAGTATATTCAAGATTCCAGAATTATCAAGAACACAACATCCATGGTTCATACAAATCATAAGAGGAATCTTATGCATTTTCAAGATACAACATGTTACATAGGCCTTAGCATCATTGTTACACAACAAGATGATATACAATCCTATGTTTACCAAAGGAACATGTAAGTCACTCAAGACATACATAAGCATGATTCCTAACATATTTAGGAATAGGAGTATTGCATACTTCATACGTGATCTCCACCACGATCTTGTAAAGTAATCAAATCCTGCAACTACGTTAAATGAATCGGTCATAAATTAAATTCTTATTGGTTGGATCGCACCAAATACAGATTGTTAGATCTTTTCTTGTTTGCCTGCTCTGATACCAATTGAAAAGGCGAGGGTACCCAAATATACCTCAAGCTAGGACTTTTCCTACCTATAAGTCCTTTCTCCGAAAGTGATTGTCTATGGACTGAGTCGAGACAATGCAACTAATCGGTTCACACTTCGTGTGATCGTCTATGGATACTAGATCGAGACAATACAACAACAAAGTATGTTTAATTGATACAAAGGTTCGGACTTAACCAAACACAATGGGATTGCTTATCAAGTAAATAGGAATTAACGTTTGTGTGATTTACTTTAATTATAATAAAACAATTATAATGCGGAAAATAAAAGTAAATGACACAGCAAGATTTTGTTAACGAGGAAACCGCAAATGCAGAAAAACCCCGGGACCTTGTCCATAATTGAATACTCTCAGGATTAAGCCGCTACACAAAATTACACCTAACTTTGTATAGTAGAGACCAAGTAACTAACCCTATAGTTCACTTAGTTCCGTCTGTATTCCCACGCCTCCGACTTGGGAATAAGTCACGTACTTGGAACAATTCCTTTGGTTCGTATTCCAAACAGTAAAGGAATAACAAATCTGTTTGGTATCAACTCTATTCAACCAAGTGATATGAGTCGGACAAAGGCTCTTCTGTTTATCTTAACATAAACTCCTTCATCGGGTCCTTAGATCTATCTTATGTTCAATCACCCAAAGGTAATCGTTTAAGATTCCAATCAATACCTTTAATCACAAGAAAACGTATTGATGCAGATCTACTCAATTAATCAATCCAATCTACCACAAGGATAACCGATTATTAATTGGATCCTCTTTTACTTTAAACAAGTATTGTGCACACCAAAGATTATAAACCCAAGTCGATCTTCAATATCTTCTTTGTCTTCAAATCTTCTTAAATCTACAATAAAAACTCCGCACACAATCACTTGAATCTCTTGTGATCAATCACGCATGTAACTGAGTCTCATAATGGTGGATTATCACAAGATCGTCTTTAGAACTAACAACAGTCTAAAGATCCCTGTCGAAACTCTGAACTAGTTTGAGTGAATCTTATATCAGAAGAGAAGATTCTCAAGAATAAATAAACTAGGTGCAATCAAACTTCAACCACCATTAGTCAATCAAATAAATCGAAAACAAAGATAAACCGCAATTATCTAGTTTCCCACCAACGGGTCGCGCTAGAGCTTCTTAATCCCAAAGAAGACTTTAAATTGAGCGGTCATAAGAGATTTCGCCTAATTAGGTTACTCTCCTCTCCGAATAGGCGGCTACACCAGTAACAACAACAAAAGAGTAAATCTGTTGTTACGAAGGATTAGTTTGATAGAAAGGCAAACTTCGTGTATTTATAGACAAGGAAGTTTGGACACCAAGGAATTTCCAAAAACGACAATATTCTCAAGATATTCATAAAAGCACATATTCGGTTTTCATAATTCCTGAAAATGCTATATCCAAAAATAACGATCGAAATCTCTCGGAAAATCTAATTAGTAAATGCACATTACTAATTCTGTAATTTCCCTACAAAATAAAATTAATAACCTTAATTAAAAGATTATTAACTTACTTATGTTTTGATCCTGGGATTCTCTTCCCTTAACATGAGTTTTGGTTCACTAAAATATGACAACCAAACTTGATATACCAACGCTTGGTGGGTTCAACCGAGCCATGCTCTAACAGACCCCAAAAGTACGCCACAGAGATACATCCATATATCCGGCCATGCCATCGGATCTAACAGAAGTATAACTGGGGACTGCTCACCGCATCCCGTTCCATGCAATAGTCCAAGATTCAAAAGATGGTTCAAAGGATGTCGCTTGGAACGAAGTCCTTAAAGACTTGATAGCAGCACATCGGCAACGGAACACTCTCAGCTCGTCTACTTCACCCAATGGCTCCAGAAGATTTCGACCATGCAAGCATCCACAAAATATCATCATTGTAATCAGAAAGTCCAGGCACCAAATAACCTAAAATCAAGGATGGACCAACGCAACCATAATCTCCAAGATTAGCCCTGACATGATCATTGCCAAGCATATATTTCATCCATCTATCCCAAGATCGCAATGGAGTTTGGTAAATTTTGAAATCCACTGGAGAGGTTAGATACTTATTCTTCTAGAGTCAGAGCCTTATTACACATTCTGGAGAAGATTGATGGTACTGTTGGGTGGATACATGCGATAGCACCTACCTTGAGTTCTCCTGGCTTGCCTTGTCGTTGATTATAACTATTGGAGATTGCTTTGTTGCCATTAATGCTCGCTCCACCACCGCTAAAAAATGACGAAGAGGAGCCAGATGCTGTAGATGAAAGCACAGATCCGGACGAACAACAAAAAACAGAAGAGGGTCGATACCCCTTTTCATACGAACGCAGTTTCTAGAGTTTGAACAGAATAAGGATTCCTTATTGCTCCATGAACGGGAATAGATGACTAGGCGCACCACACTCATGCTCCATAGCCGAACAAGTAAGTGTACCAATATCTCCGCTCCATGACCGACCAGCAGCGCGCCAGCACGAGGAACACCAGTCGCTCAACCTAAAAACGCTCCATGGCTCCAACACTCCGTGGTCAGGCCAACTCTCCATGTCTCCAGCACTCCATGGTCAAGCCAACTCTCCATGGCTCCATCACTCTGTGGTTAAGCCAACTCTCCATGTCTCCAGCACTCCGTGGTCAAGCCAATTCTCCATGGCTCCAGCACTCCGTGGCCAACTCTCCATGGATCCAGCACTCCGTGATCAAGCCAACTCTCCATGACTCCAGCACTCTATGGGTAGGTTAGCGCCAACGTTTCAGCATTCCGTGATCCAGCCAGCAAGCCTTCCAAGTGTCATTTCCACCGTTCCACGGACTGAAGCCATCAGCGCCACCATCACCATTTGAATCCAAAGTTCCAGCGCTATCATCATCGCTTGGTAGCCAAAGTTCCAAATGGGCTATATTTTCACCATTCCACTGATCAAGCCGGTTTCACCATTCCACTGATCGAAGCCGCCACCATTCCATGGATCAAGTCGGGGCTTTCCATCTGTTTCATGGACTGAAACCAGTTTCTACCATTCCATGGACTGAAGCCAGTTTTCACCATTCCATGACCTAGCTAGCGCCATCTTAGCCGTTCAAAGCAGCGCCATCAACCGTTCCACGAATCAGGAGCCAGCTGTGTCATCTCTGCTTCTCCGTGATCTAGTCATCCAAGTGCCATCCACCACTTCACGGACCTAGCCAACAGTACCGCTTTACGGACCTAGCCAACAACACCGCTCCACGGACCTAGCCAATAGAGCTAATCCGCGGATCTAGCCAGCGCTATCTCCACGTTGCAGCCGAGCCATAACCAGCGCCATCCTCTCCGCGTCCCAAGCCAACGCTCCATTGGCCTTTCCAAGCAAGCCAACGCTCCATTGGCCTTTCCAAGCGAGCCACGCCATTGGCCCTTCCAAGCTAGTCATGCCATTGTCCCTTCCAAGCTAGCCTCGCCATCGGCCTTTCCAAGCAAGCCAACGCTCCATTGGCCTTTCCAAGCGAGCCACGCCATTGGCCCTTCCAAGCTAGTCATACCATTGGCCCTTCCAAGCTAGCCTCGCTATCGGCCCTTCCAATCTAGCCTCGCCATCGTCCCTTCCAATCTAGCCACGCCATCCACCTTTCTGTAGCTGTTCAAAGCAGCGCCATCTCCACCAGTCAAGGAAGCACCATCTTGGCCGTTCAAGACAGCGCCATCTCAATGCATTCCGTAACCTAGCTGGCTAGCAACATTCGCCGCTCCGTGGACCAAGTCGCAGTACCACCTCTGCCAATTAGTATCCAAAGTTGCAGTGCCGAGGCCAACACCCCATGGCCAAACCAAATTTATGTGAAATCGCCGATGCAAGGATCGCAGATTCTTCAGGCCTCCTGATAAAGGTTAGCCAAATCTCCCTGACAATCTCTTCATGACTTGTTGCTTCGATTTTATCCTCATCTGTCACCATCTAATGCTTACCCCGCAACAATGCCACTGTTCCGAGCTAAGCAGGGGACTTAATGTTGATGGTGGTTTTTAGCTTAGGGTTAAAATCGTAAAACATTGTATCTGATGTGACGTCACTCTGCAAGGAAACAAAGCCACGTGTGCTAAGCTCTCCACTGGTGTACTTATTGAGTCGCTCATTACACTTACATGAAATTTATCCAGCCTGGCGAATCCCAAATGTTCTGTAAATTTCGGCGCCTCACGTATATTCACTTAATATAAGTTCCTCTGAATGCCTTCTATGTTATGTTCTCCGGCTGAACTCTTAATGTTGATATGGCATGAATATTTGTGTTCACTCGCAGCAGAGTAGCACGAATCTCCAAGTATCAAGAATAATATCTTTGCATAAGGTATTCAATCAGAAAAGCATGCTGCTCTCTGGCAACGAACTTAAAAGAGCTGTGTGTCGACACATAGAATTCAGTCAATCGTCCTGACTAACTTGCAGAAGTTAGGGTTTCGCGCCTCGCGCAATATACCATACCTTGCTTGTCCAAATTAAGCTTAAGCAAACTAAAGTAATTAATCCGCCATGGATTAGCAGGTGCAAAACCTCGCTCAGAATAAGAAAAAAACAAACAGGGATCCGCATCAGCAAAAAGAGGCGTGGTTATGCCCAAGGCCAGCTAGCGCAATTGGCCATGCCCCGACCCTATTTCCTCGACCAATCAGGTCGCTTTAAACTCGCCACACTCTCACCAGAAGTATAGTCGCACCTTATGTTTGGCCGGCCCCCTTTTAGGCCAATCAAGTTGCTCTGAACTTGCCACCATACATTAAAGGCCAAACGCGCCCTACCACAACAACATATTGGTCGTCATGCCAACATGCCACTCTACCGCGGTATCATGCCAACATGCCACTCTACCGTGGCTACTTTGCAACATGCCAACTTCGCAACATGCTACCTCGCAAACATGCCACTTCGTGGCAACCTGCCATAAATAGCCACCCACAGCAATTCTTACTCATGTGGTCGTTTCCACACTACGGCCTTGCCATAGTTCCTTTGGCATAGCCATGACGCCATTTGCACAAATGTAGCGCCATGCCGCAGCCGCACGCCACGTGCACTAATTAGGGTTTCGTCAGGCCAAACCCTAATTTGAGCAAATCGCTACCAAAGCCAAATAACGTTCCCAGAGCAATGGGATTGACGTGGGTCCGACTCCACGGCGCCAAAACAAAGTCTTGGCCACGCCAAGCCCTAATTCTTTCACGACGAATTCTTCCACGGCACCAAACCCTAACTTTGTCCATGGAGCCAATTTGTAGCTTTGACCATACCGAAACATCACCGGCATACCGTTATGCCACGGCTACGCCATTGGCATGCCGCTATGCCATGGCTACGCCACTGGCATGCCATTAGCATGTGGCTGACGCCACTTCGCTATACAACAAGATGTGGCCATAATCAATGGCCATCCTTCTTCATGAGATGCAATCTCAGCCATGCAAGTTCGATGGACTTGTGGCAACTCTTAGGCGACCAACCTCCTAAACCCAACGACCATGGATACGCCAGGCGCCACTTGCACCATTGTGCCACTGGAATGCACAAATCATGCCGCAATGCCACTGCGCCATTGTCAGATGCCAACAAAAGGTAACCACAATCAACGACTACCCTTATTCATAAGATGTGATCTCGGCCATCGAAGTTCGCCACCAAACCGGTAAGCTCGCGACAAGTTTTAGGCGACTAGCCAAAACGAGCCTAGCATTACATGCTATTTACCTGCGGAAAGCCTCTCGATTTTAACTTGCAAAACGTAGCAAAGTCTTACATGTTTTCCACGAAAACACTCGAGACATCAAAATATGTCATAAACTGGGGGATACTCATCAGGGTATTGGTATGGCAGTTTACAGCGTACGGCGTGCAATGCACCCGTTACAAGAAAGTGTCATGAAGTGGGATAATTAGTGGTGGTAAAAAGTAACGGTGTAAACAATTCATTTCCTTCATCATGGAAGCGTAATGACTGGCGGTTACACGAATTCACTTCTCTCATCATGGAAGCATAACGTCTAACAGTTACATGTTACTCTTTTCTTCCACCACTCAATCGTTTCCACTTCCTACGAGACCAGGGTACGTTTCACTATGATTTGTATAAATAGGTCTCACATATTTTCACCAAACGACAGGTTTTGGTCAGGTGAACAATACAACATCCAGAAATCATCTGATAGCTTTTTCATCCCGCTAGCTAGCCAACTTTCCCGATACAAGTCACAAAACGCCTACACTTCCAGAATCAACTCAACACTTTCTTCGCTTCCCTCCCTAAGACCGACCCTTCTCCTTCACTTTGTGATCGAAGAAAGTCTGGAATGGCCATTTCTTGGTTTAGGCCAGGATTATACAGATTGATATCTCGAATCAAAAGTACTCCCGTACAGTATATTGTTTAGGGTTTAGATTCGTTTCTCACCTACACACACCCAAAATTACCAAAATCAGCAGAAACGGTTTTCACCCTCAAATAACAGCAAAAGCCGCAGATGATGCATGCAGACATTCAAGAGCATCCATAGACAATCAATAACAATTAATCAAAGCCGAAGCAAGGAGAATCCAAGGTGAAAGCCCAAACATACAGAGAAGAAGCAAAGTGTCACTTACTTATATATAATGAACGAGTGTTAAACAGGAGCCTTGGCGAATCAAAAAGGTGGATCAACAGTTAACAGCGGAAGAAAAAGAAATATCTATGAAAGAGACAGAGAGCGACAGTTCGAGGGGAAGAAAAGGAGTTAATGAAAATTTCTCCTCTTTATTCTCTTCTTATAGGCGGCCGAAGAATCCAAAAATTTGGATGTCCCGAAATTCAAGGGGAAGTTATTGCATGAAAGGACAAGTAGGGACCACCCAATCGATAGTGCAAAAATGATGGTATTACGGGAGTTTTCTTCTCATCCTACCAAACGGTAGAATATGAAAGAAAAGGGGCAAACTGTGAATACCAATATTCTGCAGAGCACGTGTCACGATCTCAGTGGTCGCATACAAGATAACTGTGTAGCCCTCGATATACAAAGGAATCCAAGTGACAGGATACCTCCGTAGATCTGCTTTATCTCGTCCCAAGAAAGGATGCCTCGACGGCTAAGATGAAAGAAGTAAAAGCCTAGTCTATGAGGAGGCAGCTGGCGAAGGGACATAGGTAGATGACATATCTAATCAGCATTAAATGCACAAATCTCTTATCTACACGCATACTCAAAGCACGTGGAGAGAGATGATGTGGCGGGACCAGACTGGCAGAAGATGGCGGTGAGTGAAGGTACAATGCACCAAGGTCGGGAAGTTCCCAAAGGAACGTGGGTCACCGAGGTGGCGTAGTTCGACCGGAGACAAAGACACGCTGCGAATGAAGGTACCATTTGTACGGAAGGTATATCGGATACGATGGACCCAGTAGAAAGAAAAGATATACTGAGCAAGAGGCTATAAACACCAAGCCTCACCAACAAACTAAGGGCATTCAATATCTAGGAGAGAAGATCTAGTCTTAACCTTATACCTCTTTAATGTTTAGAACTTAAGTATTTACTTCAACTTGAGTTCTCTCTATTACTTTGGGAAGCATTTAAGATCTTTGTAACCACCTATTGATGGTGGTTTTCAACTTAGGGGTAAAATCGTAAAACCCTAGTAAGACAGTGACGTCACAGAACTTGAGTAATAATGTCCAAACCAAGCACATTCATTGAACCCTTTAATTTGTCTGCAATAAAATTACCAGGGTACCTTTTTTTTAATGCCAAAACCCTAATTTTCACACCGCATGTTGGTAGGCCTCGGAATGTGTATAAATTATGGCCTACGTGTTATAAACCGCAAGTGCACGGCGTCTATCGGAGACGCGGAAAGTACGGGTCGATCCCACAGAGAAATGGGTGTGCTATGTATGATCTAAGGCTTGCTTCTTCAACTGAATTCAAGTGAGTGACAAAGTAACACAATGGTTTTGTTGCCGATACTACCGGATAATGTTCAAGTGACTCTAACTAAGAAATGAAACAAAGTGACAATGGGGTTGCTAAGGTCTTCAAATCTACCTCTAACTCCTATTGTGTGCTCAACTGAATTGAAGCTTTCTTGTCCTGTGACTGATAAGGGCAGGGTGTCAAATCCACCACCTATCTAAGGGGTTTCTCCATGTTATGCTTCAATTAATCAGCTAAAGTGCTAACCCAAAGCACTAGTTGTCTAATTAAGTACAACTAGTCAATGGAATTAGCTATTGTGCCTAATGTATGAGTCAGGCAAACTCAAAACAGATGTAACCTAACTACAATGGATGCAAGACATCCATTGTGAGAGAAAAGTATTGAATGCCCTAATTGAAGACATAATTATAATTTTAATCATTCAAGATAGTTCAACAGAGTTTAAACACACAATATGGAGTTAGGGTTTCATTGAAACCCTAACAAAACTAATTAAAACATAATAAAATAACAAAGAACAAAATTAAACCTAATTGAAGCACTGGCTAGCCCAGGCATCCTTTTTATCAACACCCATCACTGCTATTTATACATGCACAGCAAACCCTAAAACCCTAATTCTCAAAAATCGAAATCAAAATTAAAATAAACTGCAACCACTCTCACCATACTCTGATTCGCCTCTCCTCTTGCTCGTACGGCTGTTGATTGATGTTTGCTTCTTCTCTTCCAACTGTGAACCCTAACCCTAACCTAACCCTTTCTATCTCTTACTTAGCTCCTAAGGAAGAAGCTAAGACAGAGCTAGAAAGTAGTTGGGAGGGGATGGCGAAGGTGGCTGGTGTCAGGAGAGGTGATGATGGAGGTGGTGAGGGCGGTGAAGGGGGATGGTTCTCTGCAGAGCTGTTGAAAGAGAGAAGAGAAGAAAGAGAAAGAAGAAGAAAGGAATGGGTTGCTCGATAGGGTATAGGGGTATGCGCAGTTTTGTTTGTGAGACATGAGGCATCAAGCTTTGATGAGGAGGGCTGTAGCGAGCGTAGGATGCAGCGGGGAGAGATCTGGACGGCTGAGGAAGACTTGGAGTGATCTGGTGTTGCATGGAAGCAGCGAACCTCGATGCGAGTGGAGGCAGCGACCGTTGGATGAGGGAGATAGAAATCTCAATGGCTCAGGATGAAACGGGCTCGGATCCGGATCATGGATAGCTCTAGCCCATGTCTTCCTTGTTGGTTTGCAACTGATTCGCGCGCGGGCTTGGGCTATCTGCTCCATGGATGCTCGACTCCAATTCTTCGCTCTTTGGCTCTCGCATTCTCTCGAGCTTTATTTACTACCTAAAAACACAAAATTAATTAATACAAATATTTATTCTTGAAAACAAAGAAAATACGAGAACTGGGATAATATCTGATTTATGAGCACAAAAGATGAGTAAAATGCCAATAAAAAGGTGTATAAATATGCACTATTTGGCACTCATCAAATACCCCCAAACCTGAATTTTACTTGTCCTCAAGTGAAACAAAAATTAAGAAATCCTAACTATACCCCGTCGCAGTCTCTCGAATGCATTTAGCGTATGCACTAAGCCTTTAAACCCCTAGGTGTCCCTAGTGGACGAGTTGTAGTCTCGTGAGGGTTTACCAGAGGTGTACCCACAAAACCTTCTCCAACTTCAGAGTGTAAAAGAGTCTCAAGCCTCCAAGAAGCTATGAGGACATAGAGTTTCTGCATGCTAGTAATATGAAGTTAGAACTACCAAGGAACGCATTCTCATCCTTAAGTGCTGAGCGAGAAGTAACCATACCATATGAAAGAATTCGGATTCGATTGTGATCATAAGTCTCAACTTCTGCCTCACCATTAGGGTTTTATGATAATTGCACTCAAAAAGATCGCTTTTTTAGTCTCTCATGTGTGCAGCGTGCTTAAAGAGAGAAATCCCGCACACGTTGTAGGTAAGAAGGACAACCTTCCGAAATAATTCTCGGAGACTCCACGTAAGTGTGGACAAAAAGAATCTTTTTCTCGATGATCTCTAAGAAAGGAAATCAACCATTAGCAAGGGTGGGAGTACTCACTCACTTCTCACCCGATCGGCAATTAATATCACTCTCTCATAAGAACCATAGAAACGTCTTCAATCTTCGGTCTTCAATTGTTGATGACGAACTTCTAAACTTCACAAAACTTGACAATTTTTAACTTTTTTACTCAAATTCCTTGTTGTTTGGATTTTTCTTTTTGAACTCTTCTTTACCATGGTGGTAGCAAAAATAAACTACAATATTTTTTTGATTTTTTTTTTTTTTTTTTTTTTTTTTTACAAAAAGTGAAAATAAAAATAAAAATAATGAAATAACTAACTCCATGGACAAAGGACTTTATCACTCAATTTTTCCACAACTTGTATTGTCTTGATTTTATAAATTTTATTAATTCTCATCCTATTTTCTTTTCTTTTTCTTTGTTGCACATAAATCTTGGACTATATCAATTTTTCTTTCAATATTCTCGATGATGCTCCGTTTGTTGACGATGATGTGTTTCTATGGGTCTTCTTTGATTGAGAGAGAGAGTGATGCTAATCGCAAATCGATATTTAGAAGGAGTTTTCATCTTTAGACGTCACCCTCATGATTGACAAAAACTAGCACTCAAGAGATCAAAAGTAGTGCTGAAATTGGTGCGAAGTTGGGTAGCTCACCATTCCTACCCGAATTGACGTACGGTGACAACACTCTAACAGACTTTTCTAGAAAGTTGCAAAAATTTGAAGGTTGGTGCCTCACTTGATGTAAATTGGGTAGTCTCCACTATGGGTGATCACAATTCTACTACCGAATATCTAAACAACACCTAATTCGCTCTCTCCTATGGTTAAATCCAACTTTAACGCTCTAATCAACTAAGGAACCCGATTGCGTTTTCCCTAAGACTTCTAACTTCGTTATTTCGGTCGAAAAAATTCTCTATGTAAACATAGCTAGAAGCATGCTAGTGACTCTAAAATCTCTAAAAGTTTGAGGTTTTTACAAAAAGAGTTTTGAATATTTTTTTTTTTTTTTTTTTTTTTTTGAAAATAAAAGGTAAAATAAAAGACTAAAAACACTAAATGCAAATGCACCCCCAAACCTAAATCAAACATTGTCCTCAATGTGTCTACATATAGAAAAAATTTAAACAAATACATACCATGAGAACTATGCCGATAAGAGAAAAGGGAAGAGATTACCTGATGATGTTGTGGAGCAAGGTTGGAGCTTCATTAATCAAGGCTAGAATCCAACATTCTCAACGGAGATCATATCGGATTAGCATAATATAAGTACAAGAAGACTCAACCGATGCAAGAAAGAAAAATTTAACAAGTCCTACTGGATTATATACAATGAAAATTCACCATAAACCAACAATCTAAAGAGTTGAGGATCAACCCAAAAGAAAATATATACAAACATCAACAGCCTTACACAAAATAAAATGAGAGTGAAAGTAAGACTGCAAATGAGAATGAGTTTCCCCCAAACCTAAACTTGTGAACGGGTGTGTTTTTGAGCACAAAATCTTGCAATTTTAAAGGTACATCATGCAAAAGGTCTAACTCAAAATGAGTTTTGTAAGAACAGAGTGACATACACATTCCAACCGTGGCTCCTTAAGAGTGTTATACTTTGATGCAAAATAGTCCAAGAGGACTTGGGAAGCACAAAGCTCTAGGCCTAAGTTAGGCATTTTCATAAAAGTTGGTTTTGCAATTTTGTGACAAACTACACCTAGGTTTGGTGGAGGAGTTTCAATTTGTGACTCAGGAGAGAGGTTAGGTACATCTAGGTTGTTTTCATTTTTAAAATCATTTGTACCATCACACACTTTCCTAAAGTCGAAGAGGGTAAATCATGTTCACTTTCACAGACAATTCCACAGGATCCACATCAACATCACATATATGAATATTAGAAGAAGCATCATTCATGGGGTTCACGGAAGCGACACTTAATGTCTCTGAACCTAAAGATTCTACTACATTTTCAAAATACACATGCTCTTCATATTCATCATCATCATCATCATAGCAAGAGTTCATCTCTCCATTCAAAAATGTAGTATTTTTAGTGTACTCATCTACCTCTGGATTAGGTTCATATTCAATGTTAGTTGCATGAGTAAGACTAGAAACACTATTTTCAATCCTATCATTTTGTAACTCAATCGGTTCCGTTGGAGAATCATCTTGAGTTATTCTATTGAAGGAGAGTCTTCACTAGTGGGTATGCATTCCTCATATGGATAATCACCGTATGGTTGTGCATGAGGTTCACTAGAGAAGGGAAATTCAGACATGTTGATATATGGATGGTCATGCATTGCATTCATTTCAAGCCTAGCATTTTTCTCCATGAGTGTTTCCATTATTGATTGCAAACTAGGAGTTGGGGGAGTATAAAATTGTTCATCTCCCCACTGTGGTGAATGATGCATGTGTGCAAAGTTGATTATGGTCCCAATAGTTGCCAAAGATGGTCACTTCTAGACACTTCGTACATTGGATAATCATGGTTTTCCCTAGACTGCCTAAAATCATGCAAAATATAACAAGACTTCAGCAGGTGGTCTAAGCCACCACATAATGTACATGCATAAATTTCATATTGCCTAGAGGAATTAGATTTGACAAATTGCCTTTCTAAAGCAGATTTTCTTACTAAAGCAAGATAGTCGAGCTTCTAATTGATCTAAAAGTGATGATCGGGTGTGAGAAAATTGTTCATTTTCAACCCGTGGTGGATGATGTATGTGATCATAATGATTAGGGTATGTGAGGTCAGGGGCCCGAGAAGGCTCATAATATTCCCTAAAATCACTATGGTCTCATGGGGAGTTCATACTGCGTGAAGTATGCCCGTAAGCAAGCTCTCTAATTGATTTCTGGCCATCCCCAGTTGCAGACCAAAATCCTGACATGATTTAGTACTCAAATTGAACTCAAAGTCTAGTTTGGTTTATGTGGGCTTTGTTTGGTTTAAATGGGCTCATTTTTGTTTTTGTAAGCTTTGGTTTATGTGGGAAGCCCAGGTTTTGTGAAACTGCACATCCCAGATGTGTGCACAGCCCAACAAATGTGGGCTTAGTTTAGTTTAAGCCCAAAGAAGAGAGCCTGTGTTAGGTAGAAGCGGCCCAAAGACAGATGAACTGCACACCCAGTAGAGCCAGATGCACAGTAAGGCCTAGTGGTTGTGGGCTTCAGGTTGCTTGCGGACAACCCAACATTTCGCTTGATATGTGCTTGGCTGTTTAAGGGTTCGATCCGAGAGTTGGGCTTCGCTATGTGCAGCCAGGTTTGTGGTTTTAGCCTAAGCGGCCTGGGATGGTGTGACTCGGTGAAACCGGTTTCTAGCCTGATTTATGTGGTTTAAATGGTGAGGCACGGGGGCAAGTTATGTGCGAGTTTGGCAACTCGAGCCTCGCCATGTGCACGACTGGTAAGGCATGATTGGCAGCTCACGAGAACACAAGACACAAAGAAAAATTGGCGCTCTCGGACAAAGACACGGCTTGTGCAGGGCAAGCTTAGCAGGCTTACACAAAGCTATGCAAGGGGGTCAGGTGGGGTTAAGCTAAGGTTGCTCAAGTTTCTCAGGTCACTCAGTTCATGCACTGATTGGCAGCTTATGTGCAGCTCTGGTCAGGCCAAGCACAAGAGAAAACACAGTTTGATGTGTGCACAGGACAAGGTCTGTTGACTCAGGTCTGTAAGCACAAATACTTCAACGAACAATCAGTTCAACAGGGTTTGCAATGAGGCTCAACAGCCTTCAAAATGGAGCTCGGGGCGATTGAAAGTTTGAAAATACAACTACAGGGCTTCTTGGCAAGGTATCTAATGCAACAGGTGAGTGAGGTCAACAGGCTAGCATGCAAGGGTGTGTGCATTCAACAGGCTCAACGGGTTAGCAAGCAAGGGCACAGAGCAGATGGTTTACAGGCATGCTCAAAATGCACAGATGGTTCACACAGCACAGGGCAATTCAATCTTACCTCAAGTTCTGGACTTCTATCCCTTCTTGGGTTGGCTTGCACAGCAGCACAGGTAGCACAGAAAGCACCTGCTACTCAACACAGAAAATCAGTTCTCTGGTTGCACATATCAAGACACACTAAGGTGTACAGCTAAGATGAAAGAATTTTGACAAATGCACTACTAAGTTACAAGATTATAGAACTTAAATGAGCTACAGCATGTGATGCAGATACAGAGCACAAGATATAAACTAAGAAGGGGAAAGTGAAAGTTACAGCTAACACTAAGTGAAAATGCAGATGGAGTTAAATCAATGCAAGGTGTAAAATGAATATGTAACACAAGTTATACTAAGCTACAGATACAATGTTATATGCTTATTTTACAGATGCCGTATGCTTTAAACTATAAAGAAAGAAATTTGACAGATGCACAAATTAAGCTAGAAAATGATGCAAAGGTTAACAACAAGTTCAAGTTACAGATAACTATAAGTTACACTACTAAATGTTAAACAACAATGCAGGCGAATATGTACAGAGGTAGGATGAAACTCAGTGAAGTATTAGCCAAGAATCAGCAAGGCACGCGCCAATTCCCCGGCAGCGGCGCCAAAAACTTGGTAGGCCTCGGAATGTGTATAAATTATGGCCTACATGTTATAAACCGCAAGTGCACGGCGTCTATCGGAGACGCGGCAAGTACGGGTCGATCCCACAGAGAAATGGGTGTGCTATGTATGATCTAAGGCTTGCTTCTTCAACTAAATTCAAGTGAGTGACAAAGTAACACAATGGTTTTGTTGCCGATACGGCTGGATAATGTTCAAGTGACTCTAACTAAGAAATGAAACAGTGACAATGGGGTTGCTAAGGTCTTCAAATCTACCTCTAACTCCTATTGTGTGCTCAACTGAATTGAAGCTTTCTTGTCCCGTGACTCGATAAGGGCAGGGTGTCAAATCCACCACCTATCTAAGGGGTTTCTCCATGTTATGCTTCAATTAATCAGCCTAAAGTGCTAACCTGAGCACTAGTTGTCTAATTAAGTACAACTAGTCAATGGAATTAGCTATTATGCCTAAAGTATGAGCTGTGGCAAACTCAAAACAGATGTAACCTAACTACAATGGATGCAAGACATCCATTGTGAGAGAAAAGTATTGAATGCCCTAATTGAAGACATAATTATAATTTTAATCATTCAAGATAGTTCAACAGAGTTTAAACACACAATATGGAGTTAGGGTTTCATTGAAACCCTAACAAAACTAATTAAAACATAATAAAATAACAAAGAACAAAATTAAACCTAATTGAAGCACCGCTAGCCTGTGCATCTTTTTATCAACACCCATCACTACTTATTTATACATGCACAAAAACCCTAAAACCCTAATTCTCAAAAATCGAAATCAAAATTAAAATAAACTCGCAACCACTCTCACCATACTCGATTCGCCTCTCCTCTTGCTCTCGTCGGCCATTGATTGATGTTTGCTTCTTCTCTTCCAATCAGAACCCTAACCCTAACCTAACCCTTTCTATCTCTTACTTAGCTCCTAAGGAAGAAGCTAAGAAAGAGCTAGAAAGTAGTTGGGAGGGGATGGCGAAGGTGGCTGGTGTCAGGAGAGGTGATGATGGAGGTGGTGAGGGCGGTGAAGGGGGATGGTTCTCTGCAGAGCTGTTGAAAGAGAGAAGAGAAGAAAGAGAAAGAAGAAGAAAGGAATGGGTTGCTCGATAGGGTATAGGGGTATGCGAGTTTTGTCAGGAGCGGAGGCATCAAGCTTTGATGAGGAGGGTCAGAAGCGAGCGTAGGATGCAAAATGGAGAGATCTGGACGGCTGAGGAAGACTTGGAGTGATCTGGTGTTGCATGGGAGCAGCGAACCTCGATGCGAGTGGAGGCAGCGACCGTTGGATGAGGGAGATAGAAATCTCAATGGCTCAGGATGAAACGGGCTCGGATCCTGGGATCATGGATAGCTCTAGCCCATGTCTTCCTTGTTGGTTTGCAAATCGATTCGCGCTGGCGGCTTGGGCTATCTGCTCCATGGATGCTCGACTCCAATTCTTCGCTCTTTGGCTCCTCAGATTCTCCGAGCTTTATTTACTACCTAAAAACACAAAATTAATTAATACAAATATTTATTCTTGAAAACAAAGAAAATACAGAATCTGGGATAATATCTGATTTATGAGCACAAAAGATGAGTAAAATGCCAATAAAAAGGTGTATAAATATGCACTATTTGTCACTCATCACATGTGCCAATGGCAAACCATGCCAGCCACACCTACCGCACCAAGGCATGCAAACCATGCTAGCCGCACCCCTGTGCCAAATGGAAACCATGCCATCCACACCTACCGCGCCAAGGCATGCAAACCATGCTAGCCGCACCCCAGTGCAATGGCAAACCATGCCAGCCACACCTACCGCGCCATGCCAAACACACCTTGCCATGGACCCATGCCAACCTAGCCACGCCACCTTGCTGGCCTTACCTACATGGCTACCAAAATGAAGGCGTGCGACAATCAACGGTCGCCCTTCAATCCCAGGAGCAAATCCTAGCCGTCCGAGGTTACCAAACGACCTTTGGCCCAAAGTCCTAGCTTGGTCACGAACCTAGCTTGGTCATGCAAAACCTTGGCCCCACACGCCAAGCTAGCCGCACCATGTGCCAACGGCTTGCCAAACCCTTGGCACCACATGCCAAGCCAAACCGCACCTAGCCATGCTAGTCGCACCATGTGCCAACGGCTTGCCAAACCCTTGGCCCCACATGCCAAGCCAAACCGCACCTAGCCATGATAGCCGCCCCATGTGCCAACGGCTTACCAAACCCTTGGCCCCACATGCCAAGCCAAACCGCACCTAGCCATGCTAGCCGCCCCATGTGCCAACGGCTTACCAAAACCTTGGCCCCACATGCCAAACGCACTTAGCCGCGCCACCATGCTGGCCTTCCCTATGCGGCTACCAAAACGAAGGCTGCGACAATCGACGGCCCCTCTTCAATCCCAGGAGCAAATCCTATCCCTCCAAGGTTACCAGACGACGCATGGTAACCTTTGGTCCGAAAAACCTAAGCTTGGCCACGCCATGCCATGCCAACCTAGTCGCGCCTCCATGCCATGCCAATGGCATGCCAACCTAGCCGCGCCACCATGTTGGCCTTCCCTACGCGGCTACCAAAACGAAGGCATGCGACAATCGACGGTCCCCCTTCAATCCCAGGTGCAGATCCTAGCCCTCCAAGGTTACCAGACGACGCATGGTAACCTTTGGCCCGAAAACCTAAGCTTGGCCACGCCATGGCATGCCAACCCAGCCGCGCCTCCATGCCATGACAATGGCATGCCAACCTAGACGCGCCACCATGCCACTGGCATGCTAACCTAGCCGCGCCACCATGCTGGCCTTCCCTATGCGGCTACCAACGAACGAAAGCGTGCAACGATCAACGGCTACCTTTCCTCTTAAGATACAAAATCTCGATCGTCGAAGGTCACCAAGCTACCAAGTCTCCCAAGCTCGACTTGCCAGGCAACAACCATATACTACATGTTTTCCACAAAAACATTCGAGACATAAACACATATCACAAACTGGGGGATCCTCTTTGGGTAGTGGTTTGGCCGTTTACAACGTGCGGCATACACTACGCCCATCATAAGGAAGTTTCATAAGGGTGAGGCGGTTAGTAAATACAGGGAGTTAAAAGTGAAACGTTCATGGGATATCAATTCCATACGTTAATATTTTATGGAACATCAATTCCATGCGTTAACGATTTTATGGAACATCAAATTCCATGCATACGGTTACCACCTCCTCTCATTTACTTACCCATTTTTCAATTCCTTAATGAGACCAGGGTACGTTTCACTTCGACTTGTATAAATAGTTCTTACCTATTTCCACAGAACAACAAGTTCATTCGGGAATACACAACACTCAGAAAATACTTGCTAGCTTACCATTTGTTAGCCTTCCCACTTTTCTGATACAAGTCATAGTAACACAACTACTCTTCCAGAATCAACTGTTATGGTCTCATCACTTTCTTTGCTTCCCTCCCCAAAACCAACCCATTCTCCTTTACTTTGTGACTGAAGCAAGTCTGGAACGACCATTTCTTGGTTTAGGCCGGAATTGCAAAGATTGATCTCTCGAATCTAAAGTACTCCCTTGCAGTACATTTAGGGTTTAAATTGTTTCTCACCCGTACACCCAAAATTACCGAAATCAGCAGAAACCATTTTCACCTACAAACACCACCATAACTCAATACAAAACAATCACTCATTACCCCGTGGATGTAGACTAAAGTCGAACCACGTAATCTCTTGTGTCTCATGATAACTTAGTAGCTTTTACATTATATTTGTGTTCTTAGTTATTATTGCGATCTTGAGTATCTTTTACTACTTAGCATTATCAGTTCAACAGAGGCATCAATACTAATTAGTATCCGATTCTCTGAGCTGTATACATTACGTAGACTATGGGAATACGAGTAGTCACAGTTTGTAAACTCAAATCCGGTAGCTAAGGTACGCATACATGTACGTGTACTCAAGCTGGTTATTTCTCAAATCAGTAGTTCATGAACTTAAAATAATAAATTATAAGGAATGAAATCTTTGCAAACCGTGGGTATATTGTTCATGAATTGATTCAAATGAATCAAACCGATTTGTTTCAATTGTGTCCATGAATAAAGACCTAAGCAATTGAACAACTCTTCAACTAGTTCTTATGAGTCATTTGAACTAGTTATGAGAAAGATGAATACTACGAAATAGAAATCATGAGTCTAATTGAATACAAGAGAAATCACTTGAACGGTACCAAAGACCAATGTTCAAGGATCAATCAATTTCAATCAATAACCAAAGGTTGGATTTCCCGATTGATCGATTCAACGCACAACCTGTGATATTTCAATTATATAACAAAATATAATGCGGAAAAGAAATAACACAAACACCAGAAGTTTTGTTAACGAGGAAACCGTAAATGCAGAAAAACCCCGGGACCTAGTCCAAATTGAACACACACTGTATTAAGCCGCTATAGACACTAGCCTATTACAAACTAACTTCGGTGTGGACTGTAGTTGAACCCCAATCAATCTCACACTGATCCAAGGTACAGTTGCGCTCCCTATGTCTCTGTTCCCAGCAGGATACTACGCTTGATTCCCTTAGCTGATCTCACCCACAACTAAGAGTTGCTACGACCCAAAGTCGAAGACTTTAATAAACACATCTGTATCACACAGAAAAGTCTACATGAATAGATAAATCTGTCTCCCACAGAAATACCTATGATTTTTGTTCCGTCTTTTGATAAATCAAGGTGAATAGGAACCAATTGATATACTAGACTTATATTCCCGAAGAACAGCCTAGAATATCAATCACCTCACAATAATCTTAATCGACTAGCGAAACAAGATATTGTGGAATCACAAACGATGAGACGAAGATATTTATGACTACTTTTCTATCTTGCCTACCGGAGAAATTAATCTCAAGCCAATCCTTACGATTGTACTCAAACGATAGAAACATCAAGATCAGATCACACAACTATATAGAAGATAGTTGGGTCTGGCTTCACAATCCCAATGGAGCCTTTAAGTCGTTAACCTACAGGGTCTCGATTAGAAACCTAAGGTTAAAGGAGAATCAACTCTAGTTTACAACTAGTATCATACATAAGGTGTGGGGATTAGGTTTCCCAGTTGTTAGAGTTCTCCTTTATATAGTCTTCAAATCACGGTTTGCAATCTAAGTTACCTTGGTAACAAAGCATTCAATATTAACCGTTAGATGAAAACCTGATTAGATTCAAGTTAATATCTTTCAACCGTTAGATCGAACTTAGCTTGTTATACACACATGAAATGTAACTTCATTTAGGTTTGAGTAACCGTACCTAAATGTGTACAAACCGTCGGTTCAATAGTAGTTAACCATAGGTTATCCATATGAGCACTTTCATATCAACCTTATTCTTCTTTACCACAACTAGTTCAAATGACTCAAATGAACTAGTTAGAGAGTTGTTCAATTGCGTAAATCTCATAGAAGTATACAAGACAAAATCGAAACAAAAACAGTTGATTAACTCGAATCAATTCATGAACATTATATCCACGGTTTGCAAAGATTGCATTCTTTAATATATAAATGTTTTAGTTCACGAATTAAACCGTTTTTAGAAAATAATCTACTTAAGTATGCATACTGGTTTGCAGACTTAAGTACCCGGATTAAGTTTGTTTTCAGTTCACAAACTCTAGCAGAAATTCACGGGACGTGAACTTCTGGCAGTGCGCGTACTGGTACGTTGACTTTAGTTCCGATTATCCTGAGCATCAAAGTATGCATACTTTGGTTCAAGGATATTGGACTTACACACATATGAGTTGCCTCACAATGTTTATATCCAACCATGGTTGTATATTCTAAACTCTCATTTCAATCATTGAAACATTCTTAGAGGACGTTATATAGTTGTTGTTCACAAACTATTTTTTCGTCAAAGCGATTTTCAAGTAATTGAAACTAATATGACTTTTGTCACTAGTAAAGATGAACTTGGCCAAAGAGAAAGCTTACCAACACATATTTCGAGAACTAGATAAGCGAGATAAACTCAGCTCGAAATAGTACGTGTGCATAATCATAGTATATATAGCAATACGACTTTTGTATCAAGATAGGAGATAAAGTAGAGAGTGATAGATAAGTTCAAGTCTCCACATACCTTTTTGTCAATGAAGTTCCACTAGTTCCTTGAGTAGTTCTTCGTCTTTGCATGATGAACGCAGTGGAGTCTAGAGCTCAACTACACTTTGTTAGAGCATAGCTCGGTTGAACCCACCAAGCGTTGGTATGTCAAGTTTGGTTGTCATATTTTAGTGAACCAAAACTCATTTAAAGAGTCGCTTGATTATGTACTAGAGTCAACTTCGTATAGGTTAGCTTGAAATTATTAGGATATGAGACATTACAAGTATTGCGAAGACTTGAAGAATTGAAGAAGTAAGGAGCTACAACGACGACATCATCCTTCCACTTGTGGTTAGTAATATTTGACTTGAACTGTTTCATTCTCTAACGTATATTTCAAGTCGTGCATATTGAAAACATAACTAAGCATGAATGGTTACACTCTAGTTAGACGTAGTATTAAGGAATACAATAAAAAGTATAACACTTATCTTTTGAACTTCGTATATAAGACATCGACATAATCGTTTGAATGCTATTGTGATTATGTATGGGTATGAGGTGAAGGTTTCACCCTAGGAAACAATGTTTTACATTCGTTTAAAGGAAGTAAATTCATGAACTTGTTTCGTGAATCTAAAGGGAAATCACTAGGCTTATTGGTATTGTTATTCATTTCATATCTTTTGAACTACCAATATGTGTGATTAGTATAACCGCTCATGACTTGTTTATGTTCTTGGTAAAACTATTCACAAGGCCCGAATTTTGTATTAGTATGACTTTTATTAGTGAAACCGATCTTAAGTAATCACCTGAGATGGTATGATCGATTTAATGTTATTGGTATGACCAACTCTAGGCAAAGGGGAACCTATCCTATGAAGAGGTGCAACCGATCACAAAAGTATAATCGATCCTTGTAAGAGGTGTAACACGTTTTTAGTAAATGGGGGAACCAATCCTATGAACATGTGCAACAAGTTTTTAGTGATGGCGGAACCGATCCTATGACATGTGCAGCAAATACAAGTAGTTACCAAAAGTATGTGAGGAACCGATCCTAGTACCTAGTCAACCGAATTTTTGGAAAGCTAGTGTGACTATGCACGATACTCACATGGAGGTAGAACCGAAACTTGTTTTGGTAGAACAGTGAAACCCATGATTTGTGATTGAGTGTTCTTAATCAATCACATAGTTCTTGGAAGTCAGATGAACCAATTCTAAACTTGTTTGGAAGTGTGGCAAATCGATTCAAAGTTAGTAAATATGAAAGATGATTTACTAAGTTAAGATGTCGGCATACTTTGAACATGTGCAGTAACGCTTACCTTTTATTGTTCAAAGATATTCCTTAATTGCTAAAGGAAAATCCCGGATCGAAAAAATAAATTGAGAATCTTTTAATTAAGGTTTTTAATTTTATTTTTGGAAAATGAAAATTGGTAATGTGCACTAATTGGAGATTTTCTAAGAGATTTTCGGTCAATGTTTGGACAAAGCATTTCCAGGAATTATGGAAACCGAATCTGGAATATATTGCATCTTGAGAATATTTTCGGTTTTGGAAATTCCTTGGTGTCCAAACTTCCTTGGTATATAAATACCAAAGTTTGCATTTCGAGCAAACTAATCCTCAGAGCCAGCAAAACTACACCTATTCGGAGAGGAAAATAACCTAATTAGGAGAAATCTCTTATGGCCGCTCAGTTTAAAGACTTCTTTGGGATTGAGAAGCTCTATTAGTACCGTTGGTGGGAAACTAGATAATTGCGGTTTATTATTAGTTTTCGATTGATTTGATTGACTAACAGTTGTTTATATTTAATTGCACCTAGTTTGTTTATGCTTGAGAATCTTCTCTTCTGATATAAGATTCACTCAAACTAGATCGAAGTTTCAACGGGGATCTTTAGACTGTTTGTAGATCTAAAGACGTCTTGTGATGATCCATTGTTAACAGACACCGTTCTGTGCGTGATTGATCACAAGAAATTCAAGTTGATTGTGTGCAGGTGTTTTGTCATGCCCCCAACTCTAAAACCTACTTAGCTAATAATAAAATAACCTAAACCTGCAGTAACAGAATCTAGATCTCCTATTTGAAGGAACGTAAATTCATAAAGTAAAACAAAACTAATACCCGAACGTTCTGTTTACTTCATAGAAGAAAACTCTCAAATGATATGGATATATTAATGTGATGTTTACAGATAAACATTGTAGGATCAGAATATCGCAACATCAAGACCCTTGCGAAATCCATAAACGACACATTGCGAAAATGTCGCAGATGGATAATATAAATGATGCAACGGATGACGACAGCTTGAACACGAGAAAGATGTGAAGACCTAGCGAGATTTAGGAGTGTTGCGAGATTTAACATTTGTACATTCGCGAGAATGTCGCAAGTCAGATCCGAAAATAAAGGACAGCTTAGTCATCAAACCACTATGTGATGTCATATATAAAGAGCCGAACAAAGCTTAAGAGAAGGGAGATCTTTTTCGAGTGAGGAGCAAGTTATCAAGAGAGAGAAAGTTTAGAGCGGTTGTAAATTCTTTAGCTTATTTCCTTTCCATCTTGTAACATTTGTGAGTTTTAATCAATAAAGAATATAATTGTTCATCTTAAAATGACTTAATTATGTGAATTCTTGTGAGGGGTGTAGTGTGGGATTTCCTGCTACTACAAACATGAATACATAAATATAAAGATACATAAACGTTCTTAATTTGCTAAAACTTCGAACTACGAAACGAATATCTCCATGCGCACCATCACTTCTGAAATCTGAAATTGTAATGGGAACGAGTGAGCACATCATCCCGAAGGGGTGCTCAATGGAAACATATAACTCTAAAGTAATCACCAACATGCATCATAGTTTTACTAAAGAAAAAAACGGTAAACATATTTACACACAACATAGAGCAGAAGATTGCTTCATCTCACATCCCCAGATATTGCGTCCATAGTGGCAATATCCGTGAAAGATCCACCACCGGATGGATCTACAAGAAACGAATCAAACAACCTAAACATATGTTATCCCAACCTCGTCTCACTCAATGGAGAAGAGGATGCTAGGAATAACTCCGGTCTCAAATGATAGCATGAATCCAGGTACCGTAAGATATCATCGTGGAATGAGTACACCTCATAAACCCAATGCCACCATCTAAGTCTAGAATATAATAAGGTTTTGATTACTATGATCTGACCCCGCACAGCAGGTTCACAGAGGTCCAATCATTATTCGTAGGCCGAAGTCTCCAAATAATGACCATATCCAGTCATGAACCTAGAATTTCTTCCTAAGTCAAGGTCATAGTAACCTAGTCATACTACTAAGACTGAAGAATCAAGTATGATATGCACAGAGTGACTACCCCAAATAAAATGTAGTATATATAATAATCAACCGGGGTAAAGCCGGACTACTAGGTAATAATCAACCGGGGTAAAGCCGGGCTACTAAGTAATATTCAAACAACATAGCATTGCCCTACTAAACTTAGCAAAGAGCTATGAGGAATCACAGACAATCTTCACGGGGAACCACCCAACGCATATCACACAACATACCCATTCAAGCACAAACAACATGCGAATAGAAAGTAAGGACTCATCATCCTCGCATATAAAGTAACTTAATGATTACAAAAAGGTTATAAAGTTCCCACCTGTTTTGATGACAAGCCAAGCCTACCTCGAGATCCACGATCCACTGGTTCATCCTTTGAGTCGATCATTGTTAATAAAGACTAACTGCTAATCATACAAGCACTCTAAGAATTAGCCAAAAGGTTCACACAAGGCTCACCACATAATCGCATACGATTCTGTAGTTATTAGTGAAGTGAACTATCTAATGGTTCTAAGCCCATTTATGATTCTACATATTTCATTATCTATCTTTAACACATCTAAAGGTTTATTCATTCAATTAGGCTGGCTCTCTAGTCCATTTGATAAGTCTAATGATATCTACAACTTTGTAGAAGGAATTAAAGTCTAATTCATACCATAAAGGGTCCAAAACATTAAACTAAGAATACATGGTACTAAGCCCAAGCCCATTGGGCCTAACCCGACACTGCTCACTAGTCCGGCCCATTACACAAGGTACAGTCCAACTGAATCAACTAACGACCAATAACGGTCAAACCGACCGTCACAGGTCGAACTAACAGTCAACGTCTAAGTCCGTAAAAGGTCAAGTCAATGGTTAATCTGGTCCAGTCAAGTCGGTGGTCAATCGGTCAAGTCCGGTTTTGGCTCACCGAGCGATTCCGAGTCGAACCGATTGAACTCGGTCGAGAGACCCCGAGACAACTAAGAAAAGAGTCGGTGGACAATCTGACTAGGATAACTAATGTGTTTCAAACACAAGCCCGAGCCATAAGCTCATGCCACAAACTAGTGCACAATCATGATGCAACACTCTATATACACAGATTTAAAAGTTACAACTATCTTCCATCTCCAAAGTCTTGCTTTCATCAAACATTACAATTTGTGATTCCTAACTCTAGACAACATATTCTTCGCATCTATACATAGCTTCATAACTGGGCATAACCCACTTGTACTGCAGCTTGTTCTCCATTTCAATCTCTTACAAAAATCATACACTCAAACACCACCATTTATCACCACCGGACACGCAACTTCGTATACAACTCTTGGTCTCCCTCTTGCATTTGATTCTAACTACTTGTCATTTCGACCCTTCTACTTACACAACAACTTCGATTCAATTATGCACTCGTTAGATCACCACCAACACGAGCTCCTGGCAAGTTCAAAATCTTCAACTCCAACTCAATATAATCAGCAATCCTATACATACATCTAATTGTCATCATCACCAGACTATAGTTGCACCGACCTAACACAACCCGCACCACTTGATCAGCTGAACTAGAACCAATCCCCTTTACATCTTCAAGCCACGAACACAACCACAGAATTGTAAACAACCTAAACAAGATTCATCTAAAGGACTTCAACCATTCCCTGTATCATTCTAACTCAGGCCATAATCTCAACCACATATCTATCTCATAACCATTTCAATTTTCAACTTCTTCAAACAAACATAACAAACCAAACAATCTTCGTCTTCTAATTCTTCTTTGAAACTCTTATGAAACTTCAGTTCATTTATATCCCAAACCCTAACTTTATGTTTCTCAATTAGTGTTCTTATTTGAGTCGAATCTTCAAATTGATACCATAACTTTCATGTTCACATCATAACCTCCAATACCCATCCTTTAGTTTCTCCTTAATCATCACTAATCATGACTTCAAAAACCCTAGTTTCTAAATTGGTTACTAAGAAACTAAAATTAAACCCTAATTAACCATCTTCATCTAAATTAAGACAAACCCATCTAAAGACTATCGAATTACATAACAAATTCATAAAGAAGAATCAATCAAAACAGAAACTCTGAATTTAAACACCAATGTACCTTTTCTGAGAACTATGAATTCGAGAATAGAATCAACACCAACACTCTCTATCAATCCTTGATATTTCCCCTCATATAACGAACTCAAAAGACTCGAGTTTGTTTCGCAAAATTATCATGAGAGGCAAGAACAGAAGAGACAGGAGAGAAGAAGAAGAAGAAGAAGAAAGAAAAGATAAGAAGAAAATCTTTTCAACTTGGTTTTGATAAGGCTAACCAAAAATTGCTAAAGGCACCCGTCCAATTGCTAAGGGCAACAAAGCGGTTTAAAGCGAGAATGACTAATTTTCCTTCATACTAAACTGATGATATCTTCTTCGTCCAGTATCCGAATGACACGTTCGAGTAGTCTATCTCGCATAGCTTTTCGAGATCTATCTTGTGATACTTTCTTCGTATCTAGATCATTGTTAGATTAATATCTATAAATAAACGTCCGAGATAAACTAGATCGAGTTATTAGCGGCTAAAACGTCTCTTGATAATTTCTTGACTGGTCAAATAGCGTTGACGAGCTTGAGCGTCCTTACATGTTTATTTAGGATCTAAGAAGATTTGAAGACAAAGAAGACTTTGAAGATTTCTGATTTGGATTCATAATTTTTGGTATGCATAATACTTGTTTCAGTTAAAGAGGATCCAACTATAATCGGTTTATCCTTGTGGTAGATTGGATTGATTAGTTGAGTAGATCGGCATCAATACGTTTCTTTATGATTCAAAGTATTGATTACAAAATCTAGACGATTACTTCGGTAATTGTTAGTAGATAGATCTAAGGACCCGACAAAGGAGTTTATTGGGATAAACGGAAGAGCCTTTTGTCGAACTCACATCACTTGGTTGAAAGAGTTGATACCAAACAGATTTTTTGTTCCTTTACTGTTTGGAATACGGACCAAAGGAATTGTTCCAAGTACGTGACTTATTACAAGTTCGAGGCGTGGGAATACATACGAAACTAGGTGAACTATAGGTTTAGTTGCTTGGTCTCAACTATACGAAGTTGGTTTTATTTTGTATAGCGGCTTAATCCTGAGAGTATTCAATTCTGGACAAGGTCCCAAGGTTTTTCTGCATTTGCGGTTTCCTCGTTAACAAAATCTTGTTGTGTTTACATATCTATTTCTGCAATTATAATTGTTTTTATTATAATTAGAAGTAAAATACACAAACGTTAGTTCCTATTTACTTGATAGTAATCCTATTGTGTTTGGTTAAGTCCGAACTTCTTATCAAGTAAATAGACTTCGTTGTTGTATTGTCTCGATCTCGTATCCATAGACAAGTGTGAACCGATTAGTTGTGTTGTATCGACACGGTCCATAGACAATCACTTTAGGAGAAAGGACTTATAGGTGGAAAAGTTTTAGATTGAGGTATATTTGGGTACCCTCGTCTTTTCAATTAGTATCAGAGCAGGCAAACACGAAAAGATCTAACAATCTGTGTTTGGTACGATCCAACCTATAAGAATGAACTCGAGTTCTCATGAATCGACTTCAATTAACGTATCTCCAAGATTTGACGGAAAAACTATCTATGGTGGAAATATGCTAAGATCTTTTATACAATCACGAGACTTTAATACATGGTTATTAGTCGTCGATGGTTATATTCGTCCAAAGATAAAAAATTCGGAAACCGAGTTTAAACGCTTAGTAGATTTTTCAAACGAAGAAAAGGCTCTTGCAAAAAAGAATTCAGATGGTTTGAATGCTATAATACATGATGTGAGTCGAGATCTACAACATCATGTTTCAACATGTCAAACTTCGAAAAAAGCTTGGGATAATCTTCAAATCGTATTTGAAGGAAACAATTCAGAGAAAGAATCTAGACTTCAAACTCTTACGTCCGATTGGGAAAACCTTCAAATTGATGACAACGACACTTTTGAAGAGTTTCATCTTAAACTTTCTGAGATAGTTAATGCTTCTTTATCTCTTGGAAAGACTATCTCTGAAAAAGATATAGTATGCAAAATTCTCATATCGTTGCCACCAAGATACGATTCTAAGAAGCATGCAATCATAGAATCAAATAATCTCTCAACTCTCTCACGAAGCACACTCATTGGAAAGTTAAAGATATTTGATCATGAATCACAGTCTATTCAAAGTAAAGGAATCGCTTTTAAAGCTGCAAAAATACCGAAAGCTCTAATGGAGAGGAATAGACAGATGGATGATTCAGATGAACTAATTGCAGAAAATTCTGATGATAAAATTGAACAATCGTTATCATTGATTACTAGACAGTTTCGAGATCTCTTAAAGAAACGAAATAAGAGATTCATAAAGGATACTCATCGATCTTCTCGCCCACATGATCGAGTTTCTGTCAAAAAGGATCATGAAGAAGATTATGAATATCAGCCGCAGTGTAAAAGGTTTGGTCATATTGCTAAAGACTATCCCAATCTTAAGAAATACACTAGAAGAAAGGCTCTGGCTATAACTCTAGATGAGAGCTCTGATTCATATGATTCTGAAGAAGAGGAAATATCTAATATTGCTTTATTTGTCAATCATATTTCTTCCTCCTCCATTAGTGATTTACCCATTTTTAAAATGGACATGTCTTTCGATGTTATTAAATCACCTAATGGTAAAGGGAAAAATAAGACAAGATGCAAAAACTGTCTCAAAAACAGAATTGCTAAAAGTTGCATAGTCAACCCGAGTCAATCTCAAGATACTTCGCTAGTTCGAGGTAACAAGAGGAGAATTTCTCATACGATGCTAGATCAAGGACACTCTGGTTTTTCAAAATTCCATAATGAGAGAAAATCTCATACTAATACCACTTGATCGGTATTAGAATTCTTTCCTCACCCTGTGTGCCGAATTTTGAGTGAGGAAGAAGAAAAATCAAGGCACTTATGTGTAGATTATGGGAATAAAATATAGTATTTGAAAATACTTGATATATTCGTATTTATAGGAATATTATATTTTCTGAAGTATGAAAATTAAAAGATCCTTCTTCTTCTTTGGTCATTCCTTGTCCGAACCATGAGTCTCGATCCAACATCTTCTCTTTATAAGATGATATATCAGAAAGATCAACTTAAGATTAAGTCTGGATCTTCTCTTGATATTAAGAGCAAAATCAAAAAGGGAGATTGGCTTAGCAAGAAGGAAAGAGAGAATATGCTGAAGAAAGATCAGTGTATTGAAGCATTAACACACTTTTGTGTTCAATCAAAGACAAAATTACATGCTCTTGCAGAATACTTCACGAAAATTTCTCACCTGCAAGAAATTATGGTCAATCAACAAGATTATCTACTTCATATTGTATTCCTTAATACTACGTCTAACTCGAGTATAATCATTCACAGCTTCGCAGTTCTGTTTTCAATATAACACGACTTGAAAGATACGTTGGGAATGAAACAGTTCAAGTCAAAATATCATTAACCTCAAGAGGAAGGATGATGTCGTCGTTGTAGCTCTTTACTTCTTCACATTCTTCAAGTCTTCGAGTAATACTTGTATGTCTCATATCTTAATAACTTTCTAGTTAACCTATACGAAGTTGACTCTAGTAAATAATCAAGCGACTCTTTAAATTAGTTTTGATTCACTAAAATCTGACAACCAAACTTGACATACCAACGCTTGGTGGGTTCAACCGAGCTATGCTCTAACAATACTATTTCCATCTTTAGAATCCTGCTAAGGGGTGTTTTTGGAGGCGAAAATACTAAACTACCCACTAAGTTAATTAAGAACCTATGGTTTTGTTGATAAAGTAAGTGATACCCAATTTTATTTAAAGTGTTATTTTTGTTTTATCAAGGTAATGCTTTAAAAAAAAATGTAACTAAAATTTTTCAGTTTTAGTTGCTAACGACATTGTTGCCGACATCGCTTATCGGCACTGCTTTTAGTATGAATGTTATGCCGATGGCCATGATTATATTTTCCGGTATATATGCAGGCATGGAAACATGTTTGAACACCGTCTCGGTACTTTGTGCCGGTATCGTTTCTGTTTTTTTAGTTTAATTATGGCGGCACAGATTTTCCGGCATACTCGATATGAAGACAACAATGTCGTCATCTAAGCGCAAAAACTTAAGTTTCTGGCGAACTTGAAATATGTGCCGGCATGCTCGACAAAAAAATTTCAATGCCGGCAATTTTTTGTAAGTATCTATTTTCTGTACATTTTTTTTTTGAATTGCCGGCATGGTTAGTTTTATATTCCGGCATGAATGTCGTGTCGATTAGGTACCTTGCGGCATGGTATTCATATTCTCACCATGTCGACAGTGAGTTTTTCTAGGCGTAGCAATGGAAAATTGAATGAGAATACAAAAAATCGAATTTCATGATTGTAGTTGAGTATTTGGAGTACTTGGATGTTGAGCTTTTTTACCTTTATGGGTTGGGTAATTGGGTCTTCACAAAAATCTTCGTGCTCATAAATATCATGATCTAAGGGTGTTTGATCCACTAAAAGTTGTAACTGTGAGTTGTTATTTTATCTATTAACTTAACTAAACATGATTAACAACTAAGTATAGTTAGTAAGGGTAAATTGGGAATTAGTTATATGATATGGATCTGGGGTTCCCGAATTTATTATTAAAATCCCTATTTTGTCTTATTAGCATATCCCCAGTTTATTTTGGTATACCCCAATTGCGCGTTCGTAAGTACAACGGGAGTCCTCGTATTGTTATGTGATAGTATGGTTTTGAAAGAACCCACAATTGGGGGATATCAAAACTAATTGGGGGATATGAATTACTTCCCCCAACCAATAGTTTCTGCTAAGGGTGTTTTCGGGGGGCAAAAATACGAAACTACCCTTTACAACAATAAAAGCTAAATCAAACATAAAAATACCCTACTCCTTTTTAAATTCGAAACATTTCTCACTTCCTTTCAAATTCCATTTTCCTTCTCTGTCGGCTCCTCACTTTGATTTTTTTTTATTACATTCGGTAGGGATGAAGACCACGCCGGTAGTGATGAAGACCATGCTGGTACTGAGTGCCGGCATAGTTATTTATGATGAAGACCATGCCGATACTGGGTTCCTCAGTACCGGCATAGTATTTAGGATGAAGACCACGCCGGTACTGAGTTCCGGCATGGTTATTTAGGATGAAGACCAAGCCAATACTGAGTTCCGGCATGGTCGATATAAATCTATCCATGCCGGTAGTCAAGTGAAAAAAAAAATCAATTTTCTGGATACTTTTCATCATGTGCCGGCACAGAAATTTAAGCAACATACTATGCCGGAGGCAGTGTCGGCATGCTCGAAAATTAGACAGCTGTGCCGGAAGTGGAATGATTAGAACAAAAAATATAGGTTTAATACCATGCCGGATAGTGGCAAACAATTTATGAAAATTTCCAGCAAATGTCGGCATGGTTTTTTGGTTTAATACCATGCCGACACCGAGCTTTTTCAACTGCAACAATGGTGGATTCAAAGAAAAAAAAATCAAATTTTCAACCTCTTAGCAACAATTCTCTCTTCACAATCATCCTCCATTTTCACAAAAAAAAATGCCCTCTCAAATATTTTTTCCCTCCTTCTACTCTCACCTCACTCACACAAATTCTAATAAAAATACAAACTAATTTATCCCTCAAATACTTAAGATTTTTACTAATTATTATAAACCACTAAACCTGATTAGTGAGGGCTAGATTAGGAATTAAAAAAATAATTACATAAGGGGTGACCCAGCTTTGATATTTAGATCTCTATTTTTTCATGCAGCTATATCCCCAATTGCGCGTTCTTTTTAAATCCTTTCATTGATTGATTTCGAAATTTGTAAATGTGTTATTCATATTTATTACGGTACTTTAAGGTATCTAATTCAGGTTATAAAACTAGTTCACTGGTAATGGCGCATGGGTTTTAAATAGAGATTTGAGAATTGGACTTTCTTTGGAGTACCAATGGGTGGATGTTTATTCTTAAATAGGATTTTATATGTCTCTGTGATTGCTTATCAATTGCTTTAAATTTTATTCATATTGCTTGGTTTCACCTATTTCCCATCCACATTTTTCCTAAATCCTATCCCAACCACATAAACCAAAGTTTATACAACTCCTTTTAAATTGGTTAAATAAAACTCACCTTTTAGATTTTACGGGTGATTTTCATCTACACCCGGCCACCACCGTCTTTCATCTTCACCCGACCACCACTGTCTTCCATCTCCCCCGCTCTCTCTCTTTCTCTCTCGATCGAGAATGTAACTCTAAATCTAAAACAATCTGGCACTATTAGCATCCGTAACTTATGCAGCACTAACCTTGTATATTACATCACTACTACTAATATATATGTACAAAAGAAATGTGAACTATAATCAATCATAGGATCGATAATTAATTTGTTTCAATTTTGGAGTTTCCCATTGATTCGATGGAAAGAGTGTATATGAACGAAATTTGAGAAGCTAAGGGAATTTATGATTGGTTCTAATTGTATTCAATCAGGTTCTTATTAATGTATTATTTTTCCGTCCACACTACAATATCATATACAGAAATAAAACAGTTTCACAATAAAATCAAACCTGATTATGATTAAGATGCTGATTTGGCCATTAATTTATAACCTCATCATTAACAGTGGAGAATAAGAGGGTGAGTTTTGTTTACCCTATTTAAAAAGAGTTATACAAATTCTTGTTTGTGTGGTTGAGATGGGAATTAGGAAAAGTGGGGATTGGAAATAGGTAAAACCTATTGCTTTCCTGGTTTTTTTATGCACATAGTATGTCCTTGTGAGCTATTATTGGTTATGTAATGTCAACTTAGAAATGACGCGTAAGATGTCTTGGGTATTTTGTCTCACATGGGTAGTTTTGTACTTGTAAATCATTATGTATACTGCAAGTGGAATAAAGTTTACGGGATAACAAGAGATAATTACTGCCATCACGAGTAATCCATATTACATGTATAAATAAAGGCTTTTGTTAACTTGTATACCCGTATACATGTTAAGGTTTAATAAAGAATTATTTTATTTCTTTGGAAATGGTGTTTTTTTGTCTTATTCTACTAGAAATTGGTTTTTCTTGTACTAAAAACAACAAATTTTGTTCCCAATTCAAAGAATGGTTGTTTTCAATACAATAAAGCAAACAAATCTTGTTTCAAATGCAAGAATTTGTTTGTTTTAGTAAACCATAACATGTATACGGGTATACAAGTTAACAAGACCCATAAATAAATGACGAATTATGATCCTGCTTGATCTCTTATAACAACGAAGTTGATATTTAGGCAGCCGCTTTGCGCTACAGCAAAATTCTACATGGTTGTGTCTACTCATCCGAAAGTGTTGAATGTGTTCCCATGCCATCCATTCGAGAATGATTACCCAAAAAAACAAGAAAGAGAGAAAAGACAAAATGACGTGTCGATGATGTCAAATTAAATAAAAAAGTTTGGGAAGAGAAGGGAAACTGAGAAAGGAGATTGCTTCACTTTGTGTCTAAACTAAAAGAACATTCTTCTTCTGTCTAAACTAAAAACGCACCAATGGCTGGCTGTCTCAGTTGTGGATGAATTGAAGTCAGTCCACGCACAGAATATGAAAGGAGTGTTGGTGGTGAGTTAAATGTGGAATTGTTCAAAACGAAAAAAAAGAAAAAGAAAATGGATACATTTGGTACCATAGCTAAATATGCAAGGCATGATCTACGAAGGGTGTAGTATTAGTCACACCGCACTCAGACTGATCCAAACCTGGTACAAACAAAAGATCACTACGAACCTAGTATTGACAGATCATTGATTTTATGACGGACTCAACGTGACATACTGATATGATACTATCGACAACAAGCTGATTCCGTGCTACCAAAATTCTCCAGAGCAAAAAGGGGATGGAACTACATGTCGTAATTGATGCATATGCTCACGGTATAATTTACTCAACGTGCCCAATGTAAATCGACATGTGTTGAAGTCTAGCTGATATGTCAATCAGATCTAACTTGACCCCGTAAAGTAGATATAATGTGTAGATATAATGTGCTGATGGAATTCTCCTCCCTATTCTCCACCTTCTTATTCTGCTTTTTCTAACCTAAATTCTACATCTGAGAAATGGTGAACCCCACCTAAGCATGAATGTGAATCAAATTTTCAGATCTGCGTTATATTGGAGGGAGTAGAGTAGGGAGGTGGAGAATAGGGAGGTGAATAACATTTCTAATTCCGTAAATAGATAATTCATAATTTTAAGGTGTCGATGACATATTGAACTGATTCGTTGATAGTTAAACCCCTTCTCCGTAAAACCCGTCTAACTAAAATCTTCATGTGAGCTAAAGTCCACCGAAAATGTTGAAGATGAGATGCACACTTAAGAAGCCATGGTTATTTCCATTGTGCTCTATCCACTGGATCACCAAAATTATCTATGCAAAACAGACTGCAACTAGATTTAACAAATACATTTCCTGATGGGTATGCACTCCAAACTATTTTATCTGCACAACCACCCCTCGGGCTAATGAGAATTACAAGAAATTTAATGTTGAATATCCGCCGGTATCAAATGAGTCACCAGGTCTTGTCGTCATTGTCTCAAATCTATGTTAACCAAATCACTGACCTTGAGATAATGTAGAAGGGTTATGTCATCTTTGACTAGATCTTTGAGGGGAAGCGAGTAACCCAAGGTTGATCCATAACATTGATAGCATCTCCATTACCCCCACACCATTTAAGGCCGCCTTTGATTATTTCTCCGCCTCTCGAGAAGACTTTTCCAAAGACCATGGGCTTTGTTTTGGTAGCTGACAGTCTCATAATGTGTTATCACCTGCATATTTCGTTTTGAAAACTTAAGCTGTTATGGCATCTAAGCACTTTCTAAGCTGACTTGGCCAAGAAAAAACAAGATTATGAAATTCTAAGTTATGGATTCCCAACCCACTGTTTTCAAGTGGGAGACAAACTGTAAAATACCAAAGAATTTTTAAATGACGCATGCTCAAAGATGCATCATTAGCACGAGATGAAGCTTCATCTCAAAGTTTTGGTTAACGCGTTAAGGGCATTTGGCACAAAACAGACATATTGCGTCATCATGGAGCAACTAAGAGTTTGAGATTGACCAAGAGCCAATATCACGCCACTATGGCACATTTGTGTTGGTTATATCAGCGATGGACAATATTGCACCATCATGGCGCATCACACCAGTTGGGTAGGCTGGGTGAGTACAATAACCGGCTATTATGACCGGTTACTCAAGTTGGCCATCAAGCCAAAGATGGAAATAAAACCATCATGGCGTTATTTTGGCAAGGCCATTACAAATATTGGCTCCCGAACTTGGTGAGTGTCTAACGGGTCCTAACTTCAGATTCTGAAAACGTAAATAAGACATATACATGGAAGGATAATTGGTTGAGATGCATTGAGGAAGAATGCCCTATCAACTTCTATCTTAGCTGGTAAAGCATATATAATGTGGACGCATTATTACAGCGTGTGGGCCGCTCGAGAAAGCTTCATGATGCTTAGGCATCGTTGTTGCTAAAGATATACCACCATGGGGCATTATGCGGAGTATATCGTCATAGGGCCAATATTGCGCTATCATGGCACAATATTCTACAACGGGATGAGCGAGGCAATGTAGCTATCATGGCGCTATATTCAAGTTGGCATATGAGGCAGAACGAGAACGCATTGATGATGGCGCTTTACAAGGCTTAGCCTTGGCAACGACCATGAATAGTGAACAAGCATGTCAAAGTCCTCCTAATTTTCAGTTGCAGAAATGTCCTTAAGACATATATAGGAAGGGGTGGGCTTCGTAGCTTAGACGGAAGAGCATAAATGATGCTTATGCCTCATCTAATGTTGTGTTTCTAATAGGACATATGATGATTAAACATTATTATGCTATGCTGCAGACTAAATATGCATTACCATCATGCGTTTTGACGAAATGGCACATACAGACCAGGCCAATTGGTTGACAACCTTGCAACACGATTTTCCTTTAGTAGCTTGTCCCTAAAAAATTGACGGACTATGGTTCATGCTTGATCCCTTCAAAGTAAGGGAAAGGTATGTAGGCGTAGAAATGCACTAATCCTTTGTGGTCCAAAGACTTTGGCGCTCATATCATCTAACCTGAGGTGATTGCGACATCTTGGCAGATCGTATCATCTAAAATCTAGGCACGACAATAAGATTCAAGAGATGATTGTTTCCATACTTGATGAGGTAGATACAAGCCATTTCACTGGGATGCTCATACTACCTATCGAGTATGCATAAATAACGTATTGGGTATGGCTCATCTAACTGGTATGCAAGTTAGGGGAGATTACATACGCCACTTGCATCATATGAACGATGCAAGAAAAGACTGGATACTTTCATCTCATGGACAAAGCGAAGTAAGGAAGCTAAGTATGCTTAAAATAACTTATGCGTATGTCCAACACATGCCTTATGCCTCAAGGCGTTATAGTTGTGGAAAATTCTCTATTCTCCCACACTGAGTGTGTACAATATAACTTTGTTTGCTTACTTTTTTTAGGCGTGGAAACCAGCCTGCACTATTTTTTTTTTTTAAAGAAGCCTTTAGTTTTTTGAAACAACAAATTTATTTGCTTTTATACTTTCATTTTGATAGTTATAGAAATAATCTTAACATGTGAGTCAGTTTAACTATACAATAAGGATATCCCTAGATATATTAGTCAAGTGTATTGGCGTCTTTCTGTTCTATAAAATAAATGAAATTCGAACAATATCGGTTTGGCACTCAGCCGAGACAAATTGTGTCGCGGGTATGATAGTCTGTCGAATATCTCGACCGAGATAAACTGATCCGAGTTAGGCGAAATTAGGAAATTTATTGTGAAATACTTTACACCTAAACTTTGATATGCTAATATCAATACAGTACTCCATGATTCTTTCCGCAACGAGGAAAAAAAGAACACCCTTTACATTACGAATATGTATATTATTTTAATATAATAAAACACTTCTCAAATCTCTTAGCAACGAATAATGATTTTATATTTGTTTGACCCGATAAATTCCATCACCTTTTGGATCCATGTTTTTCATTTTAATAAGAATCACCAGAATTCCATCAGAGCTTGAATGTTTTTGAAGATTTAAGGAACCGCAAGATTACAATTTTTGATACAAGCAAAGAAATTGACAATCCTTATATTGAATTAAAAGAACAGTTATGTATTAGTTGAAGGAGAGAAAAGTAAAAATTTAAGAAACAAGATTCTGGAATGGGAAGAGGAGTTTCCGATAAAAATTTTAGGGTGAGAAAGTTTTGAAGATGGATAGTGATTTGATTTTTTTCCGTGGACTACTTGTTTCTATAGAAGATGAACGTCGATTATAGATGGACTACTTGGTGGTGTCTGAAATAAAATGGAATTATTAGAGACGATCAAATCAAATGTGTGAATAGTGTTTGTTACAAAAATTAAAGGTATATAAACTTGGAACCTAGCTAGATCTCTCCGATACAAAGTTGTACTAGTGTCCCGCTCCCAGCCGAGACAAACCAAAATCAAATATTGACTACATTGGTAGGAATAATAAAGCAAGGTATGAAATCATATTAATTTTTAAAGCTTTAACGACCTATGAATAGTTTTTTATTTTTAAGAATCGAATCGTATGTTGAATCGTGAAGCGAAGATTCATGTCAGTTTTTTTGAATCGTATATTTTCCTATAAAAATAATAAACAAGGTGAAAAGCTCAACAAAAATTACATAAATTTTCGAAGTCTTATACTCCCCCCGTCCCAAATTAGATGAGCTAGTTGGTTTTGAATTTTGTCCCATAATAGATGAGCTATCTCACTAATCAATGAGATATTTTTTTAGAGTTACCCTTTAAAATGATTATTGTTACTATAAGAAATATGTATAATTTGATAGTCATGTTTATATTCGTTACGTAAGTGTTTTAAAATGCTTTTCAACGGTATCAAGTTTACGAAAAACCGTGGAATAGTTTAAGAGATAAATCACTTCTAAGTTTTACTAGTTACTATTCATAAGGATATAATTGTAAAAAATACATAGAATATCCCCCTTTCCTCCTTGCCTTAAAAATTGTGCAAACTACAACTAGCTCATCTAATTTGGGACGGAGGGAGTACATTAGAAGCAAATACACTACCAATCACAAAATGAAGAATGGCTCCATGCTCAATGGTTGGGATGTCTATTGAACCCATGGTCTCCATGATTTATATGTATATGGGCTGATACCAGCTCTACTAGGGGCTGATACCAGTCCATCGATCTAATGGTCAGGATTGTCGATCTAATGGTCAGGATTGTCCATCGATCTAATGGTCACGATTGTCGATCTAATGGTCAGGATTGTCCATCGATCTAATGGTCACGATTGTCGATCTAATGGTCAGGATTGTCAGGATATGCCGATATGGTCTCGGGGATATTTGGTTGGGGAAAAACTATGCTTGTGAAATTCTGAGTCGACTCGTAGGGTTTAAAAACTATGCCGGTGAGTCCCTCGTGACGAGGGTTTTTTTTTTTTTCTTAAAAATCAGTTGAGTTGGCTCGTACGGTAATAACCTTGCTCTTTTATCTTTCTCTTGTATTCTCAGATCACTTCTACTTCAGTTGTACGAAGATCACCACAACAGATCTAAGACTTTTCGTGTGATCTAGTATCACTTGCCACTATGAATTTAACTCACCCAAATAGACCTTTAAATTTTATTTATTCCTCCTTCTTCTTCTTCTTCTCATGAGCGGTTTCACCCGAATAAAATTATCAATTATCAGCATCTTCTTCTTCTCCTCCCCTCCTCTCTGAGCATCTCTACCCTAATACTTGTGTTGTAATGGAGAATCTGAAAATAAAAAGGCGGAAGAAAACTGCAGATGAAGTTAGGATCTTAATGCTAGCATTTAGAGGTACATTATTTCTGTTTTTCATTTTAATTCTTAATTGGGGACTTTTGGTGTGTTAGCTTTTCATTTTAATTCTTAATGTCTTTTTTGTTCAGAGAATCCACTGTTGGATTGGCATAAAAAGAACGGTCTGCTGCAAAGTCGTTTGGATAAGCTCAGTTGGACACAGATACAATCATGGTGGAGTAGCTACACCAAAACTAGACAAATTAGAAGAAGTACGCATTCGGTTGTGCCGTTATCGGGCCATGGACACTTCAGAGATCCTAGGGTAGAAAATCTTTTGCAGAGATGTTTTATTTCTGAATTTCAACATTATATTTTGCAATAATTGGTCACGGCCAGCTTTCTTAATTTACTTAAAAATACAGGTTCGTCTGTTGAATTCACAACAAAAAGCAGCTTTTGACCCCGAAATTGAGCGTTTGAAAGTGAAATTGAAGGAAACTAAAGATAAATTGCAAGATACAAGGGATGAATTACAAAATACCAAATGTCAGCTTAAAGATATGGAAGCTGAATTTGAGTTTCTTAATAATACCAACACTGCTCTGCTGACCGTGGAGCGTGAATGCAATGCTGAGCTACAGGAAGCTCGTAAAAAACTTATTCGGGTAATCTTCCTTCCTTTTGCTCTCTAGCTGTTTTCCTTTTGTCATATGATGATTTATTTATTATCGTAGGAATTGGAAGGTCTACCACCTGCTATGTTCGGAATTGGGGTAAAGAGAATGGGCGCGCTTGAAAGCCAGCTGTTCGTTGAAGCATTTGAAAGGAAGTATGGACCAGGTCGGTATGATGATCAAGCTGCAATGATGTGCTCCAGGTGGGAGGGATACATCAAAGATCCAAATTGGCATCCCTATACATATATCGAAGAGGGAAATAGCAGACGGGTACAAATTTATCATTGCTTGTTATATTGAATAAGAATCATCAGCGTGTTTTTTTTAACAGTTTAGCTTCTTTCTTGTAGTTCCGAACGAAAATGACAAAAGATTGAGGGTGCTGAGGAGAGTTTATGGTAGGAAGCTTTACAATGCCGTATCCACGGCCCTTATGCAGATCCACGAGTATAATCCCAGTGGGGGGGTACCCTATTGCGGAATTGTGGAACTTTAAGGACAACCGAAAAGCTACTTTGGCTGAAGCTTCCGATGTCATTGTGAATCTATTGAAAAGAGCAAGAAGAAGACTAAGAGATTTGCCTAGATAGATTACAACACATTGGAATTTTTACTACTGTTTTTATTGTGATGAATGGGGTATCTTAGATCTATTATTATTGTTTGGTAAATGGAACTTCTGAACAATGGGTTGTTTTTATATGAAATTGGGTTTGTCGGTAAAATTCTTATTATTAATTCTTCATAGCAGTGTTCTTGCCCCATTACATAAGCTTTATGGTTAGCCCATGAGAGTATGCATTTTAAAGATAAACTATGTTATCTGATATCATTGTGGTCCATTGAAAACGATGCAATGTTAGCACAAGATTTTAGCGGAAAACTGGATTTTTTTTTATCGTGTTCTGTTAATCACATTATATTGCCAGGTTTCTATATTTCAGATAAGGCAGAGATTGAGAATATGAAACAGAAAATGCAACGTGCAAGGTATTATTCAACTTTTTATAAACGGTGCAGTATAGTATTTACTATTTATTTGTTGTTCTTTGATCCAATAGTGTGTTTTGATGTTTAAAAGTCATTTTGTTGCTTATGCATGTGTTATGCAATTCAATATGACAAGAAAGAACACACGCGGAACTCTGAGCATGTCTAGGCAATGGAGAAGAACTTGATCGCAATGGCTCACGTGGTAGAAAGCTGAGAGAGATGACTGATGCTGAAAAGAGAGCATGAGCTTCTGCTGGTGTTGGTAATGCAGACCTGTCTCCATATGAAGCTTAAGAATATCTTAAAATATTTGACCTAATTTGATGATTGTACCTATTGTAGTATGCTTCAGAGTGAAGTGTTAAGGGACGCAATCTCCCAGATCAATACAGAAGCTACAAGCCTACAACCAAAGCATTTGTGTGATGAGACATTAGAACTTTAAGGTTGTTCTGGAGAATATGGCCCTCAAAAGCACAAGCGCTTCAGTGATTAAGTTGAAGTAGCCACATTTTCCCTGCACTTGGATGAAAGTCTGCATGCTTGCTGATGCCCAGTATGTTGAGGAGGTGAGCTTGTAAGATATACTTGTATATTTCGGTAATGGTATAACTGGTATGGTTGACCCTTTGTTTAACTTTGTTCCTGTGTTGTATCAGTACAGTTTTATCCCATGTTATGTGAGGAGTTTAGAGCTAGAAATTTTGTATAGGGAACAACCTCTTCTCGATTAACATTTCATGTTCTGTCATACTTATGCGTTATGCTCACCTGGTCCTTGAACCATAACCAGTGGTATAATGTAGTGTGTGTATATATTTTAATGATGCATAGGTGGATTCTTTGAAAATACTCGCCTTGTAAATGAGAGTTGCTTGCTGCAACTTTGGGGATTTATAAGCTTCACCGGTATTCCAAAATAGACCTCAACTTACGAGCATTGCTTACAGTCCAATTTACAAACTCACTGATTGCGCGAAGACAAGCATGCCATTTTTATCGTTAAGGTTTTTATTGCTGTCTGAATTCTCATGGTTTAAGCTACGAGCTTGACCCAGTGTGCTTTTATTAGTTGCATTCAGGACAAGAGTATCCTATTACTAGTTTTAATATTTGAGTCCTGCTAATGATAATAGTGCAAAATCTTAAGCCAAATCGAAAAGTACATATGGTATTACTCTTGTTTAGTGTAGCATCAACCGCTTTCTTTTACTTGATTTGCGTAACTTACTTTGAAAAACCAGTTCGACACTGTTCTACTTTTTATAATATTCTATTCTTTTAGACTTTTAGAGAGTGCAGTGCTTTGTGCTTTGTCTGCTTGCTCGTTTATTGTGGTGTCAACTATTTTTTTTTTCCTCATCTGCATTACTCGATCAGTCTCAAAAAACAATTCAACATTTTTAGTATGCGTTTGTTCCATTTGCACTATTGTGGTTTCATTATTGTCAAAATTGTTTCATTATTGTCAAAATTATCATAGTGATCCTGCATTAAATGCTAACTGCAATCTTATCATGGAATGTTTGCATTAGGTCCTGGTGATTTTTTATTTTTTTTAGTAGCATTAAACTCTTTCATTACCGTGACTAGTCTTAGTTGCTGCTGTTGGTTAGGATGTTATATGATTTTGGGTGGTCTAATATGTGTGGTAGCAGTTTTTTACAGATTCTTAGATTTTTTTGGAAAAAATTTTGCACTCGTAGTGCGAGTTCAAAAACGAATTCGCAGCATCACAATCGTTGGATGTTGCAGATATGACATCACAGCCGTTGGATGTTGCAGATATGACATAAGTTCATAATTGTGGTTAAGTAATGATGTCATATCTGCAACATCCAATGGCTGTGATGCTGCGAATTCGCTATTTGAACTCGCACTGCGAGTGCAAAACTTTTTCCGATTTTTATTAGTAAGTAAAAAATGAAAGGGGGGGAACAATTTCTTAGTTTTCAGTAACACAACCTGGGGACTCGTCTCACTAGAATCTGACTTGGAGTCTTCTGTAAATTGATATGTGGCATATTTATGAGAATTAAACAAATTGTTCGCCTGTTGCAATAATACTTCGTTACTTCTGACTACAGGCTCAGAAGATCAGTCTCTGGAGTACATGTATGTTGAAGTTCTAAAGAAGATCAGTCTGGAGTACATGTATGTTGAAGATCTAGAGGATGGAGCCCCTTGTTCAAAAGCTGAATGTGTCAAATTGGTGCAGCTGCAGATCAATTGCTTGCTCATTTGAGTGGCCAGTTCTGAAGTGTGCAGTCTATACAACACGTCCATAATGTGCAGGTGCAAGGTTAACTTGCTGAATGCTTCTGTAAAGCTTAATGACTAGGTTTTCTTTGTAATTTATTGATGTTCATATCTGTTCTAACTGTAGTGATTGAATATAATGAATAAATGGAAAGAAATTCTGAGTTTGTTTGGAATTTTTATTATATTACTGAATCATCCTTTTACATTGAAGCCAATTTTTTTTTTTTTTGAAAGCATATTGAAGCCAAATGTAAGGGCTCCTAAGATTTGGTTTTGATGGCTTCCTTCCATTGATTCTAATGTTTTAAATAGAGATGAGGGAGACATATTCTATAACAGAAATACAAATATACCCTTTGACAACTTACCTAATTATCTAACTTAATTCTAATTAAAATCAAAAACCAAATCTAAACAAAAAAGATCATGTCTCTCTATCTTCTTCCTCTCCTACCATTTTTTTTCTTCTTCAATCGGGTTGGTTCACAAAATAGAATAGATAATTATCTTAGCCAATAATGATTTCAATTAAGTAAGAATTGAAAAACTCATCCTTTTTTGGCTTTTGATTGCGTGAATAGGATAGATTTGATTAAAGTAGAGTTTTAAAAGTTAGTTTCGAACTTAATATGATCGGAAACCAAACCGTAATGATTTTTATGGTTGGGAAAACATGAACTCTCGGTTTACGGTTAGGAAACTCATCTTCACGCATCAAGAACTACGAGATCACCCCGAAATGAAAGGGGTGGCGGAGGGATCGTATTTTAGGTTTTCAAAAATAAAAATAAAAAAATCTCCCGAGTCTGTCTATGGTTGGGAAAACATGAACTCCCCCATGCAAGTTTAATTTTCGAAGAGAAAAATCAAATTTTTTTGATCTATGATTTTCTAATCCTAATTATGAATCAAATTATTAGTCTAATCAAATCACTAACTTTAATTTAGTTAATCAGGGGTTCAATCCGCGCCGCCGTAAAAGTTTGTAGTAGATTATTAGTTGTATAGTGGGTTTAGCGGTGTTGGGTCTGGCAGTGGGGCTAGTCCAACTGTCTGGGTTCGGGTAGGGGCCTGGGTCCTGCTTTCGCGTATCAAAAAAAAAAAAAAAAAAAAAAAAGTTAATCAATCATGTACTAATTAATTGATGGTGTTCTAGCCATTAGCAAAATTAGTAGGATAAGGGGTTTCGTTGATTGCTATTTGATGATCCGATTTCGTCATCTTGTGAGCCCTCAAAACCAAATGTTTGGAGCCCCTATAATAGACTTCTTTACATTCAGTTTACCAACACCTCAAGAAGCTCAGCTGGCAGATGATGAAACGATTGAGCAACTCAACTCGATGGCTGCAAGTTTTCTCAATAAACACGTTCATAACTTCACAACAACCAGTTATGTGGCTGAGATCTTTGAGCAGCTGAATTTTCGCTGCCAGACCAACTGTTAAGGCTTAGTCATATGGTATGCTAATCTAGCAACCAGATTAGCAGTACACGTTAGCTAGGACAACCTCCTAAGTCCTATAACAATGTTAATCTAGCATGATAATTGCAGAATCAAACAGTGCCTAACGCTGAATGGTTCATCGCAACCAATCTCAGCCGCCAGATCAAAAAAATAAATCTAGATGCGCTGAACCATTCCGCGAAAAGGTGATTTTTGTGGCACTGAACCATTCAACACAACTATCTCGCTGCTAGTTCAAATGCGAGCAGATCCTAGGAGAGAGAACTAGTGTTAACAGATAGACAGCACTTTTAAAAAAAAAAAACTGCAACACTTTTTGGCTAATCTAGCAGCTCAATCTAGCCTATAGGACTTAGTCTAAGCAACATAATGCTCATCCAACTATAGATAATCTTCTTAAAAGGGGTCGTGAGTTTGAAACTCTGGAAGACATAGACCATTTATTCTTACACTACAGTTCTCAAAGGGTATGGGATTACTTTAACTCTCGATTTGGATTACAATGGAATTTCAAGCCATCAGTTTATGAGCACATTCAAGATTGGGCTACAAGCAGAGGAAGAGGCGGAAAAAGATTTGACCAATCATCCCGTCTGCAAAATTTTTTTTTGGGCCTTATGGTTGGAAATAAATCGTAGAATGATGTCGAAAAAGATACACATGGACAAGCAAGAGATAATCGTTGAAGCAAAGAGGTTCGTATTTCAGTGGGGGTCTATTCCAACTGGTTTCATCTAACCCCTTTTAGGGATTTGATTACAAATTGGGAAGAAGTGTTGGATTATAACTAGGATTATATAAGCTGGGGTATTTTGGGCCTTTACTTTGTAATTTTTTCTTTTATTAATAAGATTTTAACCCTCTTTTTCAAAAGAAAAAAAAAACTCACATTATCAAACTTTGTCTGGCATCACTTCATGTAGTTTTCCGTAATCGGGAGAAAACCCGATTCAACTCACCCTTCGTCAAAACTCAAAACCTTCTCATCTCGCAACCCTAATTCCCAATCCAACTATTATGATTATTCAAATTCTTTTCAGCTAAAGCTCATATCCACCGGCCTTTCACTATGTAGTTGATTAACTTTGAGGTGGTCTGATTAAATGTTGGTATTTCCCCTAAACCTAATTTTATGATGTTGCTGATTTAACCCAAACTTCTTCGTGTTGTGGTCTCTTCAATGGAGCTATCTTTCGATTTATTACTAGATGGTATATTCTGAAGAATTGATTTAACGGATTTGTTGGATTTTTTCACGGATTTGATTTTCTCTCAAAAGTTAATCTAGTTACGCCCCTCGAAGATCAATTTCATCACGAGCTTTCACTTTTCCCTTCTCTATTGAGGCAAATGGGTCCTCAATGCGGCTGGTCTTCTCTACAAATTCCAAGGAGCACTGTTCATCCCCCTGATGTATTGTTGGCTTCTTAGAATCAATTTTATATACCCTTTTCAGCTGAGGATTTTGAAGTGGCAATAGGAGATTAAAACAGGTAATTCTGAGCCATATTTTAGCTGTAACCAATATCAATTCATCAAATACAGCCTCATGTTTTCTGCAAAACCTAATTATCATAGAACCAAAATTTCATTATCTTATTTTCTTTTAAAAACAAGTTTCTCTCTGTTCAATTCTCTTATAAATACTGCTCAATCAAACCTCTTTGCCTTCAACCCTATCTCTTGCTTCTCCCTACCGCACCAAGGCATGCCAACCATGCTAGCCGCACCCCTGTGCCAATGGCAAACCATGCTATCCACACCTACCGCGCCAAGGCATGCCAACCATGCTAGCCGCACCCCAGTGCCAATGGCAAACCATGCCAGCCACACCTACCGCGCCATGCCAAACACACCTTGCCATGGCCCCATGCCAACCTAGCCGCGCCACCTTGCTGGCCTTCCCTACGTGGCTACCAAAACGAAGGCGTGCGACAATCAACGGTCGCCCTTTAATCCCAGGAGCAAATCCTAGTCGTCCGAGGTTACCAAACGACCTTTTGCCCAAAGTCCTAGCTTGGTCATGAACCTAGCTTGGTCACGCAAAACCTTGGCCCCACATGCCAAGCTAGCCGCACCATGTGCCAACGGCTTGCCAAACCCTTGGCCCCACATGCCAAGCAAAACCGCACCTAGCCATGCTAGCCGCACCATGTGCCAACGGCTTGCCAAACCCTTGGCCCCACATGCCAAGCCAAACCGCACCTAGCCATGCTGGCCGCCCCATGTGCCAATGGCTTACCAAACCCTTAGCCCCACATGCCAATCCAAACCGCACCTAGCCATGCTAGCCGCCCCATGTTCCAACGGCTTACCAAACCCTTGGCCCCACATGCCAAACGCACTTAGCCGCGCCACCATGCTGGCCTTCCCTATGCGGCTACCAAAATAAAGGCGTGCGACAATCGACGGCCCCCCTTCAATCACAGGAGCAAATCCTAGCCCTCCAAGGTCAACAGACGGCGCATGGTAACCTTTGGTCCGAAAAACCTAAGCTTGGCCACGCCATGCCATGCCAACGGCATGCCAACATAGCCGCGCCTCCATGACATGCCAATGGCATGCCAACCAAGCCGCGCCTCCATGCCATGCCAATGTCATGCCAACCTAGCCGCGCCACCATGTTGGCCTTCTGGTCGGTTGTCAGCCGACACAAATATAATTTACACTTTCTTACTACTCAAAATATAAATATAGCAAGGGCAAGAAAGGATCGATCCCACAGAGAGGTCTAGGTTGTCAAATTGTTATGGTTTCCTATATAAAACACCCTAAGAATTTCGATTGTGTAAATAAAAATAAACAAAAAGCAAATAAAGTACGCAAATCAAGGATGTGAAAGTATTGGTTACTGGATTTCGTTTTCATTCACAAACATGGTTTCACCACAATAACTAGAATTGATATTTTAATATCAACTTTTATCAAAGACCCTAGAATACCTTGATCGCAAGAATATCCCGCAAACCTCCTCATGTCATCAACAAACACATTAAAAGATGCGAATATGAATTCTACCTAAAGGAACAACCAAACGTGTAAAAGCACTAATCAAGTTTAATTCCCTAGATGCGTTAAGTTCTATGAAATCGGGGCCAATCAAAGCAATCGAACGTGGAAAGCGCACTAATCCGATTTAACAAAGGTTATAACTCACATATGATCATAAGAATATATCACTACAAACTATAATCATATTTATGCTACTTGCAATCCGAATTATCACTTTTGCGTATAATAACCCTAATCTAGCAATAGAGATGAAAGCAAACTCAATCGACTCGCGACTCGACTAACAAGCATTCAAATCATGTAACAATATTCATGGTGAATCATAAACGATAATATGAGAGAAAACTAATTTATTGCACAAAAACTCATGTTTGGAAATTCAACTTATTCCATAACCAATAATAAAAACTCTAGCTCATATTCATGGAGTTCATAACAAGAAGAAAGAGAAGTTTCATGTTTCTAAACCCTAGAACAAAAGTAGAGGCAAAAAGAATAATAATCAAAGATATTAGATTTGAGAAAAGTCTTCTTTTATAGCTCCACTCCTTCCAAAACTAGGTTTTGTCTTCAAAGTCCATTAGTTGGAAATTCACCCTACCCACAAGTGAGAGAAACCCATGTAGAAATTTTGTCCCAAAAACGCTCGCCGGAAAACTGGGATTATGGCCGGAATCCGGCCGGAAAATCGCCGGAAAACTATCTCAGGTGACCGGCCCGGTCAACGGTTCAGTGAGTCAACGGTCCAACTCAACGGGTCAACTCGGTCAGACTGAGTCAAACCGAGTCGAGAGGAGTCAGGTCTGGTTGCTGGTCGTGGTCGGACCCAAGTCACCGTGTCGGAGTCGGTCTTGCACAGCCATTGCAACCTTGCACAGCCGATGATCTTGTGATGCACAATGATTGTGCTTGACCATGATGGCCGCTGAAAACCCGTAATGCACCATCATCACCAACTCCGTACCGTAATCCTACTCTGCCAATTCCATTCAATTGCATTACCAGAACCAGCTCAACATCTCAGCTCCCCATTTCTAGATATTAACAGTACCCTCAACTCAATCGATCACAACAACAGGTCTTGCTACTTCCTTCTCCATTTCAACATCACAAAATCCGATTTCCCCATCATGTTTCGATTTCACAGTAATGGTGTCGCCTCACTCTCTTTCAGGCAAAAATGATTGAGAAATAAATGAGATCGAAAATTGGTTTCGATCTAGAGTTGTAATGACAGGGCTGGATAATGACACCCCTCTCGCATCGATAAGGGGTACCCCAATGGATGCCCCATAACATGTGGTCACCCCTTAACCACAGCCGGGCTGCATTTAACACTCCTCCTAATAAAGTTGCCCTTTAACCGTGATTCGTCTCCAGATATTGTTCGCCCATGAAATGACAATTTTGCCCTTTTGCTCCAATTGGGATGATTTCCGCTTCTTTTCCTCCGTGCAACTCCGCAGTACCTAATAACTCAAAAACACGCGTAAAGTACATAATTCACAAGAAAAATAGCAAAGAAAGCATAAACTCTATATAGTAAATACGGTGTATTCTACACCTATCGATTCCCCACACTTAGACTTTGCTAGTCCTCGAGCAAATCAAACAAAACAATAAAAAAAATACAACAACTCCGTGTCGCCGAGGCTACTACTCACTTTTAGCATAAATAACAAGCCTTTAAACCCCTAGGTGTCCCTAGTGGACGAGTTATAGTCTCGTGAGGGTTTACTAGAGATATACCCACAAAACCTATATTTCCAACTTACTAGTTCTCCGTAATGATAGTATCCAACGCGCTAAGAAGACAAAGAGATTCTCAGACACTAGTCATAAGAAGTTAGACACATAAATGAACACAATCTCATTCTTAAAAGTTGAGAGAGAGATAACCATCCCTTCTCGACTAAAATTCGGGTTCGGAGTGATCAAAAGTCTCGACTCGCCTCACAAGAAAGGGTTTTATGATATTGCTCTCAATAATAAACACTTTTTATGGGTCACACATGTGTCCAGGTTGGAATGAAGAGAGAATCCCGAGACACGTTGAATGGTAGGAAGGCTTAACCCTCCGAAATATTTTGAAAACCCACATCTTTTATATATTTTTGAAAACCCATTTTTCTGACGATCTCTTCGAAAGGAAATCAACCATTTAACGAAGGTGGGAATATGCTTACTTACAGTGAATCCGTTCGGCGTGCAGCTAGCACCACTCTCACAAAGATCCATAGAAACGTCTTCGGTCTTCTATCGGTGTCTTCATCTTCGTCTTCGGTCTTCAACTCTTGAACTTCGTAGAATCTTGACAATATGATTTTTTCCCCTAATTCCTTGTCGCTTGAAACTTCATTATAGATATTCCTTCTTTCCATAGGCTTTATTGAAAGAATACAAAAATAAAAACAAACTATACAAACCCAATTTTTTTTTTTTTCTTTTTTTTTTTTTTTTTTTTGAAACATAAAACAAATACAAAATAAAAATAAAATAAAATAACAAAAAACTATTAACAAACCTAAACATTTTCTCTTGTCTCTTTTTTTTTTTTATATATTTTTTTATATATATATTTTTTTATATATTTTTTTCTATTTTTTTTTTATATATATTTTTCTTTTTTTTTTTTTTTTGAGACAAAAGAAAGTAAAAATACAAATAAATTAAAATAAAAATGTAAGTACAATGCCATGGTGTAAGTACTTTACCGCTTGAATCTTCACAACTTATATGTCTTGATATCATAAACTTCTCGAACTTTCATCCTTGATAATTTCCGCTCTTGTATTATAGTCTTCAACTTATAAAAATTCTCGCCCTTTTTTTTGTTGCTTTACTCAAATATGAAACACCCATTACCGTAGTGTTGCTTGTAAACCTCGAACGTATTCAACTTTCCTTCGAATTTGTGATGCTCCTCTTGTTGATGATGATGGTGTTTCTATGGACCCGTTGGTGTAGAGAGAGATAAGGTGGATGGTGCTAATCGCGAACAAGATCACAAGTGGTATGTAAGTTAGCAATTCGATGTCACCAACATGGTTGATAAAAATAGCACTCAAGAGATCAAAATAGTGCTTCTATGGTGGGAAATTGGACAGCTCACCATTCTGCCCGAATTTACGTACGGTGACACACACTCTAAAAGCACAAATTTAGACAGGTACAAAGAATTGAAGGTTGGTGCCTCACATTATATAACATGGGTAGTCTCCACTATAGGGGATCACTGTTCTAATACCGAATTCGGCTGCACCTTATTTGCCACTTGCATGGTCAAATCCAACTTTAACTCTCATACAATTAAGAAACCCGATCATGTTCTCTCGTCATCTCTAAGTTCAGTCACTATTGTGAGATTCTCGATGTAATCTTAGCGACATGTATACTATGTGACTCTAAATAACTACAAGTTGGAGTTTTCTTATTCACTAGTTCACAAAAAAGTTGAAAAATTGCAAAAATGTACAACATAAACCACTCCCCCACACTTAAACTTTACATTGTCCTCAATGTAAATTGAATCGTCAAAGAAGGTTCAAGGTGGGAAATTCCGCAAATGATATGCAAAAACAAGAAAATAAAGATAAAAGCAAATGCATAAGAATAAAAAGATAAGGATAAAGATACAAAACCGGTGGGTTGCCTCCCACTAAGCGCTTGTTTTAAAGTCGACGACCCGACTTAGCTTCTTGTAAGATTCATTCCCCATACACTAATAATCGGAAAAGTTGGGGATCCACCCATAGCACCTGTTTTTCAAAAACTAGCTTTGCACAAATATTAGTAATGTAAAACAGAAACGAAGCTATGAACCAATAAAAGTTTCCCCCACACTTATTCTTGTCCACATATGGAAGTGTATAAAGAATATATGAGTCGGGTACTTCCATGGTTTCTTGTGCACAAACCTGCATAGTATGAGAATCAAGTATCTCTAATGGCGGATATCGAGATATAAAATCATTCAACAATATTTTTGAAGCACATACATTCAAACCAATAAGAGGTAAAGGAGAAGAAACAATAGGCAAAGGGTTAGATAAACCTTGCACAATCTCTTGTATCACGGAATCCTCTTCATCCTTGAAAAACTCAAGTGAATTATTCACCTCTTGTATATCATGGTCCTCTATCAAACCTTGCAACCATTCTTCATCCGTTTACGCCTAACCAAAGTATCGACATTAACATCATCATTACAATCATTTGCAAGCTCAATTGGGTCTTCCACAATATTGGTCATAACGGTTCTAGTCTCAACATATTCCTCCTTGTTGTAAGGCACATACTCTTTTGCGGATCCAAATTTTATTATAAGAAACTTTTTTAGAACACTCGAAAATGTATCATCCTCAAGCTTCACCCTTTGAATAGGCTCTTGATCATTATTAAGATCAATGCTTGAGTAATCTACACAAGTGTCGACATATTCCTCTTCGACTTCATCTTGATCCCAAAAAAGACTCCTCGGAGATGTCACCATGAGTTGTTTCAAGCAATGTATCATAATCATCGTCACTATCATAGTCAACATAAGATTTTTCCTCGCTGAATTTAGTGTTGCTAATCTCTAACTCATCCTTTTGAATAGGTGAATGATCATTATTAAGATCAAGAGTTGAGTTAACTACACAATTATCCACGAAAGTGCCCAAGGATTGGCCTTTTTCAACATTAGCATCAATCAAATATTCATCACAAACCATATGCACATAAGAATTATCCATATCTTCCTTATATTGATCAATACCTCTTCGCAAGATAGTCATACCTTCACGAAGTTCTTGGAGTTGCTCGTTTGTAGTCTCTTTAGCTTTTTGAAATTCCTCTTGTAAAAAGGTGGAAACTTTGTCTATAAAATTAGAGACTTTTTGTTCACAAACATAAGAATCCTCCCATCCTTGTGTTTGTTCACACACATACCCGCCATAAGGTTGTTGAGGAAAACCATAAGGTTCCATGGAATATTGGTCATAACCAATGAATTGGTTTTGATTATACCCATGGAATTGGTAGTTGTCGTATTGTTGAGGTTGTTGAAATCCGTATCCATTGTTCCAATATGCTCCCTCCATAGAAATAAGCACCTGAAATAAGATTCTCAAACCAAGGTTAAAAACCAGAAATAAGAAAAAGTAAAAACAAAAAATAAAACAAAAACTAAATACAAAAATAAGAAACCAAAAACAATTAACAACCGCTGCCTCCCCGGCAACGGCGCCAAAATTTGGTCGATTGTCAGCCGAAACAAATATAATTTACACTTTCTTACTACTCAAAATATAAATATAGCAAGGGCAAGAAAGGATCGATCCCACAGAGAGGTCTAGGTTGTCAAATTGTTATGGTTTCCTATATAAAACACCCTAAGAATTTCGATTGTGTAAATAAAAATAAACAAAAAGCAAATAAAGTACGCAAATCAAGGATGTGAAAGTATTGGTTACGGATTTCGTTTTCATTCACAAACATGGTTTCACCACAATAACTAGAATTGATATTTTAATATCAACTTTTATCAAAGACCCTAGAATACCTTGATCGCAAGAATATCCCGCAAACCTCCTCATGTCATCAACAAACACATTAAAAGATGCGAATATGAATTCTACCTAGAGGAACAACCTAACGTGTAAAAGCACTAATCAAGTTTAATTCCCTAGATGCGTTAAGTTCTATGAAATCAGGCCAATCAAAGCAATCGAACGTGGAAAGCGCACTAATCCGATTTAACAAAGGTTATAACTCACATATGATCATAAGAATATATCACTACAAACTATAATCATATTTATGCTACTTGCAATCCGGAATTATCACTTTTGCGTATAATAACCCTAATCTAGCAATAGAGATGAAAGCAAACTCAATCGACTCGCGACTCGACTAACAAGCATTCAAATCATGTAACAATATTCATGGTGAATCATAAACGATAATATGAGAGAAAACTAATTTATTGCACAAAAACTCATGTTTGGAAATTCAACTTATTCCATAACCAATAATAAAAACTCTAGCTCATATTCATGGAGTTCATAACAAGAAGAAAGAGAAGTTTCATGTTTCTAAACCCTAGAACAAAAGTAGAGGCAAAAAGAATAATAATCAAAGATATTAGATTTGAGAAAAGTCTTCTCTTTTATAGCTCCACTCCTTCCAAAACTAGGTTTTGTCTTCAAAGTCCATTAGTTGGAAATTCACCCGGCCCACAAGTGAGAGAAACCCATGTAGAAATTTTGTCCCAAAAACGCTCACCGGAAAACTGGGATTATGGCCGGAATCCGGCCGGAAAATCGCCGGAAAACTATCTCAGGTGACCGGCCCGGTCAACGGTTCAGTGAGTCAACGGTCCAACTCAGCGGGTCAACTCGGTCAGACCGAGTCAAACCGAGTCAGAGGGAGTCAGGTCTGGTTCAGGTCGCCAAAATTTGATCGCTGTCGTATGCGTCAAAAATAATTTCACTTCCTAAAGTATGTGATAAAAAGAGTTCGTATCCACGAGAGAGGCGATTGTAGTTATTTCGTAATCAATTTCTTAAAGTAACCAATTGGGGGGATTTCTTATTTCTATTTAAACAATAAAAACAAATTAAAAGCAAAGTAAATTGTAGAAAGTAATCAATGGAGAGAGATATTGGTCAAGAAATTCATCTTCAATCTTAGACATGTGCTTGCATATATGATTAGAATTACGATTTAATCTCTTGTGTTATCAAAAGCCTAGAGAATCAAGAAAGCAAGATAATCTATTAATTTCTCAAGTTCATCAACACACACATTAGGGCTCTCGTATGTGAATCCTACCTAAAGAATAACCTAACGCCTTGCGCTAATCAAGTTCAATTCCTAGGAGCATTAAATTTCGAAATAGGCTAATCTATGCAATTGTCATGCGTTACAAAAACAATTCGGACAATGGTCAAACTCTACATATGATTACGAGTGTATCACTACAAACCGTAAACATATCATGCTACGTGTATTCAAGGTTATCGCTTGATGAAAAACCCTAAAATAGCTATGGACTAAGATGCAAGTTCAATTAATTGGCCACTTAACTAATCAAACACCATAATCCTATCACAATACTTCAATCATGTGATCATAGAAACCGCAGAGAATTGAACGATAAACAAGAGAGAAAACTAATACATAAAGCAAACACAAGTTTTAGAAATCTGACTACATCCTTAACCAATAATAGAGAATTTAGCTACTCATAGCTATAGAGTTCATCACAAAATATCAATGGAATAAAGAAGAAGATGAACAAAAGCAAACCCTAGTTGTGTAACCAAAAACGGCTCTCCAAAGTCCAAGAATAAGATATGAGATGAGATGTAGAAGACCTTCCCTTTTATAGCTTTCTCCAACTTCTAAAATTAGGTCTAGTCTTCAAAGTCCATTAGGTGAAAATCCACCAAGCCCACTAGAGGGAGAAACCCGTGTAGAAAATACGACCCAAAAATCGTCATGAGAATTAAGTATTGTGGCGGAAATCGGCTTAAAGTCGCCGGAAAATGACTCCTGACCAAAGCAAAGTCTACCCGACCACCGGTCAACGAGTCGGGACCGCCGGTCAACGGGTCAACTCGGTCGGATTGGTCAACCCTAGTCGACCAAGTTATGCCGAGTCGGGTTATGTGTCGAACCGAGTCTTTCACAAAGCCATTGCAACCTTGCACAGGCCAGATGCTGTGATGCACAATGATTGTGCTTCAGCCATGATGGCTGCCTAAAAACCTGTAATGCACCATCATCACCAACTCCAGCCCTGTAATCCTACTCTGCCAATTCCATTCAATTGCATTACCAGAACCAGCTCAACATCTCAGCTCCCCATTTCTAGATATTAACAGTACCCTCAACTCAATCGATCACAACAACGAGGTCTTGCTTACTTCCTTCTCCATTTCAATGAAGACAAAATCCGATTTCCCCATCATGTTTCGATTTCACAGTAATGGTGTCGCCTCACTCTCTTTCAGGCAAAAATGATTGAGAAATAAATGAGATCGAAAATTGGTTTCGATCTAGAGTTGTAATGACAGGTGATATAATGACACCCCTCCGCATCGGATAAGGGGTACCCCAATGGATGCCCCATAACATGTGGTCACCCCTTAACCACAGCTGGGTCGCATTTAACACTCCTCCTAATAAAGTTGCCCTTTAACCGTGATTCGTCTCCGGATATTTTTCGCCCATGAAATGACAATTTTGCCCTTTTGCTCCTATTGGGATGATTTCCGCTTCTTTTCCTCCGTGCAACTCCAGAGTACCTAATAACTCAAAAACACGCGTAAAGTACATAATTCACAAGAAAAAATAGCAAAGAAAGCATAAACTCTATATAGTAAATACGGTGTATTCTACACCTATCACCTTCCCTACGCGGCTACCAAAACGAAGGCGTACGACAATCGACGGTCCCCCTTCAATCCCAGGAGCAAATCCTAGCACTCCAAGGTTACCAGACGACGCATGGTAACCTTTGGCCCGAAAACCTAAGCTTGGCCACGCCATGGCATGCCAACCTAGCCGCACCTCCATGCCACGCCAACCTAGTCACGCCACCATGTCACTGGAATGCTAACCTAGCCGCGCCACCATGCTGGCCTTCCCTATGCGGCCACCAACGAACGAAAGCGTGCAACGATCAACGACTACCTTTCCTCTTAAGATACAAAATCTCGACCGTCGAAGGTCACCAAGCTACCAAGTCTCCCAAGCTCTACTTGCCAGGAAGCAACCATATGCTACATGTTTTCCACAAAAACATTCGAGACATCAACACATATCACAAACTGGGGGATCCCCTTTGGGTATTGGTTTGGCGATTTACAGCGTGCGGCGTACACTACGCCCATCATAAGGAAGTGTCATAATTGTGAGGCGGTTAGTAAATACATGGAGTTAAAAGTGAAACGTTCATGGGACATCAATTCCATACATTAAAGTTTTATGGAACATCAATTCCATGCGTTAACGATTTTATAGAACATCAAATTCCATGCATACGGTTACCACCTCCTCCCATTTACTTACCCATTTTTCCATTCCTTAATGAGACCAGGGTACGTTTCACTTCGAATTGTATAAATAGTTCTTTCCTATTTCCACAGAACAACAAGTTCATTCGGGTATACACACACTCAGAAAATACTTGTTATCTTACCATTTGTTAGCCTTCCCACTTTTCTGATACAAGTCGTAGTAACACAACTACTATTCCAGAATCAACTATTCTTGTCTCATCACTTTTCTTGCTTCCCTTCCCAAAACCAACCCATTCTCCTTCACTTTGTGACCGAAGCAAGTCTGGAACGGCCATTTCTTGGTTTAGGCCGGACTTGTACAGATTGATCTCTCGAATCTAAGTACTTCCTTACATTACATTTAGGGTTTAAATTGTTTCTCACCCGTACACCCAAAATTACCGAAATCAGCAGAAACCATTTTCACTCACAAACACCACCATAAATCAATACAAAAGAATCACTCATTACCCCGTGGACGTAGACTAAAGTCGAACCACGTAATCTCTTGTGTCTCATGATAACTTAGTAGCTTTTACATTATATTTGTGTTCTTAGTTATTATTGTGATCTTGAGTATCTTTTACTACTTAGCATTATCAGTTCAACAGAGGCATCAATACTACTTAGTATCCGATTCTCTGAGCTGTATACATTACGTAGACTATGGAAAAACGAGTAGTCACAGTTTATAAACTCAAATCCGGTAGCTAAGGTACGCATACCTGTACGCGTACTCAAGCTGGTTATTTCTCAAATCGGTAGTTCATGAACTTAAAATAATAAATTATAAGGAATGCAATCTTTGCAAACTGTGGGTATATTGTTCATGAATTGATTCAAATGAATCAAACCGATTTTATTTCAATTGTGTCCATGAATAAAGACCTAAGCAATTGAACAACTCTTCAACTAGTTCTTATGAGTCATTTGAACTAGTTATGAGAAAGATGAATACGGTAAATAGAAATCTGCGAGTCTAATTGAATACAAGAGAAATCACTTGAACGGTACCAAAGACCAAAATTCAAGGATCAATCAATTTCAATCAATAACCAAAGGTTGGGTTTCCCAATTGATCGATTCAACGCACAACCTGTGATATTTCAATTATATAACAAAATATACCGCGGAAAAGAAATAACACAGACACCAGAAGTCTTGTTAACGAGGAAACCGCAAATGCAGAAAAACTCGGGACCTAGTCCAGATTGAACACACACTGTATTAAGCCGCTACAGACACTAGCCTACTACAAACTAACTTCGGTGTGGACCGTGGTTGAACCCCAATAATCTCACACTAATCCAAGGTACAGTTGCGCTCCCTATGTCTCTGTTCCCAGCAGGATACTGATAGGTGTATAATACACCGTATTTACTATCTAGAGTTTATGCTTTCTTTGCTATTTTTCGTGTGAATTATGTATCTTATGCGTGTTTTTGAGTTATTAGGTACTCTGGAGTCCTTGGGAGCAAAAGAAGAAGAAATTAGTCATTTGGAGCGAAAAGGAGCACAAAGACCAATTCACATGCAAGCAATTGCTATTTGGAGCGGGCTATAGTGCACAAGAAGGAAGTGAAGAAGAAGTTAATAATTGTCGGTTCCCTGAAACCGACAAGCTAACTCTAAACTGGGTGGGCCCATATCCATTATCTGGGTACCTAAATATGGCCGTACATGCAGCCTTATCAGCTTGGTTTTGTGAAGGAACTCGTTTTCTTCCCCAAATCTCATTTTGCATCTGAGAAAGAAATTGATGCAGCGGCCATGGATTCAAAGTGGAGGTCGAGAGGGTTTAATGGATGTTTGGATTCGAGTGAAGAGATGTAGCCATTCGAATCAGAGAAGAAGGAGGATTGATACTCGATAGCTCTAATGATTGCTGTTAAGCAGGAATTCAAACTAGGGTTTGGTGAAGAGAAGAAGGAAGATTTCAAATCTGATGTTGAATCTCTGATATTTGGGGTTGATTGAGAATGGTGGACGATTTAGAGTTGTGAGATGAATCAGTAACATGGGTATATCTCAGATCTGAGGTTAAACGAGTTTTGAGTTCGAATTGGAGCTGTCATGAATATGGAAATACGGGTGTGGACTCAGGGAGGATCTGTTTGGGTGCAAGAACAAGGGGGTAGTTCTGTTAATGGGAGAGAAGTCTCGAGTTGCGATGATGGCGGGGAAGGGTGCAGAAATGGTTGAGTCTCTAGTGGTTGAAGTTAACCTAGTGTTGTTGGTTTGCAGTGGGTATTGGAGCTGTAATGTGCAGTTCAGGTGAAATTGAGAGCATTGGTAGTTGATGTGTTGAGCCAGGAATTATGGGAAGTGAAGCTGCAGCAAGGAATGAAATTAGGAGCTCAGATTTGAATCTGAGAGCTTGAGAAGATGTTGTGATGTTAATGGGAGTTGGAGCTGGTCATGACAGTGTGAAGGTTCTGCTTTTGGAATTGTGCACTTACAAGCAAGGAATAGAAATGAGGGAATTAACATAGGGAATGTGCTGTGTGTTGTTTGAATTAAGATGAGAGATTCACAGATCTAGTGGTGTTGGTGATTGACATAGTCAAGACAAAGGGCAAAAATCTGATGTTCTTTGTGAAGTTTTTCATGGGTTGTGTTGAATGATGAGGATTTGTTGTTAGCAAACATTTGCGACGAAGAGTAAGAGGGGTCGAGCAAAGAATGTGAGTGGTGATATGGCAGAGGTTGAGGCTGGAGTTGCTGGCATCAGTTGTGGATGAGCTGGTGATTGCTAAGGTGCCAGGTGTTGTTGCGAGATGGAACTATTTGGTTCTGTGGAGTTGCAATTGAAAATGGGAGATGTGATCTTTCTTTTGTAGAATGAATGATGCAAATAGAGCTTTTGGGTTGTGAAGAATTGTGAGTAGACAATGAACATAAAGCTGCAGGTTGAGTCGGAGTAATAGCGAGTATGTGTTGTTGGTCTGAGATGTTGCAGTCGGATTTATCACGGAGCTGTGTCTTTGGTCTGTGTTGGATCTCAAGGCGAGGAATGGATTGTTTGCGGGATGGTGATTGAACTATGAGCGGGGTGAAACTATGGCTTGAGGATGAGACATTGAGCTAGTGCTTTGAAGGATTAGAAGTTGGTGATTGCGATTGAACTGTGGGGTTTTTGTCAGGGATACTTGCAGTGGTGGTTGAGTGCAGGCCAGAATGGAACAGGTCTGTGTTGCTAGGTATTTTGCAAAGCAATTGAGAAGAAGCTGGGGATTGCTTCTGAGATTGGAGGGATTCTGGTGATGTTGCGTAGTCTGAGATGGTGTTAGTGGCAGTGGCTCGACTCGATGCGCCTAGTGATATGCCTAGGACGGAAGCAGTTGAGTTGAAGGTTACAGGGCAGGATAGATGGTGCAATGCAGGGCCATTACATACTGGGTGCACAAGGATTGTGCATCTCAAATTGGCCAGTGCAAATGGCTTATGCCAAGTCTAGTCAGTCCAGTCAGATCTGATTCCATCTGATTCAACCCTGACTCGTCTGACAACCCACACTCTGACTCGGTGATTGACCCAGAGTCCTGACCCGAGTTGACTCGCCCGAGTTGACCCGTTGACCGGGCGGACTTTGCCGGTCACACCGAGCCGATTTCCGGCACTTCTCCGGCTGATTTCAGCCACAATACGATTTTCCGGTGACGACTTTTTGGACATATTTTCTACATGGGTTTCTCTCTCTTATGGGCTTGGTGGATTTTTATCTAATGGACTTTGAAGGCTTGACCTAATTTTGGAAGGGAGGAAAGGCTATAAAAAGAGGAATTCTACAACTTTTGGAAATCATCTTATCTCATATCTTATTCTTGGAACTTTGGAGAGCCGTGTTTGGTTGCACAACTAGGGTTTGCTTTTGTTCATCTTCTTCTTTAATTCAACTCATATTTTTGTGATGAACTCCATAGCTATGAGTAGCTAAATTCTTTATTATTGGTTAAGGATGTAGTCCGATTTCTAAAACTTGTGTTTGCTTTATGTATTAGTTTTCTCTCTTGTTTATCGTTCAATTCTCTGCGGTTTTTAAGATCACATGATTGAAGTATTGTGATAGGATTATGATGTTTGATTAGTTAAGTGGCCAATTAATTGAACTTGCATCTTAGTCCATAGCTATTTTAGGGTTTTTCATCAAGCGATAACCTTGAATACGAGTAGCATGATATGTTTACGGTTTGTAGTGATACACTCTCGTAATCATATGTAGAGTTTGACCATTGTCCGAATTGTTTTGCGCAACGCATGACAATTGCATTGATTAGCCTATTTCTGAAACGTAATGCTCCTAGGAATTGAACTTGATTAGCGCAAGGCGTTAGGTTATTCTTTAGGTAGGATTCACATACGCAGACCTAATGTGTGTGTTAATGAACTTGAGAAATTAATAGATTATCTTGCTTACTTGATTCTCTAGGCTTTTGATAACACAAGAGATTAAATCGTAATTATAATCATATATGCAAGCACATGTCTAAGATTGAAGATGAATTCCTTGACCAATATCTCTCTCCATTGATTATTTCCTACAATCTACTTTGCTTTTAATTTACTTTTATTGCTTACATAAAATTAAGAAATCCCCCCAATTGGTTACTTTAAGAAATTGATTACGAAATAACTACAATCGCCTCTCTGTGGATACGAACTCTTTCTTATCATATACTTTAGGAAAGTGAAATTATTTTTGACGCATCGACAGCGATCAAATTTTGGCGCCGGCCGCTTGAAGTGGAGGAGGCATACGGCTAGTTATTAAGTTTTTAGTTTCTTTTTACAATTTCATGTTTGGTTTTTGTTTCTTGTCTTGTTTCTCACTTGTTTTACGAGAATTGTTTGCAGTACCTAATCTCGGCTTCTAAGGATTGGAATTATCCAAGGTGCGGGATAGCTACTCGACGCGGCACAATACTCCAACCAAGTCAAGACACAACGGACGAAAGCACGAGGAGGAAGTAGGAGAAGAGATTTTCCAACAACAAGAAGAAGGAAAAGAGGTTCCAATCGTAGAGGAAACACACGTGGAAGAACAAGGAGCAATGGGTGATGCAAATCGTTCACTCAAGGACTTAGATTCTCATAGGCTTGATATACAACAGGGTGTATTCAAACGGACTCTACTTTTGAAATTAAACCGGGTTGCTTAGAGAATTACCAAAGTTCCATGGCATGGTGAATGAAGATCCAAACAAACATCTTATGGACTTCCACACCATTGTCACGGCTATGCTCCCCGCGGATGTTGCGGCGGATGGTGCAATGTTGAAAGTTTTCTGTTTCTCTTTAATGGATAGTGCTAAGGATTGGTTGTTCTATTTACCTCCCGTAAGTGTCACAACATGGAATGGGTTGAAGAAACTCTTTTAGAGAGATATTTTCTGCATCAAAGGCTACTCAAATTCGCAAGGAGATTTGTGGGATGAAGCAAAATGTGGGGAATCCTTATATGAATGTTGGGAACGATACAAGAGATTGGTGGCAAGCTGTCCTCATCACCAATTTAGTGATGCTATGATCATTCAATATTTCTATGAAGGACTCCAATCAAGTGATAGGAATCTCCTCGACGCTGCGGGTGGTGGTGCACTAGTTAACAAGACGGTGGCACAAGCTAGAGAGTTGATTGAAAACATGGCGTGAACTCACAACAATTCTTGAGTCGTGGTTCGGATGTGCTTCTAAGAAGGGTGAGTGAAGTGAGCGAGGTTGAAGAGCTTCGTCAACAAATGGGTAACATGAACGCAATGCTTCAACAAGTTGCAGCCGCGGTGATACCAAGTTCCTCTCAATCTTATGAAGACGAGCAAGCTAATGCGATCTTTCCAAATCAACAAAGACGGTATGATCCCTACTCCAACACTTACAATCCGGGATGGAGAGATCACCCCAACTTTAGCTATGCCAATAAGCAAGGAGCGGTTCAACAACCTAGTTTCAACAACCCGAGTGGATTTCAACCTTAACAACAACAATTCCAACCTAGGCAACAATTTCAACAACAACAACAACCTCAAAATATGGGGTCCAATATGGAGGAGTTGCTGAAATCATTTATGCAAAGAACGGAGAGTTCGGTTAAGGAGTTGCAAACTCAAGTTGGTTCTATGGCTATGGAGTTGAATCAATTGAAGGCACAAAATGGTGGGAAACTCCCTTCTCAACCTATCAACCCAAAAGAGGGTGTTAATGCAATTACGTTGAGAAGTGGTACACAACTTGTGCAACCCGAAGTTGCTGATTCGGGCACGGTGGAAGCACCAAAGGAACCTGTTTTGGAGGAGAAAACCGAGGATTCTCCACAAACTTCTGAGGTACCTAATTCTAACTCTAAAACTCCGGTTTCTACTTATGTTCCTCCTCTACCTTTCCCTCGCAGATTTGCAAGTTCTAAGAAGGCGGAACTAGAAAAGGAGATTTTAGACGTTCTAAAGAAGATCCATGTGAACATACCACTCATAGATGCAATCAAGCAAGTTCCAAAGTATGCAAATGTGTTGAAGGACTTGTGTACCAATAAGCAAAGGCTCAAAGGTAATGAAGTGCTTAGTGTGGGGAGAATGCTTCGGCAATCTTACAACACAAACTCCCACTTAAGTGCAAGGACCGGGTAGCTTTGACATTCCCGTCACAATTGGTAACACCACATTTAATAAAGCTATGTTGGACTTAGGTGCTTAGTTAATGTCATGCATGTGTCTATGTACAATTCACTTGATCTTGGTCCTCTTAAAAAGGCTGGAATTGTGTTGCAATTAGCCGATCGTTCTAATGTCTACCCAATGGGTATTGTTGAGGATGTTCTTGTGCGGGTTAATCAACTTGTATTTCCAGCGGACTTTTGAGTGTTAGAGATGGATGAAGGTTCACGGACTCGTCTCTTCCATTGCTACTTGGGCGTCCCTTCATGAAAACGGCGAAAACTATTATTGATGTTGACAAGGGAACGCTAACTATGGAGTTTGATGGAGAAATAATACGTTTCAACATTTTCGAGACGATGAGATATCCTAGCGATGTCCACTCTTGTTTCTCCATTGATGTGATGGACATATTGGCGCAACAAATGTTTGAGTTGAATGGTGTTGATACTTTGGAAACCGTGCTCACTACACCTATTGACAATGGTTATGCGTGTAGTGATGAGATGAAAGAAACCATTGGTTCTCTTAACTCATTACCGGAAAAATCAGCAACTAAGAATGTTTCATATGCTTCTTTACCTTGCAATAATGAAAAACTTTTGCCATCTATTGTTAAATCTCCAAGTTTAGAATTGAAACCTCTTCCAAGTCACTTGAAGTACTTGTACTTGGGTGACAATGAAGATTTACCCGTGATTGTTTCTAACGAGCTTAATGAATTACAGGAGCAAAAACTTCTACGGGTGCTAAGGACGTACAAGACGGCCATAGGATGGACAATTGCCGACATCAAGGGTATAAGCCCTGCCGTTTGTATGCATAAGATTCGTGTGGAGGATGATTCAAAGCCTACAAGGGAAGCGCAACGTCGTTTGAATCCTCCCATGATGGAAGTTGTGAAAAAGGAGATACTCAAGCTTTTGGACGTGGGTGTTATCTACCCCATATCCGATAGCAAGTGGGTAAGCCCGGTACAAGTGGTACCAAAGAAATCGGGAGTAACGGTGGTGGAGAATGATAAGAATGAACTTGTCCCAACTCGTGTGCAAACCGGTTGGAGGGTTTGTATTGATTATAGAAAATTTAATGCCACCACTAGAAAAGATCACTTTCCATTGCCTTTTATTGATCAAATGCTTGAACGTTTAGCTGGACACTCTTACTATTGCTTTCTTGATGGCTATTCAGGTTATAATCAGATTGTGATAGCACCGGAGGACCAAGAGAAAACCACTTTCACTTGTCCTTTCGGTACTTTTGCTTATAGAAGGATGCCTTTTGGCTTATGCAATGCTCAGCTACTTTTCAAAGGTGTATGGTAAGTATCTTTTCGGAATATGTTGAAAACATAATCGAAGTGTTCATGGATGACTTTAGTGTCTTTGGTGATTCATTTGACCTTTGCTTGAACAATTTGTCTCTAATCCTTGAACGATATGTTGAAACAAATCTTGTGCTAAATTGGGAGAAGTGCCATTTCATGGTAACTCATGGCATAGTTTTAGGCCATATAATATCTTCTAAAGGCTTGGAAGTCGATAAATCTAAGATAGACCTTATTCGTGCTCTAACCCCTCCCACTACGGTGAGGGAGATTCGCTCTTTTCTTGGTCATGCGAGTTTTTATCGTAGATTCATCAAGGACTTTTCCAAGATAGCATCACCACTTTGTAACCTATTGCAAAAGATGTGGTTTTTAACTTTGATGAGAAGTGTGTGGCGGCATTCAATCGTTTGAAAGAACTTTTGATTTCAGCCCCTATCATTAAACCACCGGATTGGAGTAAGCCGTTTGAACTCATGTGTGATGCAAGTGACTATGCGGTTGGTGCGGTGCTTGGGCAGCGTGTGGGGAAGATACCTCATGCCATTTATTATGCTTCTAGAACGTTAAATGAGGCCCAACAAAACTACACAACCACTGAAAAGGAGTTATTAGCCATTGTTTTTGCTTTAGAAAAGTTTCGCTCTTATCTAATTGGTACAAAAGTTGTTGTCTTTTCTGATCATGCGAAAGACTTAGATACTTGCTTACAAAGAAAGTGGCGAAACCGAGGCTCATACGATGGATATTACTCTTGCAAGAGTTTGATATTGAAATCAAAGACAAGAAAGGAATTGAGAATACCGTTGCGGATCACTTGAGCCGACTTCTTTGTGGACAAGGAGACTATCCCGTTGCGTGAAAGTTTCCCGGATGAGCAACTATTCTCAATTGCCTTTGGAGAACCATGGTACGCTGATATTGTTAATTACTTAGTGTCTAAACAAATCCCAAAGAACTTGTCTCGTGCTGAGAGGGACAAACTTAAGAAGTTAGGAAACCAATACATATGGGATGATCCATACTTATGGAAGCATTGTAGTGACCAAGTAATACGTAGGTATGTTCCCGAAATTGAATTTAATTCTATCTTGTCTTTTTGCCACTCATATGCTTGTGGAGGACACTTTGGGAGTAAGAGAACCGCTCTTAAGGTATTAGAATGTGGTTTCTTTTGGCCAACTTTGTTTAAGGATGCACATGCATTTTGTATCACATGTGATAGGTGTCAAAGAACCGGCAATCTAGGTGCTCGGAATCAAATGCCGCAAACTATTATACAATTTGTGGAGGTTTTTGATGTATGGGGAATTGATTTTATGGGCCCTTTTGTCAATTCTAATGGGAATTATTATATTTTGCTTGCTGTGGATTATGTCTCGAAATGGGTGGAAGCTAAGGCCGCCCCAACTAATGATTCTAAAGTTGTTTCAGATTTTGTGCAAGCTAATATTTTTGCAAGGTTTGGAATTCCAAGGGCTATAATTAGCGATGGAGGTTCACACTTCAAAAACAGGTTCTTGCAAAGCTTGTTAAGAAAGTACAATGTGTCGCATAGGATTGCAACACCCTACCATCCGCAAACAAATGGACAAGCCGAAGTTTCCAACCGAGAGGTGAAATCCATTCTTGAAAAGACGGTGAATCCCACAAGGAAAGATTGGAGTTCGCGACTTAATGATGCTTTGTGGGCGTATAAAACCGCATATAAAACACCTATTTGGATGTCTCCTTTTAGGCTTGTTTATGGTAAACCTTGTCACTTGCCCGTGGAAATTGAGCATAAGGCGTTTTGGGCTATTAAGCAATGCAACATGGAGTTGGATGGGGCTGGAAAGCAAAGAAAGTTACAACTTCAAGAGCTAGAGGAGATTCGCAATGATGCATTTGAAAGCTCACGGATTTACAAGGAAAAAAACGAAAGCTTTTCATGATAATATGATTTCTAAGAAACAATTTTGCATTGGGCGAAAAGTGCTTTTGTTTAATTCTCGTTTGCAATTATTTCCGGGTAAATTAAGGTCACGTTGGATTGGACCTTTTATTGTGACTAATGTGTTTTCTCATGGTGCAGTGGAAATTCGTAGTTTAGCTACAGGTAATGAACTTAAAGTGAATGGGCACCGGTTGAAACCATATTATGAGAACTTCTCTTCGGATGTCGTGGAATGAGTTAATCTTGTGGAAATACTCCCTCTGGAGGAGTCATAGAAAGCAAGGACATAGTCGGGCTGACGACTTTAAACCAAGCGCTAAATGGGAGGCAACCCATCGGTTTTGTATCTCTTATCTTTTATTTTCTTTTCTTGTCATGTTTTTACTTTTTCTGATTTTTTGTCACTTTTCCGTTAGGATTTCCCACCTTGACTTTCTTTGGATGATTCAATTACATTGAGGACAATGTAAAGTTTAAGTGTGGGGGAGTGGTTTGTGTAAATTTTTGCAATTTTTCAACTTTTTTGTGTAACTAGTGAATAAGAAAACTCAAACTTGTAGTTAGTTTAGAGTCACATAGTATACATGTCGCTAAGATTACATCGAGAATCTCACACTAGTGACTGAACTTAGAGATGACAGAGAACATGATCGGGTTTCTTAATTGTATGAGAGTTAAAGTTGGATTTAACCATGCCAGTGGCAAATAAGGTGCAGACTGAATTCGGTATTAGAACGGTGATCCCCTATAGTGGAGACTACCCAAGTTACATAATGTGAGGCACCAACCTTCAATTCTTTGTACTGTCTAAATTTGTGCTTTTAGGGTGTGTGTCACCGTACGTAAATTCCGGCGCAGAATGGTGAGCTGTCCAATTTCCCACCATAGAAGCACTATTTTGATCTCTTGAGTGCTATTTTTATCAACCATGTTGGTGACATCGAATTGCTAACTTACATACCACTTGTGATCTTGTTCGCAGTTAGCACCATCCACCTTATCTCTCTCTACACCAACAGGTCCATAGAAACACCATCATCATCAACAAGAGGAGCATCACGAATTTGAAGGAAAGTTGAACACGTTCGAGGTTTACAAGCAACAATACAGAAATGGGCAGATTTCAGATTTGAGTAAAGCAACAAAAACAGGGGCAGAATTTTTATAAGTTGAAGAATATATTACAAGAGCGGAAAATTATCAAGGATGAGAATTCGAGAAGTCTATGATATCAAGACATATAAGTTGTGAAGATTCAAGCGGTAAAGTACTTATACCATGGCATTGTACTTACATTTTTATTTTTGTATTTTACTTTCTCTTGTCTCAATAAAAAAAAAATAAAAAAAAAAATTGAAAAAAAAAATAAAAAATAAAAAACGAAAATAAAAAAATAAAAAAAAAGACAAGAGAAAAATGTTTTTATTTTGTTTTATTTTTATTTGTTATTCAAAAAAAAAATTAAAAAAAAAAAAAAAAAATTTGGGTCTGTATAGTTTGTTTTTATTTTTTGTATTCTTTCAATAAAGCCTATGGAAAGAAGGAATATCTATAATGAAGTTTCAATCGACAAGAAATTTGAGGGAAAGAATCGTATTGTCAAGATTCTACGAAGTTCAAGAGTTATCATCAAGAGTTGAAGACCGAAGACGAAGATGAAGACACCGATAGAAGACCGAAGACGTTTCTATGGATCTTTGTGAGAGTGGTGCTAGCTGCACGCCGAACGGATACAAGGTAAGTAAGCATATTCCCACCTTCGTTAAATGGTTGAGTTCCTTTCGAAGAGATCGTCAGAAAAATGGGTTTTCAAAAATATATAAAAGATGTGGGTTTTCAAAATATTTCGGAGGGTTTTGCCTTCCTACCATTCAACGTGTCTCAGGATTCTCTCTTCATTCCTACCTGGACACATGTGTGACCCATAAAAAGTCGTTTATTATTGAGAGCAATATCATAAAACCCTTTCTTGTGAGGCGAGTCGAGACTTTTGATCACTCCGAACCCGAATTTTAGTCGAGAAGGGATGGTTATTTCTCTCTCAACTTTTAAGAATGAGATTGTGTTCATTTATGTGTCTAACTTCTTATGACTAGTGTGCAGAATCTCTATGTCTTCTTAGCGCGTTGGATGCTATCATTATGGAGAACTAGTAAGTTGGTAAAATAGGTTTTGTGGGTATATCTCTAGTAAACCCTCACGAGACTATAACTCGTCCACTAGGGACACTTAGTGGTTTAAAGGCTTGTTATTTATGCTAAAAGTGACCGTAGCCTCGACGACACGGAGTTGTTGTATTTTATTGTTTTGGTTTGATTTGCTCGAGGACTAGCAAAGTTTAAGTGTGGGGGAATCTGATAGGTGTAGAATACACCGTATTTACTATCTAGAGTTTATGCTTTCTTTGCTATTTTTCGTGTGAATTATGTATCTTATGCGTGTTTTTGAGTTATTAGGTACTCTGGGTCCTTGGGAGCAAAAGAAGAAGAAATTAGTCATTTGGAGCGAAAAGGAGCACAAAGACCAATTCACATGCAAGCAATTGCTATTTGGAGCGGGCTATAGTGCACAAGAAGGAAGTGAAGAAGAAGCAAATAATTGTCGGTTTCAGGGAACCGACAAGCTAACTCTAAACCTGGGTGGGCCCATATCCATTATCTGGGTGCCTAAATATGGCCGTCTGATCGGCCTTATCGACTTGGTTGTGTGAAGGAACTCGTTTTCTTCCCCAAATCTCATTTTGCATCCGAGAAAGAAATTGATGCAGCGGCCATGGATTCAAAGTGGAGGTCGAGAGGGTTTAATGGATGTTTGGATTCGAGTGAAGAGATGTAGCCATTCGAATCAGAGAAGAAGGAGGATTGATACTCGATAGCTCTAATGATTGCTGTTAAGCAGGAATTCAAACTAGGGTTTGGTGAAGAGAAGAAGGAAGATTTCAAATCTGATGTTGAATCTCTGATATTTGGGGTTGATTGAGAATGGTGGACGATTTAGAGTTGTGAGATGAATCAGTAACATGGGTATATCTCAGATCTAAGGTTAAACGAGTTTTGAGTTCGAATTGGAGCTGTCATGAATATGGAAATACGGGTGTGGACTCAGGGAGGATCTGTTTGGGTGCAAGAACAAGGGGGTAGTTCTGTTAATGGGAGAGAAGTCTGAGCTGCTGATGATGGCAGGAAGGGGTCTGAAATGGTTGAGTCTCTAGTGGTTGAAGTTAACCTGGTGTTGTTGGTTTGCAGTGGGTATTGGAGCTGTAATGTGCAGTTCAGGTGAAATTGAGAGCATTGGTAGTTGCTGTGTTGAGCCAGGAATTAAGGGAAGTGAAGCTGCAGCAAGGAATGAAATTAGGAGCTCATATTTGAATCTGAGAGCTTGAGAAGATGTTGTGATGTTAATGGGAGTTGGAGATGGTCATGACAGTGTGAAGGTTCTGCTTTTGGAATTGTGCACTTACAAGCAAGGAATAGAAATGAGGGAATTAACATAGGGAATGTGCTGTGTGTTGTTTGAATTAAGATGAGAGATTCACATATCTAGTGGTGTTGGTGATTGACATAGCTGAAGACAGTGGCAAAAATCTGATGTTGCTGTGAAGTTTTTCATGGGTTGTGTTGAATGATGAGGCTTTGTTGTTAGCAGCTGCTGACGAAGAGTAAGAGGCTGAGCAGCAATGTGAGCTGGTGATATGGCAGAGGTTGAGGCTGGAGTTGCTGGCATCAGTTATGGATGAGCTGGTGATTGCTAAGGTGCCAGGGTGTTGTTGCAGATGGAACTGCTGGTTCTGTGGAGTTGCAATTGAAAATGGGAGATGTGATCTTTCTTTGTAGAATGAATGATGCAAATAGAGCTTTTGGGTTGTGAAGAATTGACAGTAGACAATGAACATAAACTGCGAGTTGAGTCGGTAATAGCGGTATGTGTTGTTGGTCCCGAGATGTTGCGGAGTCGGATTTATCACGCGTAGCCGTCTTTGGTTACGTGTTGGAGCTCAAGGCGGGGAATGGATTGTTTGCGGGATGGTGATTGAACTATGAGCAGGTGAAATTATGGCTTGAGGGATGAGACATTGAGCTAGTGCTTTGAAGGATTAGAAGTTGGTGATTACGATTGAACTGTGGGGTTTTTGTCAGGGATACTTGCAGTGGTGGTTGAGTGCAGGCCAGAATGGAACAGTGCATGTTGCTAGGTATTTTGCAAAGCAATTGAGAAGAAGGCGGGGATTGCTTCGAGATTGGAGGGATTCTCGGTGATGTTGCGTAGTCTGAGATGGTGTTAGTGGCAGTGGCTCGACTCGATGCGCCTAGTGATATGCCTAGGACGGAAGCAGTTGAGTTGAAGGTTACAGGGCAGGATAGATGGTGCAATGCAGGGCCATTACGGCTGGGTGCACAAGGATTATGCATCTCAAATTGGCCAGTGCAAATGGCTTATGCCAAGTCTAGTCAGTCCAGTCAGATCTGATTCCATCTGATTCAACCCTGACTCGTCTGACAACCCACACTCTGACTCGGTGATTGACCGAGTCCTGACCCGAGTTGACTCGCCCGAGTTGACCCGTTGACCGGTGACCGGGCGGACTTTGCCGGTCACCGGAGCCGATTTCCGGGCACTTCTCCGGCCGATTTCCGGCCACAATACCATTTTTCCGGCGACGACTTTTTGGACATATTTTCTACATGGGTTTCTCTCTCTTATGGGCTTGGTGGATTTTTATCTAATGGACTTTGAAGGCTTGACCTAATTTTGGAAGGGAGGAAAGGCTATAAAAAGAGGAATTCTACAACTTTTGGAAATCATCTTATCTCATATCTTATTCTTGGAACTTTGGAGAGCCGTGTTTGGTTGCACAACTAGGGTTTGCTTTTGTTCATCTTCTTCTTTAATTCAACTCATATTTTTGTGATGAACTCCATAGCTATGAGTAGCTAAATTCTTTATTATTGGTTAAGGATGTAGTCCGATTTCTAAAACTTGTGTTTGCTTTATGTATTAGTTTTCTCTCTTGTTTATCGTTCAATTCTCTGCGGGTTTTAAGATCACATGATTGAAGTATTGTGATAGGATTATGATGTTTGATTAGTTAAGTGGCCAATTAATTGAACTTGCATCTTAGTCCATAGCTATTTTAGGGTTTTTCATCAAGCGATAACCTTGAATACGAGTAGCATGATATGTTTACGGTTTGTAGTGATACACTCTCGTAATCATATGTAGAGTTTGACCATTGTCCGAATTGTTTTGCGCAACGCATGACAATTGCATTGATTAGCCTATTTCTGAAACGTAATGCTCCTAGGAATTGAACTTGATTAGCGCAAGGCGTTAGGTTATTCTTTAGGTAGGATTCACATACGCAGCCCTAATGTGTGTGTTAATGAACTTGAGAAATTAATAGATTATCTTGCTTACTTGATTCTCTAGGCTTTTGATAACACAAGAGATTAAATCGTAATTCTAATCAAATATGCAAGCACATGTCTAAGATTGAAGATGAATTCCTTGACCAATATCTCTCTCCATTGATTATTTCCTACAATCTACTTTGCTTTTAATTTACTTTTATTGCTTACATAAAATTAAGAAATCCCCCCATTGGTTACTTTAAGAAATTGATTACTTATAACTACAATCGCCTCTCTGTGGATACGAACTCTTTCTTATCATATACTTTAGGAAAGTGAAATTATTTTTGACGCATACGACAGCGATCAGATACTACACACTTGATTCCCTTAGCTGATCTCACCCATAACTAAGAGTTGCTACGACCCAAAGTCGAAGACTTTAATAAACACATCTGTATCACACAGAAAAGTCTACATGAATAGATAAATCTGTCTCCCACAAAAATACCTACGATTTTTGTTCCGTATTTTGATAAATCAAGGTGAACAGGAACCAATTGATATACCAGATTTATATTCCCGAAGAACAGCCTAGAAATATCAATCACCTCAAAATAATCTTAATCGACTAGGGAAACAAGATATTGTGGAATCACAAACGATGAGACGAAGATGTTTGTGACTACTTTTCTATCTTGCCTACCGGAGAAATTAATCTCAAGCCAATCCTTACGATTGTACTCAAATGATAGAAACATCAAGATCAGATCACACAACTATATAGAAGATAGTTGGGTCTGGCTTCACAATCCCAATAAAGTCTTTAAGTCGTTAACCTACATGGTCTCGATTAGAAACCTAAGGTTAAAGGAGAATCGACTCTAGATTACAACTAGTATCATACATGAGGTGTGGGGATTAGGTTTCCCAGTTGTTAGAGTTCTCCTTTATATAGTCTCAAATCAGGGTTTGCAATCTAAGTTACCTTGGTAACAAAGCATTCAATATTAACCGTTGGATGAAAACCTGATTAGATTCAAGTTAATATATTTCAACCGTTAGATCGAACTTAGCTTGTTATACACACATGAAATGTAACTTCATTTAGGTTTGAGTAACCGTACCTAAATGTGTACAAACCGTCGGTTCAATAGTAGTTAACCATAGGTTATCCATATGAGCACTTTCATATCAACCTTATTCTTCTTTACCACAACTAGTTCAAATGACTCAAATGAACTAGTTAGAGAGTTGTTCAATTGCGTAGATCTCTTAGAAATATACAAGACAAAATCGAAACAAAAACAGTTGATTAACTAGAATCAATTTATGAACATTATAGCCACGGTTTGCAAAGATTGCATTCTTTAATATATAAATGTTTTAGTTCACGAATTAAACCGTTTTTAGAAAATAACCTACTTAAGTACGCATACTCTGGTTCGCAGACTTAAGTACCCGGATTAAGTTTGTTTTCAGTTCACAAACTCTAGCAGAAATTCACGGGACGTGAACTGGCGATGCTTGTGTCGGGACGCTGACTTTAGTTCCGGTTATCTTGAGCAGCAAAGTATGCATACTTTGGTTCAAGGGTATTGGACTTACACACATATAAGTTGCCTCACAATGTTTATATCCAACCATGTTGTATATTCTAAACTCTCATTTTAATTATTGAAACATTCTTAGAGGACATTATATAGTTATTTTTCACAAACTATTTTTCGTCAAAGCGATTTTCAAGTAATTGAAACTAATATGACTTTCGTCACTAGTAAAGATGAACTTGGCTAAAGAGAAAGCTTACCAACATATATTTCGAGAAATAGAAGCGAGATAAACTCACCTCGAAATAGTATGTGTGCATAATCATAGTCTATATAGCAATACGACTTTTGTCTCAAGATAGGAGATAAAGTAGAGAGTGATAGATAAGTTCAAGTCTCCACATACCTTTTTGTCGATGAAGTTCCACCAGTTCCTTGAGTAGTTCTTCGTCTTTGCATGATGAACGCCGTGGAGCCTAGAGCTCAACTACACTTTATTAGAGCATAGCTCGGTTGAACCCACCAAGCGTTGGTATGTCAAGTTTGGTTGTCATATTTTACTGAACCAAAACTCATTTAAAGAGTCGCTTGATTATGTACTAGAGTCAACTTCGTATAGGTTAGCTTGAAAGTATTAGGATATGAGACATTACAAATATTGCGAAGACTTGAAGAATTGAAGAAGTAAGGAGCTACAACGATGACATCATCCTTCCACTTGAGGTTAGTAATATTTGACTTGAACTGTTTCATTCTCTAACGTATATTTCAAGTCGTGCATAGTATAACCGCTCATGACTTGTTTATGTTCTTGGTAAAACTATTCACAAGGCCCGAATTTTGTATTAGTATGACTTTTATTAGTGAAACCGATCTTAAGTAATCACCTGAGATGGTATGATCAGTTTAGTGTTATTGGTATGACCAACTCTAGGCAAAGGGGAACCGATCCTATGAAGAGGTGCAACTGATCACAAGAGGGGAATCGATCCTTGTAAGAGGTGTAACACGTTTTTAGTAAATGGGGGAACCGATCCTATGAAAATGTGCAACAAGTTTTTAGTGATGGCGGAACCGATCCTATGGACATGTGCAGCAAATACAAGTAGTTACCATAAGTATGTGAGGAACCGATCCTAGTACCTAGTCAACCGAATTTTTGGAAAGCTAGTGTGACTATGCACGATACTCACATGGAGGTAGAACCGAAACTTTTTTTGGTAGAACCGTGAAACCCATGATTTGTGATTGTTTGTTCTTAATCAATCACATAGTTCTTGGAAGTCAGATGAACCAATTCTAAACTTGTTTGGAATTTTGGCAAATCGATTCAAAGATAGTAAATATGAAAGATGATTTACTAAGTTAAGATGTCGACATACTTTGAACATGTGCCATAACGCTTACCTTTTATTGTTCAAAGATATTCCTTAATTGCTAAAGGAAAATCCCGGATCGAAAAAATAAATTGAGAATCTTTTAATTAAGGTTTTTAATTTTATTTTTGGAAAATAAAAATTGGTAATGTGCATTTACTAATTGGAGATTTTCTAAGAGATTTTCGGTCAATGTTTGGACAAAGCATTTCCAGGAATTATGGAAACCGAATCTGGAATATATTGCATATCTTGAGAATATTTTCGGTTTTGGAAATTCCTTGGTGTCCAAACTTCCTTGGTATATAAATACCAAAGTTTGCATTTCGAGCAAACTAATCCCCAGAGCCAGTAAAACTACACCTATTCGGAGAGGAAAATAACCTAATTAGGAGAAATCTCTTACGGCCGCTCAGTTTAAAGACTTGTTTGGGATTGAGAAGCTCTATTAGTACCATTGGTGGGTGTTGATGGTGAATTTTCATTTAAGATCTAAATTGTAAAGGCCAAAATTATGGGCTAACATCTTGCAAAAGATAAAGCCATTAATAAGTGATGAATACTTCTTCACTATACTAATTCACCTAGAATAGAGCATGTGGCAACAATCCCAGTATTTTGTGAATTAAATACACAAAATTCATTCATGTTGGAGCATGTAGCAACAATCCCATATACCCTGTGAATTTACAGCATTATTAATTAATGCATATCCAGCCTTGTATTTCTGTATTCATTACAGAGTGCGGCATGACGACTCGAGTGTTGTTCTCGTGAGCAACGCGAATCTCCAAGCATTAATAATGAAGCATGTACGAAATACCCATACAGGCTACAACTCTCGGTGTGTTATACTAGCCCGATTGAGCATATTTGAACCTGGACTGACCATATCAGTCTCAGAAACGATCACGACCATCCAACTTCACCAACATGATTGGATGGCTTAGATTAAATCCATGACCCCAAGCAGGTATTGGAATATTCACTACCGAACCAACGCGAGGCCCGCATTGTCGGTCTCCCCAAGAGGGTGGCATAGCTTGCCAAACCGTCCAAGCCAAAGCAATATGGACGAAAAACCTAAATTAGGGTTTTGCGGCACGTTACATGTATCGCAAAACAGTCTCAACCATCCATCTTCGAGGCATAGATGGAGGGTGTAGATGTAGATTCAAAGGGCCCCAGAACATGTCAACACAAACACCGTGGGCCCGCCTACATACATGACCGATCGGTCGGACCAACTATAGTTGGTCGTTCCAGTTCGTGCGCCCAAACAAGGCATGACACACGGCCGGTGAAACCCTAATTAGGGTTTGGACAATCACGAGCGTTCATTTTCTCCTGCACGAATGAAAGGTCCAGTATTAGACCAAGCAGGTCCTGTACGTGTCAACATGACCACCGTGGGCCCATATATCTCCACACCCAATCGACCAAGGCATATCATGCTTATTTGCCTCGATTCGCACGCCCGAACTAGGCATGGTCGCACCTCCCGATTGCAAACTAATCTCGACCACTCAACTTTGCCGGACAAATTGAGTGGCTTAGATCACGTTTCTATGGGATATCAAGGTATGGACGTGCACACCAGCTCGCCGTTCGTATACCCAGGACTAATCGGCCAAGACCGACCAAGCTTGGTCGTCTTGAAACGCACGCCCGATGTTGGCATGATGCGCGGCTTTTGCGGCATCAGATTTCTTTTGCAAATTGATCTCGACCACTCAACTTCGCCGGACAAATTGAGTGGCCCAGATCACACTTTCACGAGACAATGAGGTATGAGCGCCTACACCGTCATGTTGTCTACACACATGCACGATTGGCCTCGCTAAAATTGTATCCCAAGCTTGGATTCGACCAAGGCGAAGAGTGATGCTTGCGCACCTCTTCAAAACCCTAATTCCATTAATGGTCGCGAGATGAGTGTCTCAAAGATCATCTCGTTCGTCAACTTCACCGGCTTGGTTATACAACCCTAGTCAGGAGTTAATCGGTCAGTGAGGCGTCATGGTGATCACCACCCGTCACTCTACCACACCATGATACAGTACCTGCACAGAATACACACGATACTTTACAAGTATCGACTTCCTAAATAACTTAGTTATTTAATCTAGCATTACATGCTATTTTCTGTGGGTCCCACGATCGACACACTCGAGACATCAATCATGTCACAAACTGGGGGATACATACTGGGGTATTTGTCTGGCGGTTTACAGCGTGCAACACAAGAACGTGTCAGGAAGTCATGGACGATTAGAGATGACAGGAGAAGTGGGCAAGGCGGTCGTGTAACACTAACACACAACTCCACTACTCCATCACTCCACTTCCTCCACTTCCCACGAGAGACGTGAATAAGGCTCAAATGACTTGTATAAATAGGTTCTCCTCCCTATTTCCAAAAACAAGAACAAGTCAGGACAACGAGAGGCAAGTGTTGATACCATCGTATTCAAACACCGGGAACTAATAGCTTACATCCTGCAAGCCGATTCGATTACGATACAAGTTATACATAGCCAACACCTTCTCAATCTCAACACCTTCTTCGCTTCCTCCCTAAGATCAACCCCATCTCCTTCACTTTGTGACCGAAACAAGTCTGAAACGGCCATTTCTTGGTTTTAGGCGGATTTGCACGATTGATTTCTCGAATCTACAAGCACTCTCGTGTAGTGCATTTGTTTAAGGTTTAGACTCATTTCTCATCCACACACCCCAAATTACCAAAACCGGCAGAGATAGTTTTCACCCATAAACAGTGAGAAACTAGATAATTGCGGTTTATTATTAGTTTTCGATTGATTTGATTGACTAACAGTTGTTGATATTTGATTGCACCTAGTTTGTTTATGCTTGAGAATCTTCTCTTCTGATATAAGATTCACTCAAACTAGATCGAAGTTTCGACGGGGATCTTTAGACTGTTTGTAGATCTAAAGACGTCTTGTGATGATCCATTGTTAACAGACATCGTTTTGTGCGTGACTGATCACAAGAAATTCAATTTGATTGTGTGCAGGTGTTTTGTCACGCCCCAACTCTAAAACCTACTTATCTAATAACAAAATAACCTAAACTTGCGATATGAGAATCTAGATCTCTATCTTAAGGAACGTAAATTCATAAAGTAAAACAAAACTAATACCCGAACACTTTGTTTACTTCATAGATGAAAACTCTCAGATGATATGAATATATTAATGTGATGTTTACAGATAAACATGAATACATAAATATAAAGATACATAAACGTTCTTAATTTGCTAAAACTTTGAACTAAGAAACGAATATCTCCATACGCGCCATCACTTCAAATCAAAATTGTAATGGGAATCGAGTGAGCACATCATCCCGAAGGGTGATCAATGGAAACATATAACTCTAATGTTATCACCAACATGCATCATAGTTTTACTAAAGGAAAAAACGGTAAACATATTTACACACAACATAGAGCAGAAGATTGCTTCAGCTCGCATCCTCAGATATTGCATCCATAGTGGCAATATCCGTGAAAGATCCACCACCGGATGGATCTACAAGAAATGAATCAAACAACCTAAACATATGTTATCCCAACCTCGTCTCACTCAATGGAGAAGAAGATGCTAGGAATAACTCCAGTCTCAAATGATAGCATGAATCCAGGTACCGTAAGATATCATCGTGGAATGAGTACACCTCATAAACCCAATGCCACTTGTCTAAGTCTAGACTATAATAAGTTTTTGATTACTATGATTTGACCCATAAAGAAAGTTCACAAAGGTCCAATCATTATTTGTAGGTCAAGTCTCCAAATAATGACCATATCCATCATGAACCTAGAATTTCTTCCTAAGTCAAGGTCATAGTAACCCGATCATACTACTAAGATCAAGAATCAAGTATGATATGCACTGAGTGACTACCCCAAATCAAATGTAGTATATATAATAATAAACCTGGTAAAGCGGACTACTAGGTAATAATCAACCGGGGTAAAGCCGGACTACTATCTTAAGACAATAAAATGTAATACTATTTATCCGGGGTAAAGCCGGGATACTAAGTAATATTCAAACAACGTATCATTGCCCTACTAAACTTAACAAAGAGCTATGGGGAAACATAGACAATCTTCGCGGGGAACCACCCAACGCATATCACACAACATACCCATTCAAGCACAAACAACATGCTAACAAAAAGTAAGGACTCATCATCCTCGCATATAAAGTAATAACTTAATGATTACAAAAAGGTTATAAAGTTCCCACCTGTTTTGATGACAAGCCAAGCCTACCTCGAGATCCACGATCCACTGGTTCATCCTTTGAGTCGATCATTATTAATAAAGACTAACTGCTAATCATACAAGCACTCTAAGAATTAGCCAAAAGGTTCACACAAGGCTCACCATATAATCTCATACGATTCTCTAGTTATTAGTTAAGTGAACTATCTAATGGTTCTAAGCCCATTTATGATTCTAAATCTTTCATAATCTATCTTTAACACATCTAAAGGTTTACTAATTCAATTAGGCTGGCTCTCTAGTCCATTTGATAAGTCTAATGAATATCTACAACTTTGTAGAAGGAACTAAAGTCTAATTCAAACCATAAAGGGTCCAAAACATTAAACTAAGAATACATGGTACTAAGCCCAATCCCATTGGGCCTAACTCGACACTGCTCACTAGTACGGCCCATTACACAAGGTCCAGTCCAACTGAATCAACTAACGACCACTAACGGTCAAATCGACGGTCACAGGTCGAACTAACAGTCAGCATCTAAGTCCAGGTCAAAGGTCAAGTCAATGGTTAACTGGTCCAGGTCAAGTCAGTGGTCAACTGGTCAAGTCTGGTTTTGGCTCACTGAGCCAGTTCTGAGTCGAACCGATTGAACTCAGTCAGAGAACCTGAGACAGCTAAGAAAAGAGTCAGTCAGACAATCTGACTAGGATGACTAACAGGTTTCAAACACAAGCCTGAGCCATAAGCTCATGCCACAAACTAGTGCACAATCATGATGCAACACTCTATATACACAGTTCTAAAAGTTACAACTATCTTCCATCTCCAAAGTCTTGCTTTCATCAAAAATTACAATTTGTGATTCCTAACTCTAGACAACATATTCTTCGCATCTATACATAGCTTCATAATCTGGGCATAACCCACTTGTACCTGCAGTTGTTCTCCATTTCAATCTCTTACAAAAAATCATACACTCAAACACCACCATTTATCAGTTCACCAGACCTGCAACTTCAGATACAACTCTTGGTCTCCCTCTTGCATTTGATTCTAACTACTTCTCATTTCGACCCTTCTACTGACACAACAACTTCAGTTCGGATTATGCACTGTTAGATCACCACCAACACGAGCTCCTGGCAGTTCAAAATCTTCAACTCCAACTCAATACAATCACCAATCCTATACATACATCTAATTGTCATCATCACCAGACTATAGTTGCACCGACCTAACACAACCCGCACCACTTGATCAGCTAAACTAGAACCAATCCCCTTTACAGCTTCAAGCCACGAACACAACCACAAAATTTTAAACAACCTGAACAAGATTCATATAAAGGACTTCAACCATTCCCTGTATCATTCTAACTCAGGCCATAATCTCAACCACATATCTATCTCATAACCATTTCAATTTTCAACTTCTTCAAACAAACATAACAAACCAAACAATCTTCGTCTTCTAATTCTTCTTTGAAACTCTTATGAAACTTCAGTTCATTTATATCCCAAACCCTAACTTTATGTTTCTCAATTAGTGTTCTTATTTGAGTCGAATCTTCAAATTGATACCATAACTTTCATGTTCACATCATAACCTCCAATACCCATCCTTTAGTTTCTCCTTAATCATCACTAATCATGACTTCAACAAATCTCAGAAACCCTAGTTTCTAATTTGGTTACTAAGAAACTAAAATTAAACCCTAATTAACCATCTTCATCTAAATTAAGACAAACCCATCTAAATACTATCGAATTACATAACAAATTCATAAAGAAGAATCAATCAAAACAGAAACTCTGAATTTAAACACCGATGTACCTTTTCTGAGAACTCTGAATTCGAGAATCGAATCAACACCAAAACTCTCTATCAATCCTTGATATTTCCCCTCTTATAACGAACTCAAAAGAATCGAGTTTGTTTCACAAAATTCTCATGAGAGGCAAGAACAAAAGAGACAGGAGAGAAGAAGAAGAAGAAGAAGAAGAAGAAAGAATAAGAAAGAAAAGATAAGAAGAAAATCTTCTCGACTTGGTCTTGATAAGGCCAACCAAAAATTGCTAAAGGCACCCGTCCGATTGCTAAGGGCAGTCAGGCGGTTTAAAGCAGAATGACTAATTTTCCCTTCATACTAAACTGATGATATCTTCTTCGTCCGGTATCCGAATGACACGTTCGAGTAGTCTATCTCGCATAGATTTTCGAGATCTATCTTGTGATACTTTCTTCGTATCTAGATCATTGTTAGATTAATATCTATGAATAAACGTCCGAGATAAACTAGATCGAGTTATTAGCGGCTAAAAAGTCTCTTGATAATTTCTTGACTGGTCAAATAGCGTTGACGAGCTTGAGGGTCCTTACATGTTTATTGAAGATCTAAGAAGATTTGAAGACAAAGAAGACTTTGAAGATTTCTGATTTGGGTTCATAATCTTTGGTGTGCATAATACTTGTTTCGGTTAAAGAGGATCCAACTATAATCGGTTTATCCTTGTGGTAGATTGGATTGATTAGTTGAGTAGATCGGCATCAATACGTTTCTTTATGATTCAAAGTATTGATTGCAAAATCTAGACGATTACTTCGGTAATTGTTAGTAGATAGATCTAAGGACCCGACAAAGGAGTTTATTGGGATAAACGGAAGAGCCTTTTGTCGAACTCACATCACTTGGTTGAAAAGAGTTGATACCAAACAGATTTTTTGTTCCTTTACTGTTTGGAATACGGACCAAAGGAATTGTTCCAAGTACGTGACTTATTACAAGTTCGAGGCATGGGAATTCATACGGAACTAGGTGAACTATAGGTTTAGTTGCTTGGTCTCAACTATACGAAGTTGGTTTGATTTTGTATAGCGGCTTAATCCTGAGAGTATTCAATTCTGGACAAGGTCCCAGGGTTTTTCTGCATTTGCGGTTTCCTCGTTAACAAAATCTTGCTGTGTTTACTTTTATATTTTCGCAATTATAATTGTTTTTATTATAATTAGAAGTAAAATACACAAACGTTAATACCTATTTACTTGATAGTAATCCTATTGTGTTTGGTTAATTCCGAACCTCTTATCAAGTAAAGACTTACGTTGTTGTATTGTCTCGATCTCGTATCCATAGACGATCACACGAAGTGTGAACCGATTAGTTGTATTGTATCGACTCGGTCTATAGACAATCACTTTAGGAGAAAGGACTTATAGGTGGAAAAGTTTTAGATTGAGGTATATTTGGGCACCCTCGTCTTTTCAATTGGTTTCGAGGTAGGCAAACACGAAAAGATCTAACAATGCTGTTTGGTACGATCCAACTATAAGAATGAACTCGAGTTCTCATGAATCGACTTCAATTAACGTACCGCCAGGATTTGACGGAACAAACTATCTATGGTGGAAATATGCTATGAGATCTTTTATACAATCACGAGACTTTAATACATGTTATTAGTCGTCGATGGTTATATTCGTCTAAAGATAGAAAATTCGAAAACCGAGTTTAAACGCTTAGTAGATTTTTCAAACGAAGAAAAGGCTCTTGCAAAAAGAATTCGGATGGTTTGAATGCTATAATACATGCCGTGAGTCGTGATCTACAACATCATGTATCAACATGTCAAACTTCGAAAAAGCTTGGGATAATCTTCAAATCGTATTCGAAGGAAACAATTGGAAAGAATCTAGACTTCAAACTCTTACGTCCGATTAGGAAAACCTTCGAATGGATGACAACGACACTTTTGAAGAGTTTCATCTTAAACTTTTTGAGATAGTTAATGCTTCTTTCTCTCTTGGAAAGACTATCTCCTGAAAAAGATATAGTATGCAAAATTCTCGAGATCGTTGCTACCAAGATACGATTCTAAGAAGCATGCAATCATAGAAGCAAATGATCTCTCAACTCTCTCACGAAGCACACTCGTTGGAAAGTTAAAGATCTTTGATCATGAATCACAGTCTATTCAAAGTAAAGGAATCGCTTTTAAAGCTGCAAAAATTCCGAAAGCTCCAATGGAGAGGAATAGACAGATGGATGATTCAGATGAACTGATTGCAGAAAATTCTGATGATAAAATTGAACAATCATTATCATTGATTACTAGACAGTTTCGAGACCTCTTAAAGAAACGAAATAAGAGATTCATAAAGGATACTCATCGATCTTCTCGCCCACATGATCGAGTTTCTGTCAAAAAGGATCATGAAGAAGATGATGAATATTAGCCGTAGTGTAAAACGTTTGGTCATATTGCTAAAGACTGTCCTAATCTTAAGAAATACACTAGAAGCAAGGCTCTGTCTATAACTCTAGATGAGAGCTCTGATTCATATGATTATGAAGAAGAGGAAATATCTAATATTGCTTTAGTTGTCAATCTTATTTCTTCCTTCTCCATTAGTGATTTACCCATTTTTAAAATGGACATGTCTTTCGATGTTATTAAATCACCTAATGGTAAAGGGAAAAAAATAAGACAAGATGCAAAAATTATCTCAAAAATGCACTTGTTAAAAGTTGCATAGTCAACCCGAGTCAATCTCAAGATACTTCGCTAGTTCGAGGTAACAAGAGGAGAAATTCTCATACGATGCTAGATCAAGGACACTCTGGTTTTTAAAATTCCATAATGAGAGAAAATCTCATACTAATACCACTTGATCGGTATTAGAATTCTTTCCCTCACCCCATGTGCCGAATTTTGAGTGAGGAAGAAGAAAAATCAAGGCACTTATGTGTAGATTATGGGAATAAAATATAGTATTTGAAAATACTTGATATATTCGTATTTATAGGAATATTATATTTTCTGAAGTATGAAAATTAAAAGATCCTTCTTCTTCTTTGGTCATTCCTTGTCCGAACCATGAGTCTGGATTGAACATCTTCTCTTTATAAGATGATAGATCAGAAAGATCAACTTAAGATTAAGTCTGGATCTTCTCTTGATATTAAGAGCAAAATCAAAAAGGGAGATTGGCTTAGCAAAAGGAAAGAGAGAATATCTTTGAAGAAAGATCGATGTGTATTGAAGCATTAACACACTTTTGTGTTTAATCAAAGACAGAATTGCATGCTCTTGCAGAGTACTTCACGAAAATTTCTCACCTGCAAGAAATTCTGGTCAAGCAACAAGGTTATCTGCTTCGTATTGTATTCCTTAATACTACGTCTAACTAGAGTATAATCATTCACAGCTTCACAGTTCTGTTTTCAATATAACACGACTTGAAAGATACGTTGGGAATGAAATAGTTCAAGTCAAAATATCATTAACCTCAAGAGGAAGGATGATGTAAATCGTTGTAGCTCTTTACTTCTTCACATTCTTCAAGTCTTCGAGTAATACTTGTATGTCTCATATCTTAATAACTTTCTAGTTAACCTATACGAAGTTGACTCTAGTAAATAATCAAGCGACTCTTTAAATGAGTTTTGATTCACTAAAATATGACAACCAAAATTGACATACTAACGCTTGGTGGGTTCAACCGAACTATGATCTAACAAATATTGTTTACATCTTTAGAATCCTGCTAAGGGGTGTTTTTGGAGGCGAAAATACTAAACTACCCACTAAGTGAATTAAGAACCTCTGGTTTTGTTGATAAAGTAAGTGATACCCAATTTTATTTAAAGTGTTATTTTTGTTTTATCAAGGTAATGCTTTTAAGAAAAAAATGTAACTAAAATTTTTCAGTTTTAGTTGCTAACGACACTGTTGCCGACATCGCTTATCGGCACTGCTTTTAGTATGAATGTTATGCCGATGGCCATGATTATAGTTTCCATTATATATGCCGGCATGGAAACATGTTTGAACACCGTCTCGGTACTTTGTACCGATATCGTTTCTGTTTTTTTTTAGTATAATTATGGCGGCACAGATTTGCCGGCATACTCGATATGAAGACAACAATGTCGTCATCTAAGCGCAAAAACTTAAGTTTCTGGCGAACTTGAAATATGTGCCGGCATGCTCGACAAAAAAATTTCAATGCCGGCAATTTTTTTGTAAGTATCTATTTTCTATACATTTTTATTGAATTGCGCATGGTTAGTTTTATATGCCATGATGAATGTCGTGTCGATTAGGTACCTTGCGGCATGGTATTCATACTCTCACCATGTCGACAGTGAGTTTTTCTAGGCGTAGCAATGGAAAATTGAATGAGAATAAAAAAATCGAATTTCATGATTGTAGTTGAGTATTTGGAGTACTTGGATGTTGAGGTTTTTTTTTACCTTTATGGGTTGGGTGATTGGGTCTTCACGAAAACCTTCGTGCTCATAAATATCATGATCTAAGGGTGTTTGATCCACTAAAAGTTGTAATTCGTGAGTTGTTATTTTATCTATTAACTTAACTTTTTTTTTTTTTAGATTATATTAATATTATTTATTAAATATCAAGTTTTCACACAAAACTATTGGTTGGCAACCTAGCAACAAGCTGGGCACCAACCCCCCTCTGAATAGCAATACCTACTCTATGAAAAACAAAACTACCATAACCACTATTAGCGTCATTATTAACAAGACAATTCTTTAGACGCTTAAAAAAACATAAAGTATCTTCGCCAAGCTCGCCCAAAAGTAGAGAAAGCCAAGACCCGAGACCATAACCAAGTGAAGTGCACTTGTCCGGATATTTAGCACGCTTCCTTGAAACTCGCTTTGGAAATGGCTTTCCACGGAAATTGACAACTAAGTATAATTAGTAAGGGTAAATTGGGAATTAGTTATATGATATGGATCTGGGGTTCCCGAATTTATTATTTAAATCCCTATTTTGTCTTATTAGCATATCCCCAGTTTATTTTGGTACACCCCAATTGCGCGTTCGTAAGTAAAACGGGAGTCCTCGTATTGTTATGTGATAGTATGGTTTTTAAAGAACCCACAATTGGGGGATATCAAAACTAATTGGGGGATATGAATTACTTCCCCCAACCAATAGTTTCTGCTAAGGGGTGTTTTTGGGAGGGCAAAAATACGAAACTACCCTTTACAACAATAAAAGCTAAATCAAACATAAAAATACCCTACTCCCTTTTAAATTCGAAACATTTCTCACTTCCTTTCAAATTCCATTTTCCTTCTCTGTCGGCTCCTCACTTTGATTTTTTTTCTTTTTTACATTTGGTAGGGATGAAGACCACGCCGGTAGTGATGAAGACCATGCCAGTACTGAATGCCGGCATAGTTATTTATGATGAAGACCATGCCGATACTGGGTTCCTCAGTACCGGCATAGTTATTTAGGATGAAGACCACGCCGGTACTGAGTTCCGGCATGCTCGATATAAATCTATCCATGCCGATAGTCAAGTGAAAAAAAAATCAATTTTCTGGATACTTTTCATCATGTGCCTTCCAAGTAAAATTTAAGCAACATACTATGCGGAGGGAAGGTTTGCAGATGCTCGAAAATTAGATAGCTGTGCCGGAAGTGGACTGATTAGAACAAAAAATATAGGTTTAATACCATGCCGAATAGTGACAAACAATTTATGAAAACTTCCAGCAAATGCCGGCATGGTTTTTTGGTTTAATACCATGCCGGCACCGAGCTTTTTCAACTGCAACAATAGTGGATTCAAAGAAAAAAAAAATCAAATTTTCAACCTCTTAACAACAATTCTCTCTTCACAATCATTCTCCATTTTCACAAAAAAAAATGCCCTCTCAAATATTTTTTCCCTCCTTCTACTCTCACCTCACTCACACAAATTCTAATAAAAATAAACACTAATTTATCCCCCAAATACTTAAGATTTTTACTAATTATTATTAACCACTAAACCTGATTAGTAAGGGCTAGATTAGGAATTAAAAAATAATTGCATAAGGGGTGACCCAGCTTTGATATTTAGATCCCTATTTTGTCATGTAGCTATATCCCCCAATTAGTTTCCATATCCCCAATTGTGCGTTCTTTTTAAATCCTTTTCATTGATTGATTTGGAAATTTGTAAATGTGTTATTCATATTACGGTACTTTAAGGTATCTAATTCAGGTTATAAAACTAGTTCACTGGTAATGGCGCATGGGTTTTAAATAGAGATTTGAGAATTGGACTTTCTTTGGAGTACCAATGGGTGGATGTTTATTCTTAAATAGGATTTTATATGTCTCTGTGATTGCTTATCAATTGCTTTAAATTTTATTCATATTGCTTTCCTGGTTTTGTTATGCAAATAGTATGTCCTTGTGAGCTATTATTGGTTCTGTAATATCAACTTAGAAATGACACGTACGATGTCTTGGGTATTTTTGGCTCACAGGGGGTAGTTTTGTACTCGTAAATCATTATGTATACTGCAAGTGGAATAAAGTTTACGGGATAACAAGAGATAATTACTGCCATCACGAGTAGTCCATACTACATGAATAAATAAAACGAATTACGATCGTGCTTAATCTCTTCTAACAACGAAGATGATATTTAGGCAGCCGCTTTGCGGTCTAGCACAATTCTACATGGTTGTCTAGTCATCCGAAAGTGTTCCCATGCCATCCATTCCAGAATGATTACCCAAAAAAACAAGAAAGAGAGAAAAGATAAAATGACGTGTCGATGATGTCAAATTAAATAAAAAAGTTTGGGAAGAGAAGGGAAACTGAGAAAGGAGATTGCTTCACTTTGTGTCTAAACTAAAAGAACATTCTTCTTCTGTCTAAACTAAAAACGCACCAATGGCTGGCTGTCTCAGTTGTGGATGAATTGAAGTCAGTCCACGCACAGAATATGAAAGGAGTGTTGGTGGTGAGTTAAATGTGGAATTGTTCAAAACGAAAAAAAAAAAAAGAAAATGGATACATTTGGTACCATAGCTAAATATGCAAGGCATGATCTACGAAGGGTGTAGTATTAGTCACACCGCACTCAGACTGATCCAAACCTGGTACAAACAAAAGATCACTCTTCGAACATAGTATTGACAGATCATTGATTTTTTTTTTTTTTTTGAAGCATATATATTTTATTAAAGAAGTTAAATTACAACTTGTCGTGGAGTACGTGAACTGCCGCAAAGTTTCTTAATAAAATGTGATTGATAAAGGATGGGATTGCTCAATCCCATATTTTGGTTGAATAAATTTCTGCTTGGCTTCCACGCCGTACGGTTTGCCAATCCGTCCGCCGCTGATTTCCTTCCTGTAGTTGTGTTGTATAGCGACCTGTGGGATTTGCCTTAGTCTCCTTTTTATTTCTTCAATCATTTCTGCTATGTACCAAGGTGGCGAGGCGGTTGATGTGATGAAACGCAGTAGGTTCTCCGAGTCTGTTTCAAAAAGGATTCTAGGTCATTGTCTCTGTGATGCTGTTCTTGAAGCCAATAGTAAGGCCCGGGTTTCTGCAGTTAGTGCTGTCGTAATTCCTAGAGGTTGAGCCATAGCTATTAAAATTCGTGCATCCGAGTCTCTACAGACGAATCCGGCTCCTGCAAATCCCGGGTGGCCTCTAGCTGCTCCATCCGTGTTAATCTTAATCCAGTTGATATTAGGAGTGGACCAACCTACCTCTATTGTTGTTATTCTTTTATCTGTTATCGGCTGGTTGAAAATTGGTGTATCTCCTGGAATGATCGGTGGTGACGCGTGCAGTGCCCAAAAATATTCTTGTTGTAGTTTTTGTGCCCAAGTTACGATCTCTCCTGAAGTTGTTTGTTTTTGTTGGTAAATTAGATCATTTGCGGGATAGCTATAGGTCTCGGAATAGAAAACAGAATGAGGAGATTATAAAAGATGATGTTGGATTATTCAGGATTTCGGATATGGTTGTTTGCGGAGTTAAGGTGTAAGTCGGGGTAGGGTTGGTGTTGTTGCATTTGAAATTTGATTGAATAAGATGTTCCGGGACGAAGCCATTGATCTGGACAATGAATTAAAAGGTGGGATGCTAATTAGAATTGGTATTGCATCTTGGGCATATGTTTGAGTTGGTCAAGTGGATTCGATGTAAGAGAGAGAGGTTGGTAGTCCTTCATTGATGGCTTTCCACAAGAAAAGCCGAATTTTGGTGGACATGGTAAGGTCCATAAGAATTTGGTAGGCGGTAGAGGTGTGTGGGTTGGTTGGCCATGGGTTAGGCATCTGTATCCTGAAGATGTGGTGTATTTTCCAGTTTTAGAGTGTGGCCAGATAATTTTATCCGGGGCATTGTTTTGGGGAAGGTGGATGTTGATGATTTTCTGAATAGTTGGGTTGGGAAAGGTGTTCAATTTTTCATGTTTCCAGGAGTGGGATATTGGGTCTATGATATCTGTTACCATTTGGATCGGGTAGCATTGTGTTGGATCTATATTGGGATGGTGTGGGATCCAATTAGCTTCTATCGGAGTTGATAAACCATTTCCAATACGATGGAAAATTAAATTTTTTATGGTAGGGATAATTGATGTGAGTTATCTCCATTGAGGACTGGAAGAGGATGGAATGGAAACGTTTCCTTGTAGAATTGGTTGTTCATTAAGGTATTTTGCACCGATTAGACTTCCGCAGATGGAGTGAGGTTGTTCATGCAAATTCCATATTCTCTTCATGAGAAGGGCTGTATTATGATCACTGCTTTTCCTTATTCCTAATCCTCCTTCGGCTAATAGTTTTGTTGCTTTATCCCATCCTATAGGGTGTAGTATTTTGATTGTTGAATCGTGTCCCTAGAAGAAATTCCTGGTTATACGATCTATTTTTTTGTGTATCTTTTGGGGAAGGTTTTGTGTTTGCATTATGTGATTTGTGGTTGGGGTTAGGGAGGTTTTTATGAGAACGAGTCTTCCTGCCGGAGTTAGGCATTTTGTCATCCATCCTTTTGCTTTTATGGCTAATCTTTGTAGGAGAGGAGTGAAGGTTTGATTTGAAGCTCTTCCTTGTTTAAAATGTATGCCTAGATAGGTTGGTGGTTTTGATGTGGTCGGCATATTAAAGAGTTGTTGAAGATTATTTATTTTGATTAGGTCTAGATTAGGGTGATGGATGACTACAAATTTGGTAGTATTAATTACCTGCCCTGCAGAGGAGCTATAGGCTTGGAGTAGGGTTTTAAGGTGTTGGTTACTCGATTTGATGCTTTATATGTGATCGGAAGATCATCCAGCATACATAAGATGGATAATGGGAGGTGCTTTTTGTGATATGTTAAGTCCGGAACTAATTTTTTGTTTTGAAGGTTTCAGTGTTTGTGGATAGGATTTGGCACGAGATGATAAAAATATAGGATGATAGTGGGTCTCCTTGTCTCGATGCCTCTACTTGGGGTGATGTATCCATGAGGAGTACCATTTATTTTGATGGAGTAAGTAATTGTTGTGACGCAAAGCATAATGTAGTCTATAAAGGTTTCTTTGGGAATCCAAGTTTTGTAAAAGAGGTTTTGATGAATCCCCGTCTAGGAGTCATTTGTCATGGGATTTTTGGATATCTAGCTTGAGAGATATTTTTGGATCTTTGGTGGGTTTTGAGGTTCTAATGTGATGGAAGAGTTCCCAAAGAATTGCTATATTGTCGTGTATTGATCTTTGCGGTACAAAAGCACTTTGGAAATGGCTTATTAAAAAGGGTAGAATAGGTCTAATTCGGTTGACTAATATTTTGGAGATGATTTTATATGTGATATTGCGTAGTCCTATTGGTATGAATTGTGAAGGTTTTGCGGGGTGGTCTTCTTTAGGGATTAGTGTTATGTTTGTGTGGTTCATGAGAGGGGTGCATATTAAGATTATTAAAGAAGGCTTTAACCATCGCTATCAATTGAGAGTGGGTTGTCTCCTAAAACTTTAAAAAACTTACTTGTATAGCCATCCTAACAGGGGCACTTTCGGAATTTATGGAGACAAGTGCTTTTTTGATTTCTCATTGTAGTTACTTCCTTTGTAAGTTGGTCTCGATTGTGTAGAAGTCAACCTTGGTCCGATAGATCTTCAATTATTTCGTAGGTGGGGTTTTGTATATTGGCCGAGAATAGTGCTCTAGGATGAGCTGAACAACATCTTCGTTTTTGGTAATCCAATTTTTTTGTGGGTCTTGTAGTTGTTGAATATTGTTACAAGCTCTGTGAATGGTAGCTTTAGTATGGAAAAAAGTTGTGTTGAGGTCGCCTGATTGAAGCCAATGAATTCTAGATCTTTGTTACCAATATGTCGCATGACATTGTAATAGTTCTTCATGTTCTATTCTCGCTGTTTCTCTTGAATCGACCAACGTTCTAGCTCTGATCCTGTTTGGGAAGCACATTGGTGTTGGGCGTTCTTTATCTTGGCTGTTGATTTCTTGATTCTAGTTGGTAGGTGGCCAAAGGTTTCCTTGTTCCATTCTAAAAGAGTTTGTCCTGTTGTAATGAGTTTTAGCTGGAGGTTGAGTGTAGGTTCATTGTCGTGGTGTTGTTCCCAAGCCGATTCGACTATTTGTTTGATTTGTGGATGAGAGAGCCAGAGGTGTTCGAATTCGTAGTTTTTTGTTCCTTGCCAATCCATTGCTTTCTTTTGAAGTAATATTGGGGCATGATCAGAAGCTATTCTTGGGAGGTGAGTAACTGCCGCATGAGGGTTTGCCGTTCTCCATAGTGGGTTTGCTAAAGTCCTATCTAATCTTTCTAGGATATTATCTTGCCCCATTTGGTTGTTTGTCCAAGTGTATGGGTCTCCTCGGAATCCTAAACCTATAAAACCCATCTGATCCATCAGCGTGAGAAGAGGTTGTGATTGAGCATATGTTACTTGCCTTCCTCCTTTTTTTTCCGATTGATTTAAGACGTCGTTGAAATATCCTATCAATAGCCAGGGTATCGATGGATTCATATTGCCAAGATTGTTGGAAATGCTTGCCAAAGATTTTTCCTTATATCCTGGATGTGGAGGACCATAGATACCCGTGAAAACCATGGTTGTTCGGGAGCGGTGTAACTTTTGTGTGTATGTAGTTTTGAGATTGTAGTAAAATTTGGATATTTAGGTTATCTTCCCACATTAAGCAAAGTCCTCCCCGTCTTCCAATTTTTGGGATGTTGAAGTAATTATTGAATCGAAGGGATTGTGCTAGTCTTCTAATGTGTTGATCATTAGCAAGTGTTTTAGAGAGGAATAGGATGCTAGGCTTGTGAAGATTAACTTGGTCCTTTCAAATGTTGGATTGAGGGTGGTAGGTTTATGCCTTGACAATTCCAGGCAAGAATATTCATAATGAGGAGGATGAAATTTTGGGTGGGCTTTGCAGTCGGAAGGAGAAGGGAGGTTTAAGAATGGTTTTGAAGATAAGTTTAATAAGGCTTGAGAAGGTGGAATACTTGGTTTAAGTGGGCTTTATGAGAAGAAAGGAGTTTTGGGGAGATAACATCCAATCCAAGGGAAGCGGTTAGACCAGGTACTTATAGCATTCAATCCAAGCGAAAATATCATAAACAATAGGAGGAGAAGTGATGATTCAAGAGGAATTTAAAGTGCTATATCAGGCAAATAATGATTCTGAAGCTACTATCAGTGTATATAGTAGAATTTTGGGATTGAACCTCAGAGATGAGGATATATTAAAATGAGTGAAGTTCAATAATGTAAGAAGACTTAGGATAATATGGTGAATACTAAGATGAATACGTGCTAAAGATACAAGAAGAAAACAAGGTTATATAAACTATTGAGGTTATTGGTAAAGTAAGAAGCTTTGCAGCACAATGTTTCAGTAATCAGATGACACAAGAAGGATCAGAATGAGACTGTAATGAGGCCTAATGAAACTGTAATTAGGTGTCATATGTAACTGTAATTAGGTGTCATATGTAACTGTAATCAGGATTATTGTGCTAAAACTGTAATCAGATGAAATTATAATCAGGATTACCGGGCTAAATATGTAAGAAGGCATTCAGAAATACTTAGGGAAATAAGGAATTCAAAACAGATTCACAGGGAAATACTGAGATTATCGGGAGGTCCTGAAATGCAGAGTTCTAAGTGGATGATATACAAATAACCTTCATTAAAAGAGGAGATGAGTTGAATTAATAACATCGCAAAATCAACACAAGAAAACTAATCCAGAGCAAAAAAACACACAGAAGCCAGAGTAGTGCAATACCAAAACAATGCAAACATGGAGTAGATTAATGGCAGGGTTATGGATTTTAACTTAAGAAGTGTGCAGTTTATAGGACTAAGGGGTAATCTTCACAGAGAGGTTAAAGTATACAGCAGTAAGCACATTAACTATAAAGAAAGGTCATACAAGCAGTTTGATCAAGCAAAGGAGAAGATCACATATTCAAACTAGAAGGAAACTCCGGTATCTAGCAAGCATATTTTACATGGTGATATGGGTATTAACAGAATGAACCAAAAACTAAACGATAAGCAAGCATACATACAATACATAGGTCTGGGTTATAAACAGTGAATCAAAAAACAAGAGGGGTATCCACCGGCCCTTGAGTGTGTCTTTTGTTGCATTGGGTATGTCCGACTAGGTAGATGTTGGTGTTGTGAGTTTTGAATTTCATGAGTGGTGCAGAGAGTGGCGGTGGTGTGTGGTAATATCTTCAATAGAAGCAAAGGCTTTGAGAGTGCATATGATGGAGGTGATAGATGGAGAAACTATTGCGAGATCCAACATGTCGGGCTTGAACTTTTAGTTGGGCCGAAAGACACTTATCCATTCATGAAGTTCTTCATTAGTTACGATTCTTGAAAGATCCGGGGTTGTTGATGAACCAATGCCCAACTGTTAATATAGGATTGTTGTTCTGGGTTGAGTCGCTTTATGGTCGGGCTCGGTAAGTCACTATCCGAGATGAGTTCTCGCTTCTTCTATGTCTCGAGACAAGGAAGATTGTGGGATCGAAAGGTTGAGGTATCTCGAAAGAAGGGTAGGTGAGTGAGATATCGGTTCAAAACTTTGAGTCCCAAAGTGCCATTTTCCTCGCCTATCCATGTTTCGATGGACCTTGAGGAGTCCGAGAGCAGTGCGAATGAAATCCTCTTCTTGGGTAACCTTCCCCGATGAAGAATGAAATTTCAGACTTGTCTTGATCAGAGATAGCCTGGGATTCAATTGGGGTTGAAATCCAGTCACTCCAATCCGAATCTGGTTCTTCAATGTCTACATTGTGTAGCATCTCTTGATGATAGTCATCATCATACTCAGGTTCTAAGATAGGTCTTGGAGCATGAGGATTAGTTTGGAGAGGTATTTGTGGAGGGTTTTGTTGCGGCAAAGCTTGGTGGTTGAGCGAGATAGATATCAATGCGCTTTGGTGCTCATGACCTAGTCTCATTACAATGTCTCGTAAAAAGTCTTGGCAACTCTTGATAGATAAATTCAATTACTGTTGACGCTTCGATCATTAGGTGCGGTGGTACCAAATTGAAGTGGTCAAGGTAACATCGATTCTAAGCCTAATCTTCATGGTGTTGTAACCATTGTTATGGTGAATAGGGTCATCAAAAGTCTGCTAGAACCCCAAAGTTTTGAGTGTTTTCTATGACATTGAGAATTCTGTTTGCTCAGGGGAAAAGATTGTGGAGTGTGATCTCAAAATTTCAGGTGGTGATTTCAAAGTTATCAGGGAGAATAGAGAATCTACATGGTTGAAACATGAAATTGTGTCCATAGATCACCCTAGTTCCTTGCCTTAGGACAATAAAATACTCAAAGCTAGATTCAAACTTGATCAAGTAAAAACCTCTACCAAGCTTGCTAACGGAAAGTTCACCAAGAAGCTTCCATCTATATTTTAGAGCATTTCTTAAGAAAAAGGAGTTTTTGTTCATTTTTGTTAAAAAGCAACCAACTGGACCGATCTTTGCTAATCCGAGTCGGAAGATAAGCATTCCTAGCATGTGAATCAAGATAACCATAGTTTGCAACATCTCTAAAACTACTACTAGACATGGAGATACCAAGTAAAGGAAGACCATAACAATACAGGTAAGGAACATGCAAAGAGCTAGGGAGAAATGGAAATGGGTGAGGTACAAATGTTTGTTTTGAGCCATATTTATAGGTGAAAGGATCATAGAAAACTTTTTAGGTTTTATTTTAAATTTCAGAGATAAAATATCTAAGATCATTTTGCATAAAACAAGGGGGTATGATAAGAAGGATAGGAAGAGGTTACAAAGCAAGAACTTAGGGTTAGGTTACCTTGTTAAATTTTCCAATTGCCACTTCAATTACTTTATCTCCAAGGGGATTTAAAAATTGAATTGAGCAGACAGTAGAGACAGGGGATGAAGTCTAGCTGATATGTCAATCAGATTTAACTTGACCCATAAAGTAGATATAATGTGCCGATGGAATTCTCCACCGTATTCTCCACCTTCTTATTCTGCTTTTTCCAACCTAAACTCCATATTTGGGAAATGGTGAACCCCACCTGAGCCTGAATGTGAATCAAATTTTCAGATCTGTGTTATATTGGAGGGAGTAGAGTAGGGAGGTGGAGAATATGGAGGTGAATAGCATTTCTGATTCCGTAAATAGATAATTGATAATTTTAAGGTGTCGATGACACATTGAACCTGATTCGTTGATAGTTAAACCCCTTCTCCGTAAAACCCGTCTAACTAAAATCTTCATGTGAGCTAAAGTCCACCGAAAATGTTGAAGATGATATGCACACTTAAGAAACCATAGTTATTTCCATTGTGCTCTATCCACTGGATCACCAAAATTATCTATGCAAAACAGACTGCAACTAGATTTAACAAATACATTTCCTGATGGGTCTGCACTCCAAACTATTTTATCTGCACAACCACCCCTCGAGCTAATGAGAATTACAAGAAATTTAATGTTGAATATCCGCAGATCAAATGAGCCACCGGTCTTGTCGTCATTGTCTCAAATCTATGTTAAACAAATCACCGACCTTGAGATAATGTAGAAGGGTTATGTCATCTTTGACTAGATCTTTGAGGGGAAGCGAGTAACCCAAGGTTGATCCATCACATTGATAGCATCTCCATTACCCCCACACCATTTAAGGCCAGCTTTGATTATTTCTCTACCTCTCAGAAGACTTTCCAGCACCATGGGCTTTGTTTTGGTAGCTGACAGTCTCATAATGTGCTATCACATGCATATTTCGTTTTGAAAACTTAACTTACCAAGCTGTTATGGCATCTAAGCACTTTCTAAGCTGACTTGGCCAAAAAAAAAAAAAAATTATGAAATTCTAAGTTACGGATTCCCAACCCACTGTTTTCAAGTGGGAGACAAACTGTAAAATACTAGCACTTTTTGAATGACGCATGCTCAAAGATGCATCATTAGCACGAGATGAAGCTTCATCTCAAAGTTTTGGTTGCGCGTTAAGGGCATTTGGCACAAAACAGATATTGCGTCATCATGGAGCAACTAAGAGTTTGAGATTGATCAAGAGCCAATATTGCACCATCATGGCGCATCACACCAGTTGGGTAGGCTGGGTGAGTACAATAACCGGCTATTATGACCGGTTACTCAAGTTGGCCATCAAGCCAAAGATGGAAATAAAACCATCATGGCGTTATTTTGGCAAGGCCACTACAAATATTGGCTCCTGAACTTGGTGAGTGTCTAACGGGTCCTAACTTCAAATTATGAAAAACGTAAATAAGACATATACATGGAAGGATAATTGGTTGAGATGCATTGAGGAAGAATGCGCCATCAACTTCATATCTTAGCTGGTAAAGCCTATATAATGTGGACGCATTATTACGGCATGTGGGCCGCTCGAGAAAGCTTCATAATGCTTAGGCATCGTTGTTGCTAAAGATATACCACCTTGGGGCATTATGCGGAGTATATCGTCATAGGGCCAATATTGTGCTATCATGGTACAATATTCTACAACGGGATGAACGAGGCAATGTAGCTATCATGGCGCTATATTCAAGTTGGCATATGAGGCAGAATGAGAACGCATTGATGATGGCGCTTTACAGGGCTTAGCCTTTGCAACAACCATGAATAGTGAAGCAAGCATGTCAAAGCCCTCACAATTTTCAGTTGCAGGAATGTCCTTAAGACATATATAGGAAGGGGTGGGCTTCGTGGCTTAGACGGAAGAGCATAAATGATGGTTATGCCTCATCTATTGTTGTGTTTCTAATAGGACATATGATGATTAAACATTACTATGCTATGCTGCAAAATAAATATGCATCACCATCATGCATTTTGACGAAATGGCACATACAGACCAGGCCAATTGCTTGACGACCTTGCAACACGATTTGCCTTTAGTAGCTTGTCCCTAAAAATTGACGGACTATGGTTCATGATTGATCCCTTCAAAGTACGAGAAGGGTATGTAGGCACCAAATGCACTAATCCTTTGTGGTCCAAAGACTTTGGCGCTCATATCATCTAATGCGAGGTGATTGCGACATCTTGGCAGATCGTATCATCTAAAATCTAGGCATGACAATAAGATTCAAGAGATGATTGTTTCCATACTTGATGAGGTAGATACAAACCATTTCACTGGGATGCTCATACTACCTATCGAGTATGCATAAATAAGTATTGGGTATGGCTAGGAAAGTCATCTAACTCGGTATGCAAGTTAGAGATTACATACGCCACTTGCATCATATGAACGATGCAAGAAAAGACCGGATAGTTTCATCTCATGGCCAAAGCGAAGTAAGGAAGCTAAGTATGCTTAAAATAACTTATGCGTATGCCCAACTGATAGGGTGTAGAATACATCCTATTTATTATCTATTGTTTATGCTTTCTTTGCTATTTTTCTTGTAAATTATGTATTTTACGCTTGTTTTGAGTTTTGTAGCAACTTTGGAGTCGCACGGAGGAAAAAAAGAAGAAATCACCCAATTTGAGCCAAAAGGGAAAAAAGGTCATTTTACAGGCGATTGATATATGGAGCTCGATTAATGTTAAGGGGTAACCCTTTGGGAAATTTTAAAGACAAGACTAATCAAGGTTAAGGGGTCGCTATCCGGCTAGCCCTTATCGAAGTGACATCCTATTATGAGCACCCAATTGGGGTGGTCACCGTCCTTGGGGTGTAACCATCCCGCCCATTCCAACCCTAAAATCGAGTATTTCTTTTCCAAACCGAAATTGAGAAAGAAAAGAGAGAGCAAACAAGGACTCGCCAAGAAACCGAGAGATGGGAGAATTGTTTGATGTGGAGCTCGAGGAATGATGGCGGAAAACCGAGAAGGATAATCGAGAAATGGGGTTCTTTGAATAGATCTGCGATTTTGAGCTTCGAATGAGTTACGGGATTTGATGTTAGTGTTCATGGGTTGAACACGGAAGCAGGTGATTTGTGAAGATGGAGTCAACAAGAATTTGAAGATGATGTTGATTGAATTTAGAGATGGGTTTGTTCGATATTTGAGGATGGTGATGTGAGTATGAGAAAGAAGAGGAAGACGCAGCAACCATGGAGGAATTGAGATCGCGAGATGCGAAAAGAAAGGGGATCTGTGGGTTTTAATGGCGTAAGAAAGAAATTGAGAGATTAGTGATCAAGACAATGAGGTGGTTGTCGTAATGGATTCAACTTAGCCGTGAGAATGTAGATGAAGAATGGGTGATAGAGAAAATGGGTCTGGCTTTGCTGAAATACTAGAATTGAGAGTCTATTAGTGAGGAAATAGAACTTGGGTTCTGCTGTGAAAGAAATTGATGGTGCTGTTGAATTAAGAACAAAATTGAAGATGGGTTCTGTGGTTTGAAATTAGAGAAGAATTGGAGGTATGATTAATGATGCTGGTGATGTTGGAATGGTTACAGGGCTGTTGCTGATGCAAAAGAAGAAGCTGTCTAAAGCTCTGTACAGGGATGATTGCTTAGATGTATGTTAGGAAATTGTTACAGGGAATGAAGCTAAGAACGACCGTAATTTGGCCTGGAATTGACCGAGAAACAGCCAGAACTCGGCTGGCATTCCATTCACATGAGTCACCGTTGACTCAGAAACCAACTCGAAGAATCGATCATTCGATGAACTACAGGCCGAGTAAGATTCTGACTCGGTGACTAACTCATTCTCCCCCTTTGACCCTTGACTATTAAGGACCGTTAGATTGACCGTTTTCTCTAACGGAGGACTGACGAAATATTCCCTCAACGGACAAATTTTCAGGTGGCTTCATGACGACTATTCCTACGTGGGATTCCGCCATAATACCGATTTTCGGCGAGCCAAAAATTCCAGAATTTTATATGGATTTCTCTCATGTGTGTGAAGACTTGGACTAGGAATTGGATGGAGAATTGGGCTCAAACTTGGAAAGAGAAGATGGAAGAGATGAGGAAGACTTGAATTTGGAAGTTGAATTGCTAAAGGAAAAGGATTCTATTCCTTGGAAGAGTTGGAGAATATTGAAGCCTATAAATAGAGAAGTTTTCTACATCTTTTAAACACATCTCTACACACAAACACTTTTCTTTTCTTATTCTTTGTGTGAACTCCTTAACATGAGTAGCTAATTTTATTATTGATTGAGGATGAATTCCTAGTTCTTAATATGATTTGAGTTTTGTTTTCAATTCTATCTTGAAGTTTTTCACATAATTATCGTTTGTTTTTACTAATAGGAATGATCTTAATGACATTCATGATTGATTGATAGATTGTTTGGGTGGCCAACTAAATTGATTTGTCGGTTTAATCTAAAGCTAGTGAAAGTTAGGAGATAAGTAATCGTTTCTTGACTTTTTACATAAGTAGCAAACACGAGACCTTGCGGAGGGATTCCGTGGAGCAATTGTGTGTGAAAACAACGTTAGCAAGTAGACCTTGATTTAAGAGTCCAACTACTAATATTGACCTAATAAGTTCATAAATCTTAATGCGTTTATTTAAATTACATATAGAGTGATCTACTACTAGGTGGTTTGGTAAATAGAATCCGGTAGTCGAGAACTTCCGTATCCTAGGATACAAGGGATTTAGGGTTTTTGACCGATCTAGCCGCTTTACCTACGGTTGGTGATAATTTGTGACTAATAACAAGTAGAAAAGAACATAACTTGATTCATTGTTTCGTAACGAAGAAGGATTCCTTGGTCTTGTCTCTCTTATTGCTTTCAACTTTATCTTTTAATTGCTTTGTTTATTTTATTTTGCTTTTACACCCCCTTTGTGTGACAATTTTTACAACTAGAATCTCTTGCTCCTCGTGGGAACGAACTTGACTTCCATTATATTATTTTTAATTGAGTGGAAATATTGATTAATTTGATTGCACCTACGACACGCATCAAATTTTTATCCGCTAACCGGGGAGCAACGGATGATTTTAGTTGTTTTTATTTTTCTTTTGCTTTAATCTTGCTTTGTTGGATTCTATTTTGTATCTAACTTAAGTTTTTGAATCTTATTTCAGTGCCGCTTTTCCATGTATGGTGGACAAGAGCAAGCATATTACAACAATCAATACGGTTTTCAACCTCAACATTATGAAAACTTCCAACCATCCTTAGGATACAATCAAAACCAATCTTTTGGCTATGATCAAATTCCTACAGAACATTATGGATATTCTCATACATATCAACAACCTTATGACGGGTATGTAAGTGGACAATCACAAGGATGTGAGGATAGTTTTGTTTATGATCGAGAAATTCTCTAGTTTTGCGTATAAGATGTCTCGCCATGATTGGGGATCTTCAACAAAAGTTGCAAGAATCACATCGAGAAATTCAAAGGAATTCGAGAAATTATACGAACAAATTAACCAACCTTTGGAGACTTTTGATGACGCTAGTGTAGATTACTTGAGCCTTGATCTTAATAATGATCAATCACCTATTCAAAAGGAAGAGCTTGAGGAAGATGCATTTATTGCTTGGAAAAAATTTCTTAGGGAAAGATATGAGTCCGCGGAAGTGTATGAACGTTGCAACAATGAGGAAGTTATTCCAACTCCGGATCATAATAAAGATCCTTCACCTATTCAAAATGAGGAGTTTGGATATCACTTGCCTATTGTTGTAAACGAAGTAACACCCTCACAAGAAGATCTTACAATTTATACCGAGGAAGATTATATGAGAGAAGAATGGCCCGATTCCGATGATGAGATTGTTGAAGAGATGATGCTCGTTAATGAAACCGAATTCATTGATTTTGTGGAAGACCCAATTGAACTTGCCAATGATTTTAATGATGCCAAGACTTTGGTTAAGGTAGAAAACGACGAAGAATGGTTGCAAGGTTTAATAGAGGACCACGATATACAAGAGGTAAGTAATTCACTTGAATTTTTTAAGGATGAAGAGGATTCTATAATACAAGAAATTGTGCAAGGTTTGTCTAACCCTTTGCATATTGATTCTTCTCCTTTACCTCTTATTGGTTTGAATGTATGTGCTTCAAAGTATTTTTGGATGATTTTGTTTCTAAATATCCACCATTGGAAACACTTGATGCTAACACTATGCAGGTTTGCCAAGAGGAACACATGGAAATTCCCAAATTCTATGTTCTTTATACACTTCCGAGTGTGGACGAGAATAAGTGTGGGGAAATTTCTATCGAGCGATAATTTCACTATTATTTTCTTGTGCTAACATTTGTATGGAGTTATTGTTTGCAAAACAGGTATTATGGGTGGATCCTCAAATTTTCAGATTGTTAGTATATGGGGAATGAATCCTGCAAGAGCTAAGTCGGGTCGTCGACTTTAAAACAAGCGCTTAATGGGAGGCAACCCATAGGTTTTGTATTTCTTATCCTTTTGCTTTTGCTTTTGTTTTTTGTTATTTCTTTTTCTTGTTTCATATCATATTAAAATTTCCCACCTTGACTTTACTAGGAGGATTCAATTACATTGAGGACAATGTAAAGTTTAAGTGTGGGGGAGTGGTTAAGCATGTATTTAAAAAAAAAATTTAAAAATTACAAAAAAATTAAAAAAGTTTTTTTTAAAAAAAAAAAAAAGTTTTACTTAAAACTTCAACTTTTAGAGATTTTAGAGTCACTAGCATACTTCTAGGTATGTTTACATAGAGATTTTGACCGACATAATTGAACTTGGAAATGTTAGAGAACTATATTCTTGTTTGTTAGAGTGTTAAATAATGGATTTAATCATGCCGGTGATGCGAATTTGGTGCAGGGAGAAATGCGTTATTAGAGTTGCTGATCAATCATTAGTGGAGACTACCCGTATTCATATCATGTGAGGCACCGACCGAAAATTTTCCATCTACTAAAGAGCTTTCTTTTGAGTGTGTGTCACCATACGTCAATTCCGGGTAGAATGGTGAGCTACCCAACCTCCCACCAATAGAAGCACTACTCTTTGATCTCTTGAGTGCTAATTTTGTCAATCATAAGGGTGACGTCTATAGATGAAAGCCTCCTTCTTGTAGTTCGATTTGCAGTTAGCACCATTCTCTCGCAACAACAACGGATCCATAGAAACACTCTCATCATCAACAAGGAGCGACACCAAAATCTACAAGGAAAGTTGGAAAAGTTTAAGGTTTACAAGCAACAAAACGAGAAAAAGAGCAAATTTCAAATTCAAGTAAAGCAACATACAAAGAGCAGATTTTTACATATATGTTGAAGACTTACGATACAATGAGGTAATTTTATATCCAAGTATGAAGACTTATTTATAAGAGCGAAGAAAATTAAAAGGTGAGAATTTTTGAAGTTTATGATTTCAAGACGATACAAGTTGTGAAGAATCAAGCGGTAAAATACTTCTCCCACGGCCATGGTTTAATTTTTGTTTTGTATTTTATATGTCAAAAAAAAAAAAAAAATGAAAATTTCATAAAAAAAAAAAAAGAAGAGAAAAAGATAAAAAAAAAAAGAAGAGAAAAAGATAAAAAAAAAAGAAGAGAAAAAGATAAAAAAAAAAAAAAAAACAAGAGAAATATTTGTTCTTATTTTTATTTAATGAGCCGTGGGGAAGGAAAATTTATAAGGAAGTTTCAAGAGACAAGGATTTAAGGTACAAGAGTTAAAAATTGTCAAGGATTTATGAAATTCGAGGGTTTATCATCAATAGTTGAAACCGAAGACGAAGACCAAGAAGATAAAGACGAGGAGCGGAAGACGTTTCTATTGGATGCCGTGAGAGTGGTGTTATCATAATTGGCGATCGGATGTGAAGGTGAGTAAGTAATCTCATCCTCAATAATAAATGGTTGATTTCCTTTCTTAGAGATCGTCAGAAAAATGGTTTTTTCAAAATATTAGAAGATGTGGGTTTTTAAAAAATTTCGGAAGTTGTCCTTCCCACCATTCAACGTGTTGCAGGATTTCTCTCTTCATTCCTACCTGCACACATGTGAGAACCATAAAAAAGCCGTCTTTTTGAGTGCAATTATCATAAAATCCTATTTGGTGAGGCGTGTCGAGGCGAAATGCTTATTGATCGTTTCTCAAACACGCGTTCTCTCATTATGGTGTGGTTATTTCTCACTCAACATTTAAGAATGAGAATATGTTCTTTAGTATTTCTAACTTCTTATTACTAGAATGCAGAAACTCTATGTCCTCATAACTCTTTGGATGCTTGGGACGCTTGAACGCTTTGAAGTTGTGAGTTTTTAGTTTTATTTGCTCGAGGACTAGCAAAGTCTAAGTGTGGGGGAATTTGATAGGGTGTAGAATACATCCTATTTATTATCTATTGTTTATGCTTTCTTTGCTATTTTTCTTGTAAATTATGTATTTTACGCTTGTTTTGAGTTTTGTAGCTACTTTGGAGTCGCACGGAGGAAAAGAAGAAGAAATCACCCAATTTGAGCCAAAAGGGCAAAAAGGTCATTTTACAGGCGATTGATATATGGAACTCGCTTAATGTTAAGGGGTAACCCTTTGGGAAGTTTTAAAGACAGACTAATCAAGGTTAAGGGGCTGCCATCCCATAGCCCTTATCGAAGTGACATCCTATTATGAGCACCCAATTGGGGTGGTCACCGTCACTGGGGTGTAACCATCCCGCCCATTCCAACCTAAAATCGAATATTTCTTTCGAAATCGAAATTGAGAAAGAAAAGAGAGAGCAGCCATGACTGCCAGAAGAAACCGAGAGATGGGAGAATTGTTTGATGTGGAGCTCGAGGAATGATGGCGGAAACTGAAAAGGATAATCGAGAAATGGGGTTGCTGAATAGATCTGCGATTTTGAGCTTCTGAATGAGTTACGGGATTTGATGTTAGTGTTCATGGGTTGAACACAGAGCAGGTGATTTGTGAAGATGGAGCTGAACAAGAATTTGAAGATGATGTTGATTGAATTTAGAGATGGGTTTGTTCGATATTTGAGGATGGTGATGTGAGTATGAGAAAGAAGAGGAAGACGCAAAGACCATGGAGGAATTGAGATCGCGAGATGCAGAAAAGAAAGGGGATCTGTGGGTTTTAATGGCAGAAGAAAGAAATTGAGAGATTAGTGATCAAGACAATGAGGTGGTTGCTGTAATGGATTCAACTTAGCCGTGAGAACAGATGAAGAATGGGTGATAGAGAAAATGGGTCTGGCTTTGCTGAAATACTAGAATTGAGAGTCTATTAGTGAGGAAATAGAACTTGGGTTCTGCTGTGAAAGAAATTGATGGTGCTGTTGAATTAAGAACAAAATTGAAGATGGGTTACGTGGTTTGAAATTAGAGAAGAATTGGAGGTATGATTGATGATGTTGGTGATGTTGGAATGGTTACTGAGTCATTCTTTGCCGATGCAGAAAGAAGAAGTTCATCTAAAGCTCGTACTGTGGATGATTGCTTAGATGTATGTTAGAAATTGTTACAGGAATGAAGCTAAGAACGGCCGTAATTTGGCCTCGGAATTGACCGAGAAACGACCTTAACTCGGGCCGGCATTCCATTCACATGAGTCGGCTCGATGACTCAGAAACCAACTCGATGAATCGATCATTCGGATGAACTACGCAGGCCCGAGTAAGATTCTGACTCGGTGACTAACTCATTCTCCCCTTTGACCCTTGACTATTAAGGACCGTTAGATTGACCGCTTTCTCTAACGGAGGATTTTGGAATATTCCCTCGACGGACAAATTTTTCGGGTGGTTTGCGACGATTATTCCGACGGATTCCCGCCATAATACCAGATTTTCCGGAGCCAAAAATTCCAGAATTTTCTATGGATTTCTCTCATGGGTGTGAAGACTTGGACTAGGAATTGGATGGAGAATTGGGCTCAAACTTGGAAAGAGAAGATGGAAGAGATGAGAAAGACTTGAATTTGGAAGTTGAATTGCTAAAGGAAAAGGATTCTATTCCTTGGAAGATTTGGAGAATATTGAAGCCTATAAATAGAGAGTTTTCTACATCTTTTAAACACATCTCTACACACACAACACTTTTCTTTTCTTATTCTTTGTGTGAACTCCTTAACATGAGTAGCTAATTTTATTATTGATTGAGGATGAATTCCTAGTTCTTAATATGATTTGAGTTTTGTTTTCAATTCTATCTTGAAGTTTTTCACATAATTATCGTTTGTTTTTACTAATAGGAATGATCTTAATGACATTCATGATTGATTGATAGATTGTTTGGGTGGCCAACTAAATTGATTTGTCGGTTTAATCTAAAGCTAGTGAAAGTTAGGAGATAAGTAATCGTTTCTTGACTTTTTACATAAGTAGCAAACACGAGACCTTGCGGAGGGATTCCGTGGAGCAATTGTGTTTGAAAACAACGTTAGCAAGTAGACCTTGATCTAAGAGTCCAACTACTAATATTGACCTAATAAGTTCATAAATCTTAATGCGTTTATTTAAATTACATATAGAGTGATCTACTACTAGGTGGTTTGGTAAATAGAATCCGGTAGTCGAGAACTTCCGTGCCGTGATACAAGGGATTTAGGGGTTTAGCATGATCTAGCCGCTTTACCTACGGTTGGTGATAATTTGTGACTAATAACAAGTAGAAAAGAACATAACTTGATTCATTGTTTCGTAACGAAGAAGGATTCCTTGGTCTTGTCTCTCTTATTGCTTTCAACTTTATCTTTTAATTGCTTTGTTTATTTTCTTTTGCTTTTTACACCCCCCTTTGTGTGACAATTTTTACAACTAGAATCTCTTGCTCCTCGTGGGAACGAACTTGACTTCCATTATATTATTTTTAATTGAGTGGAAATATTGATTAATTTGATTGCACCTACGACACGCATCACCAACACATGCCTTATGCCTCAAGGCGTTGCTAGTTGTGGAAAATTCTCTATTCTCCCACACTGAGTGTGTACAATATAACTTTGTTTGCTTACTTTTTTAGGCGTGGAAACCAATCTGCACTATTTTTTTTTTAAAGAAGCCTTTAGTTTTTTGAAACAACAAATTTATTTGCTTGCTATACTTTCATTTTGATAGTTATAGAAATAATCTTAACATGTGAGTCAGTGATCGGTTGTCAGCCGACACAAATATAAATTACACTTTCTTACTACTCAAAATATAAATATAGCAAGGGCAAGAAAGGATCGATCCCACAAAGAGGTCTAGGTTGTCAAATTGTTATGGTTTCCTATATAAAACACCGGGAGTTTGCTGATTTTTATATACTAAAATAAAATAAAAGCAAAACAAATAAAAGTAAACACGCAAATCAAGGATGTGAAAATATTGGATAAAGGTTTCATCTTCAATTGTAAACAAGTTTATGAATATATGAATAGAATTCGTATTTAATCTCACTATCATCAAAAGCCTAGAGAATCAAGAGAGCAAGATAATCTATTAATTTCCTAATTCATCACACACACATTAGGGCACGTATGTGAATTCTACCTAAAGAATAACCTAACGCCTTGCGCTAATTAAGTTCAATTCCTAGGAGCATTAAGTTTTGAAATAGGCTAATCAATGCAATTGTAATACATTGCGCAAACAATTCGGACAAAGGTCAATTTCTACATATGACTACAAGGATGTATCACTACAACCTAGAATCATATCATGCTACTCGTATTCAAGGTTATCGCTTGATGAAAAACCCTAAAATAGCTATAGATATGGATGTGAGTTCAATCAATTCTAGACTTAACTAAACAAACATTCAATCATATTGCAATACATCAATCATGCAATTATTATAACCCGTAGAAACCAAACGATAATATTGAGAGAAAACTAATTCATAAAAATCATAACTTGGTTGCAAAATCCAACTACATCTTCAACCAATAATAAAAACTTAGTTACTTGTGTTTTTGGAAATCATCATAGAAAGCAAAGAAGAAAACTATCATGAAACCCTAGAACAAAAGTAGAAGTCTCCCTAATGGAGATATTAGGTTTAGAGAAAGAGTTTTCTATATATATGCTTCTCCCATTCCATAAGGATACTCCTTCCAATATTAGGTCTTCTCAAAACCCATCTCCAAGTGGTCCACCAAGCCCATGTGTGAGAAAAACCCATGTAAAATTATGTCAAAATTTCGTCGACGGAAAACTGGGATTATGGCCGGAAATTGGCCTAAAGGTCGCTGAAGCTGTCTCGAGTGACCGGCAAAGTCCACCCCGTCACTTGTCAATGGGTCAAATTGGTCGGGTCAAATCGGTCAACTCACCCAGATCATCGAGTCAAACCGGGTCAAGGCTCACCAGTGAGGTAGCCAAGTCTCGAGTCATAGGTGAGTGAAAGTCTAACCAAGTTAGACCTGAGTCTAATTAGCACACGCCTAGGCCATTTTTCAAACTTGCACGAGCCATAATCTTCTACAACCATCATTGCGCACCATTCATACCTGTGCTTCGGTTTGCCCATCTCCACCGCCACTCCTCCATCTCGTGCTTTGCACTTCAACTCCATCCACAAACACCATCACCCTAATTTATCACTTCATCCTTCTCTAACTCAATCTAAGCCTTGAACCTCAAGCTCGTAACCAAAGACTGACTTGCATTCCACCATAACCTCAAGCCCTCATCGCACACAACCAGCCTTCACTTGAACCGGTTTCAATCTCAAAGCCAACAACAATCTCGGTCCACATCCACAAGCACCATTCTCATTCTCCTTTAATGCAACTCCTCGTTAACCTACAACTCATATCACCACTTGCATTGCGACTCACTCACAAAACTCCATTTGCTCTCCCATAGCTCGCCATTTTAACTCACTCAATGTTTGGCTTGCCCGATCTTGTGGAACCGACAAGCTAATCAGACACAACCCGCACTTTTAAATTCCTCCATTGAATATTTCCCCGCCATACTAAAGATCAGCCAATCAACCTGCAATTGCCTGCAAATGTGTAGCCGCACCTGCTCATTCATCACTACAGCTGTAACTGAGGTCATAGTTTCACTGCACATAAGCATTCCTTCATACCCATCTCAGAACTACCCTTCATAATAGCACAACATACTCGAGCCATTCCTGCAATATCATTCATCACCTCTATTTCTGGAACCATGGCAAATAACAACAGCACCTCCAATTCTTCATTTCAGACAAACCATTAACAACACCTCAGATCAAAACTATAGCTCCAAACTCTTACTTGCAATTGTATCTCAGGCCATCCATGTCTTGCGCCTGCAACCTGAGCTACAACCTCAAGCCGTCATCTCCTTGCATTTCAAACTCAGGTTGCTTCTGCGAACAACATCAGCACCTGTAGCTTCATCAAGCACAACCCTAAAGCCTCGGACATTCTTAGCTCCACAACAAAGAACACAAACCTTGCCTGCAATTCACTCAGACTCCCGGTGTTGTAGCTTGTAGCTTCAGCTTGCACACCCAACACCAAAGATAATTTCTCAGCTTCTCCGGTTCGAACTCTAGCCCATCCGAAATCTCACTCAAACCCATTTTATCTCAATCGAGTTACAGCACCCATCTCTTCTTCAACGGAATCATCAAGAACATCTTCATCTTGTACACAGAGTCATCACCAATTTCTCAACGGAACTCTCAATTGAGACACAAAAGAAAACCTAGTTTCTCTTAACTCAAATCTCAAATCTATCAAAGCCATCACTGATTCAACCTCATTCTCAACCTCATTCTCAGTTCAGCACAAACCCATCTTTCAAAAACTATTCAACCACTCGGAATCTTCATTATCAATTCCATTTCAAGATACAAACCCTAGACTCCCCTCTAACTCAATCCACAATCAATAACCTCTTCCGATTCTTCTTGGCAACATCGAGATAACAACGACCACCAAATAATTTCTAATTCCTTCTCCATCTCACGACTCAAATTCATCACTAAACATCTTATTCACTCGATTCGACTCTCCAAAGAATAATTTCCATTTACAACTCAAGAAGAAATGTTGTCTGAAACAACAGAGTTCGACCTAGATAGGTCTAATAGTATGGGACGTCTAGTAACACCCATGGGTGCTTTTAGCACTTCCCTTTTAACCAAAATTTGGCTACCCCTTAACATGTGGTCATTCTCCCATTAGTATTAACCGATGAAATGACCGGTCTACCCTTTTCGACTCAATTTGAATGATTTCTGCTTCTTTTCCTCCGTGCGACTCCAGAGTACCTAATAACTCAAAAACACGCGTAAAATACATAATTCACAAGAAAAATAGCAAAGAAAGCGTAACTACTAGATAGTAAATACGGTGTATTCTACACCTATCAGTTAGTTTAATTATACAATATAAGGATATCCCTAGATATATTAGTCAAGTGTATTGGCGTCTTTTTGTTCTATAAAATAAATGAAATTCGAACAATATCGGTTTGACACTCAAATGAGACAAATTGCACTTTGTGTCGCGGGTATGATAGTCTGCCGAATATCTCGACCGAGATGAACTGATCCGAGTTAGGCGAAATTAGGAAATTTATTGTGAAATACTTTACACCTAAACTTTGATATGCTAATATCAATACAGTTTTCCATGATTCTTTCCGCAACGAGGAAATAAAGAACACCCTTTACATTACGAATATGTATTTTATTTTAATATAATAAACAAGACACACTTCTCAAATCTCATAGCAACAATAATGATTTTACATTTGTTTGATCCCGATAAATTCCATCGCCTTTTGGATCCATGTTTTTCATTTTAATAAGAATCACCAGAATTCCTTCATAACTTGAATGTTTTTGAAGATTTAAGGAACCGCAAGATTACAATTTTTGATACAAGCAAATAAATTGACAATCCTTATATTGAATTAAAAGAACAGTTATGTATTAGTTGAAGGAGAGAAAAGTAAAAATTTAAGAAACAAGATTCTGGAATGGGAAGAGGAGTTTCCGATAAAAATTTTAGGGTGAGAAAGTTTTGAAGATGGATAGTGATTTGATTTTTTCCGTGGACTACTTTTTTCTATAGAAGATGAACGTCGATTATAGATGGACTACTTGGTGGTGTATGAAAAAATGGAATTATTAGAGACGATCAAATCAAATGTGTGAAAAGTGTTTGTTACAAAAATTAAAGGTATATAAAGTTGGAACCTAGCTAGATCTCTCCGATACAAAGTTGTACTAGTGTCCCGCTCCCAGCCGAGACAAACCAAAATCAACTATTGACTACATTGGTAGGAATAATAAAGCAAGATATGAAATCATATTAATTTTTAAAGTGTTAACGACGCATGAATAGTTTTTTATTTTTAAGAATCGAATTGTATGTTGAATCGTGAAGCGAAGATTCATGTCAGTTTTTGAATCGTATATTTTCCTATAAAAATAATAAACAAGGTGAAAAGCTCAACAAAAATTACATAAATTTTAGAAATTTTATACTCCCTCCGTCCCAAATTAGATGAGCTAGTTGGTTTTGAATTTTGTCCCATAATAGATGAGCTATCTCACTAATCAATGAGATATTTTTTTAGAGTTACCCTTTAAAATGATTATTGTTACTATAAGAAATATGTATAATTTGATAGTCATGTTTATATTCGTTACGTAAGTGTTTTAAAATGCTTTTCAACGGTATCAAGTTTACGAAAACCGTGGAATAGTTTAAGAGATAAATCACTTCTAAGTTTTACTAGTTACTATTCATAAGGATATAATTGTAAAAATACATAGAATATCCCCTTTCCTCCTTGCCTTAAAAATTGCGCAAACTACAACTAGCTCATCTAATTTGGGACGGAGGGAGTACATTAGAAGCAAATACACTACCAATCACAAAATGAAGAATGACTCGATGGTTGGGATGTCTATTGAACCCATGGTCTCCATGATTTATATGTATATGGGCTGATACCAGCTCTACTAGGGGCTGATACCAGTCCATCGATCTAATGGTCAGGATTGTCAGGATATGCCGATATGGTCTCGGGGATATTTGGTTGGGGAAAAACTATGCTTGTGAAATTCTGAGTCGACTCGTAGGGTTTAAAAACTATGCCCGTGACGAGGGTTTTTTTTCTTTTTCTTAAAAATCAGTTGAGTTGGCTCGTACGGTAATAACCTTGCTCTTTTATCTTTCTCTTGTATTCTCAGATCACTTCTACTTCAGTTGTACGAAGATCACCACAACAGATCTAAGACTTTTCGTGTGATCTAGTATCACTTGCCACTATGAATTTAACTCACCCAAATAGACCTTTAAATTTTATTTATTCCTCCTTCTTCTTCTTCTTCTCATGAGCGGTTTCACCCGAATAAAATTATCAATTATCAGCATCTTCTTCTTCTCCTCCCCTCCTCTCTGAGCATCTCTACCCTAATACTTGTGTTGTAATGGAGAATCTGAAAATAAAAAGGCGGAAGAAAACTGCAGATGAAGTTAGGATCTTAATGCTAGCATTTAGAGGTACATTATTTCTGTTTTTCATTTTAATTCTTAATTGGGGACTTTTGGTGTGTTAGCTTTTCATTTTAATTCTTAATGTCTTTTTTGTTCAGAGAATCCACTGTTGGATTGGCATAAAAAGAACGGTCTGCTGCAAAGTCGTTTGGATAAGCTCAGTTGGACACAGATACAATCATGGTGGAGTAGCTACACCAAAACTAGACAAATTAGAAGAAGTACGCATTCGGTTGTGCCGTTATCGGGCCATGGACACTTCAGAGATCCTAGGGTAGAAAATCTTTTGCAGAGATGTTTTATTTCTGAATTTCAACATTATATTTTGCAATAATTGGTCACGGCCAGCTTTCTTAATTTACTTAAAAATACAGGTTCGTCTGTTGAATTCACAACAAAAAGCAGCTTTTGACCCCGAAATTGAGCGTTTGAAAGTGAAATTGAAGGAAACTAAAGATAAATTGCAAGATACAAGGGATGAATTACAAAATACCAAATGTCAGCTTAAAGATATGGAAGCTGAATTTGAGTTTCTTAATAATACCAACACTGCTCTGCTGACCGTGGAGCGTGAATGCAATGCTGAGCTACAGGAAGCTCGTAAAAAACTTATTCGGGTAATCTTCCTTCCTTTTGCTCTCTAGCTGTTTTCCTTTTGTCATATGATGATTTATTTATTATCGTAGGAATTGGAAGGTCTACCACCTGCTATGTTCGGAATTGGGGTAAAGAGAATGGGCGCGCTTGAAAGCCAGCTGTTCGTTGAAGCATTTGAAAGGAAGTATGGACCAGGTCGGTATGATGATCAAGCTGCAATGATGTGCTCCAGGTGGGAGGGATACATCAAAGATCCAAATTGGCATCCCTATACATATATCGAAGAGGGAAATAGCAGACGGGTACAAATTTATCATTGCTTGTTATATTGAATAAGAATCATCAGCGTGTTTTTTTAACAGTTTAGCTTCTTTCTTGTGCAAATGCAGGTAGTTCCGAACGAAAATGGCAAAAGATTGAGGATGCTGAGGAAAGTTTATGGTAGGAAGATTTACAATCCACGGCCCTCATGCAGATCCACGAGTATAATCCCAGTGGGGGGTACCCTATTGCGGAATTGTGGAACTTTATGGACAACCGAAAAGCTACTTTGGCTGAAGCTTCCGATGTCATTGTGAAGCTATTGAAAAGAGCAAGAAGAAGACTAAGAGATTTGCCTAAATAGATTACAACACATTGGAATTTTTACTACTGATTTTATTGTAATGAATTGGGTATCTATTATTATTGTTTGGTAAATGGAACTTCTGAACCAATGGGTTGTTTTTATATGAAATCGGGTTTGTTAGTGAAATTCTTATTATTAGTTCTTCATAGCAGTGTTCTTGCCCCATTACGTAAGCTTTATGGTTATCCCATGAGAGTATGCATTTTTAAGATAAACTATGTTATCCGATATCATTGTGGTCCATTGAAAACGATGCAATGTTAGCGCAAGATTTTAGCGGAAAACTGGATTTTTTTTTTATCGTGTTCTGTTAATCACATTATATTGCCAGGTTTCTATATTTCAGATATGCAGCAGATACCTGCACTCAAGGCAGAGATTGAGAATACGAAACAGAAAATCTCAACGTGCAAGGTATTATTCAACTTATTATAAACGGTGCAGTATAGTATTTACTATTTATTTGTTGTTCTTTGATCTAGTAGTGTGTTTTGATGTTCAAATGTCATTTTGTTGCTTATGCATGTGTGGGTATGCAATTCAATATGAGAAGAAAGAACACACGCGGAACTCTGAGCATGTCCAGGCAATGGAGAAAACTTGATCGCAATGGCTCACGAGGTAGAAAGCTGAGAGAGGAGATGACTGATGCTGAAAAGAGAGCATGAGCTTCTGCTGTTGTTGGTAATGCAGACCTGTCTCCATAGTCCATATCAAGCTTAAGAATATCTTAAAATATCTGACCTAATTTGATGATTGTATCTATTGTAGTATGCTTCAGAGTGAAGTGTTAAGGGACGCAATCTCCCAGATCAATACAGAAGCTACAAGCCTACAACCAAAGCGTTTGTGTGATGAGACATTAGAACTTTAAGGTTGTTCTGGAGAATATGGCCCTCAAAAGCACAAGCGCTTCAGTGATTAACTTGAAGTAGCCACATTTCCCCTTCCCTTGGATGAAAGTCTGCATGCTTGCTGATGCCCAGTATGTTGAGGAGGTGAGCTTGTAATATATACTTGTATATTTCGGTAATGGTATAACTGGTACTGTTGAACCTTTGTTTAACTTTGTTCCTGTGTTGTATCAGTACAGTTTTATCCCATGTTATGGGAGGAGTTTAGAGCTAGAAATTTGTATAGGAAACAACCTCTTCTCGATTAACATTGGATGTTCTGTCATACGTATGCGTTATGCTCACCTGGTCCTTGAACCATAACCAGTGGTATAATGTAGTGTGCGTATATATTTTAATGATGCATAGGTTAATTCTTTGAAAATACTCTGCCTTGTAAATGAGAGTTGCTTGCTGCAACTTTGGGGATTTATAAGCTTCGACCGGTATTCCAAAATAGACCTCAACTTACGAGCACTGCTTACAGTCCAATTTGCAAACTCACTGATTGCGCGTAGACAAGCATGCCATTTTTATCGTTAAGGTTTTTATTGCTGTCTGAATTCTCATGGTTTAAGCTACGAGCTTGACCCAGTGTGCTTTTATTAGTTGCATTCAGGACAAGAGTATCCTATTACAAGTTCAATATTTGAGTCCTGCTAATGATAAAAGTGCAAAATCTTAAGCCAAATCGAAAAGTACATATGGTATTACTCTTGTTTAGTGTTGCATCAACCGCTTTCTTTTACTTGATTTGCGTAACTTACTTTGAAAAGCCAGTTCGACACTGTTCTACTTTTTATAATATTCTATTCTTTTAGACTTTTAGAAAGTGCAGTGCTTTGTGCTTTGTCTGCTTGCTCGTTTATTGTGGTGTCAACTATTTTTTTTTTTTCCTGATCTGCATTACTCGATCAGTCTCATTTTTAGTATGTGTTTGTTCCATTTGCACTATTGTGGTTTCATTATTGTCAAAATTATCATAGTAATCCTGCATTAAATGCTAACTGCAATCTTCTCATGGAATGTTTGCATTTTATTTTTTTAGTAGCATTAAACTCTTTCATTAACGTGACTAGTCTTAGTTGCTTCTGTTGGTTAGGATGTTATATGATTTTGGGTGGTCTAATATGTGTGGTAGCAGTTTTTTACAGATTCTTAGATTTTTATTAGTAAGTAAAAATGAAAGGGGGAACAATTTCTTAGTTTTCAGTAACACAACCTGGGGACTCGTCTCTCTAGAATCTGAATTGGAGTCTTGTGTAAATTGATATGTGGCATATTTATGATAATTAAACAAATTGTTCGCCTGTTGCAATAATACTTCGTTACTTCTGACTACAGGCTCAGAAGATCAGTCTCTGGAGTACATGTATGTTGAAGTTCTAAAGAAGATCAGTCTGGAGTACATGTATGTTGAAGATCTAGAGGATGGGGCCCCCTGTTCAAAAGCTGAATGTGTCAAATTGGTGCAGCTGCAGATCAATTGCTTGCTCATTTGAGTGGCCAGTTCTGAAGTGTGCAGTCTATACAACACGTCCATAATGTGCAGGTGCAAGGTTAACTTGCTGAATGCTTCTGTAAAGCTTAATGACTAGGTTTTCTTTGTAATTTATTGATGTTCATATCTGTTCTAACTGTAGTGATTGAAAATAATGAATAAAAGGAAAGAAATTCTGAGTGTGTTTGGAATTTTTATTATATTACTGAATCATCCTTTTACATTGAAGCCAAATTTTTTTTTTTTTGAAGCATATTGAAGCCAAATGTAAGGGCTCGTAAGATTTGGTTTTGATGGCTTCCATTGATTCCAATGTTTTAAATAGAGATGAGGGAGACATATATTCTATACCAAAAATACAAATAACAAAAATACAAATATACCCTTTGACAACTTACCTAATTATCTAACTTAATTCTAATTAAAATCAAAAACCAAATCTAAACAAAAAAGATCATGTCTCTCCATCTTCTTCTTCCTCTTCTACCATTTTTTTCTTCTTCAATTGGGTTGGTTCACAAAATAGAAAAGATAATTATCTTAGCCAATAATGATTTCAATTGAGTAAGAATTGAAAAACTCATCCTTTTTTGGCTTTTGATTGCGTGAATAGGTTAGATTTGATTACACTAGAGTTTTAAAAGTTAGTTTCATAACTTAATATGGTTGGGAAAACAAACCGTAATGATTTTTATGGTTGGGAAAACATGAACTCTCAGTTTACGGTTAGGAAACCCAACCGTATTTTAGGTTTTCAAAAATAAAAATAAAAAATCTCTCGAGTCTGTCTATGGTTGGGAAAACATGAACTCCCACCGCAAGTTTAATTTTCAGAAGAGAAAAAATCAAATTTTTTTGATCTATGATTTTCTAATCCTAATTATGAATCAAATTATTAGTCTAATCAAATCACTAACTTTAATTTAGTTAATCAGGGGTTCAATCCCCGCCGCCGTAAAGGTTTGTAGTAGATTATTAGTTGTATAGTGGGTTTAGCGGTGTTGGGTCTGGCAGTGGGGCTAGTCCAACTGTATGGGTTCGGGTAGGGGCTTGGGTCCGACTTTCGTGTATCAAAAAAATAAAACATAAAAAATATTAGTTAATCAATCATGTACTAATTAATTGATGGTGTTCTAGCCATTAGCAAAATTAGTAGGATAAGGGGTTTCGTTGATTGCTATTTGATGACCCGATGTCGTCATCTTGTGAGCCCTCAAAACCAAATGTTTGGAGCCCCTATAATAGATTTCTTTACATTCAGTTTACCAACACCTCAAGAAACTCAGCTGGTAGATGATGAAACGATTGAGCAACTCAACTCGATGGCTGCAAGTTTTCACAATAAACACGTTCATAACTTCACAACAACCTGTTATGTGGTTGAGATATTTGAGCAGCTGAATTTTCGCTGCTAGACTAACTGTTAAGGCTTAGTCATATGGTGTGCTAATCTAGCAACCAAATTAGCAGTCCACGTTAGCTAGGACAACCTCCTAAGTCCTATAACAATGCTAATCTAGCATGATAATCGCAAAATCAAACATCGCCTAACACTGAGTGGTTCAGCGCAACCAATCTCAGCCGCCAGATCAAAAAATAAATCTAGATGCCTGAACCATTCCGCGAAAAGGTGATTGTTGTGGCATCAACCATTCAGCGCAACTATCTCGCTGCTAGTTCAAATGCGAGCAGATCCTAGGAGAGAGAACTAGTGTTAACAAATAGACAACACTTTTAAAAAAAAAAACTGCAACACTTTTTGGCTAATCTAGCAGCTCAATCTAGCCTATAGGACTTAGTCTAAGCAACATAATGCTCATCCAACTATAGATAATCTTCTTAAAAGGGGCCGTGAGTTTGAAACTCTGGAAGACATAGACCATTTATTCTTACACCGCATGTTCTCAGCAGAGGTATGGGATTACTTTATCTCTCGATTTGGATTACAATGGAATTTCAAGCCATCAGTTTATGAGCACATTCAAGATTGGGCTACAAGCGGAGGAAGAGGCCGAAAAAGATTTGACCAATCATTCCGTCTGCAAATTTTTTTTTGGCCTTATGGTTGGAAATAAATCGCAGAATGATGTCGAAAAAGAGACACATGGACAAGCAAGAGATAATCGTCGAAGCAAAGAGGTTCGTATTTCGGTGGGGGTCTATTCCAACCGATCTAACCCCTTTTAGGGATTTGATTACAAATTGGGAAGAAGTGTTGGATTATAACTAGGATTATATAAGCAGGGGTATTTTGGGCCTTTACTTTGTAATTTTTTCTTTTATTAATAAGATTTTAACCATCTTTTTCAAAAGAAAAAAAAAACTCACATTATCAAAGTTTGTCTGGCATCACTTCATGTAGTTTTCCATAATCGGGAGAAAAACCGATTCAACTCACCCTTCGTCAACACTCAAAACCTTCTCATCTAGCAACCGTAATACCCAATCCAACTATTATGATTGTTCAAATTCTTTTCAAACTAAACCTCATATCCACCGGCTTTTCACGATGTAGTCGATTAACTTTGAGGTGGTCTGATTAAATGTTGGTGTTTCCCTAAACCTAATTTTATGATGTTGTTGATTTAACCCAAACTTCTTCGTGTTGTGGTCTATTCAATGGAGCTATCTTTCGATTGATTACCCGAGATGATATATTCTCAAGAATTATTTTAACGGATTTGTTGGATTTTTTCACGGATTTGATTTTCTCTCAAAAGTTAATCTAGTTACGCCCCTCGAAGATCAATTTCATCACATGCTTTCACTTTTCCTTCTCTCGTTGAGACAGAGGGTCCTCAATGCGGCTGGTCTTCTCTACAAATTCCAAGGAGCACTTTCATCCCCCGATGTATTGTTGTCTTCTCGAATCAACTTTATATACCCTTTTCAATTGAGGATTTTGAAGTGGCAATAGGAGATTAAAAACAGTAATCCAATATTGAAATGTTTAATGTTCTTAGACAAGGAACCGGGCGATCTATGGAGATACCTTCTTAATTCCACTATGTAACTTTTCTTCGTACTTCCTCAAAACTTTGAAATCACCTATGAGATATTTGAGATAACTCTTCACAAACTAGACCACAGAATGGACCCGAAATCATTTATATCATGAAGAACACTCGGGTTTTGGGAGAACTAATAGCTTATGATGATCACATTCACCACTTCAATGGTTACGGTGTCCATGCAAATAAGGCTCAAAATGAATATTTCTCAATCACCGCCATTTGGTTCTTATGCCCCTAATGATCGATATATTGAGTGTTACGAGACTTTATTTATCAAGAGCTCCCTAGATTGTTTTGCATATTCATCACGAGCTTGGACATGAACACCAAGACTGCATTGATGTATTTTTGCTCAACAACCAACATATGCTTGCCTCAAGCTCCTTCACCATATCCTCTTGACCCAATCTTCATGCTCTTGGAACTTTTGTTGAACCGAATATGATTATGATTATTACACGAAATGATTCACAATGTGGATTTTGAAGATCCCGATCCTGAGTGGACCGACCGACGTTCAAACCCTTTTGGATCCCCTCGCATCCTCCGATCAAAACAAGTTTTCTATCTCATTCTTTGATGGAGAAGGGTATCGGAAGAAGGTTTTCGCTCCGATTCATCCTCGGACTCTGCAAGAACCATCTCGACGCTTGGCTATTTGAAGAAAACAACATCCTTGAAGATCCAATCCAATGAAATCATGCCTCCGCCACCATTTCAACCAAATTGAACTGCAGCAACCTTTCGATCCTTCCATTTTCCCGGTATCGACATTGAAGAATTGGAGCTAATATCGAATCGACCTTGAAGCCCAGCCATAAAACGACTCAACCCCGAGCATCAATCCTACCTTCATAGTGATGGCATTGGTTCTTCATCGGGCCCGAATCTTCAAGAATAGTCACTCTTGAATAACATGATCAATGGACTAACATCTATCACCCGTATAAAGGTTCAAGTCGACACTATGGGTCAAACAATAACTACACCATATATCGGTTCAATCATCCGCACCTTCAACACCGCCTCCATTGAAGAAAACTCTACATAGACTACCACTTATGATTCACCTACATACACTATATAATGACAACACCAACAACTTTCATGATAAGACTCACCCAAAGCAAAAAAGACACATTTAAGGGCCTATACATATCACAAACTTTTTGTTTCACTGTTAATATCTCATCTAAGTATGTATAATTATGCTTGCTAGTTATCTCGGGTAGAATCTAAGTTGAGTTTGGTGGTTATAAGCTTTTGGGTTCCACCTTTTTTGATTGCTCACTTAGGTTATGTTACATGTTTATATTCCATGTGTGTATGCATCTATTTATTTTGTTTAATAGTAGTATTTCATCATCTAATTTGTTTTCTATTTCTAGTTAAGTTTCTTAGTTTTTATGCTATGAGTCTCACGTCGTTCCGGATGATAACCGCTTTTAATAATTTACCTCAAACGCTTGTTGTTCGATTTTGCACCGATAGTTAACTCATTATCTTACAAGTAGAGTATTCTTTTAACTACTAACTTAGTATATCTCAAGTACCTATCTTTGTTTCTAAATTTTACGAGTTTATTGTCTTTTTACGCTTTATTGTCTTTTTGATTTTATCCTCCGTTACTTCTAATATTTGGTGTTCGATTAAGTAGATAGAAAAATCTTAACTTTAAGTTAGACAATACCTTCATTGTTTTTCTCTTTTGTGACCTTTTAATCATCTAATTCCCCGTTATAATATCCGATTTTAATTCCTTAAGCTTCTCAACTATGTCTTTTCGGCTAATTCCCTTTAACTTTGTCATTGTTTGATGTTTTGATCTATAATTCTACCTTGCCTAACCTCCACATTTTCTAGTTTCACTAGGACCATCTTCTCGTGGTTTTCCATTTTTCAGCCTTCTCCTCCTTGCAATCCCACTTACGCCTTTTCTCTCCTTCCCTCCTAGTCTTCCCTCCTTCAGCGAAGCCCATTTAAAAATAGTAACCATAAACTCACAATAACTATTCTATCTTGGAATTGTCAAGGCATTAACCTCCCATCATCTATTCAACATTTAAAAGGGTTAGTTTCGCTACACAAACCTAGCATACTACTTCTCTCCGAAACTTTAACTAACGAGCAACACATGAGAAGATTATCACAAACCCTGCATTTCAATATTTATTTCACTGTACCAAAAATAGGAAGACGGGGCGGATTGTGCTTAATGTGGGAAGACAACCTAAATATCCAAATAGTATTTTACTTTCAAAACTTCATCCATACAAAAGTTACGCCACCACCTCCAGAACAGCCATGGTACTGCACGGGTATCTATGGCCCACCGCACCCCGATATAAGAAAAATCCTTTGGAAAGAATTTCCAACAATCTTTAACAACATCAATCATCCAAACCTTGGCTTTTACTAGGAGATTTCTATGATATCCTAGATCAATCAAAAAAAAAAGAGGAAGACAAGTAACATATGCTCAATCTCAACCTCTACTCAATCTGATGGACCAAATGGGTTTTATTGATTGGGATTCCGAGAGAGACCCCTACACGTGGACAAACAACCAAATGGGAAAGACAACATTCTAGAAAGATTAGATAGAGCTATAGCAACTGATGCGTGTCGTAGGTGCAATCAAATTAATCAATGTTTCCACTCAATTAAAAATAATATAATGGAAGTCAAGTTCGTTCCCACGAGGAGCAAGAGATCTTAGTTGTAAAAGTTGTCACGAAAGGGGGGTGTAAAAAGCAAAAGAAAATAAACAAAGCAATTAAAATCGAAAGTTGAAAACGATAAGAGAGACAAGACCAAGGAATCCTTCTTCGTTACGAAACAATGAATCAAGTTATGTTCTATTCTACTTGTTATTAGTCACAAATTATCACCAACCGTAGGTAAAGCAGCTAGCTCAGTGCTAAACCCCTAAATCCCTTGTATCACCGGACACGGAAGTTCTCGACTACCGGATTCTATTTACCAAACCACCTAGTAGTAGCTCACTCTAGATGTAATTTAAATAAACGCATTAAGATTCATGAACTTATTAGGTCAATATTAGTAGTTAGACTCTTAGATCAAGGTCTACTTGCTAACGTTGTTTCTACACACAATTGCTCCACGGAATCCCTCCGCAAGGTCTCGTGTTTTGCTACTTATGTAAAGAGTCAAGAAACGATTACTTATCTCCTAACTTTCACTAGCTTTAGATCAAATTAACAAATCAATTTAGCGTGCACTCCAAACAATCTATCAATCAATCATGAATGTCTTTAAGATCATTCCTATTAGTAAAAACAAACGATAATTATGTGAAAAACTTCGAGATAGAATTTGAAAACAAAAACTTAAATCATATGTTAAGAACTAGGAATTCATCCTCAATCAATAAGAAAATTAGCTACTCATGTTTTTGAAATTCACACAAATAATAATAATAATTAAAAGAAGAATTTTCAAATTCACACAAGTAGTTAAGAAGAAAAATCTTAGAAAAGCAAGCAAAAACACAAGTGTTGTGTGTGTAGAGAGGTGTGTAGAAGTTGTAGAAAACTTCTCTATTTATAGGCTTCAATATTCTCCAAATCTTCCAAGGAATAGAATCCTTTTTCTTTTGCAATTCAATTTCCAAATCCAAGCTTTTCTCAACTCTTCCACCTTCTCTTTCCAAATTTGAGTCCAATTCTCCATCCAATTACTAGCCCAAGTCTTCACACCCATGAGAGAAGTCCATAGAAAATTCTGGAATTTTTGGCTCGCCGAAAACCGGGATTGTGGCTCTAATAGTCGCCAGGTCACTGGAAATTTTCTCCGTCAAGGGAATATTCGACGGAATATTCCGTCGGTCCTCCGTTAGGACTAACGGTCAAATAGGGTCAACCGTCGGTCAACCGCATGAGTCGGCGGGTCAGACTCGGTCAAGTATGTGAGTTGTCGACCGAGTCGAACATTGAGTCGGAGCGAGAGAGTCGTCCGACCGGTCCGACTAGGCTTGACATGAGCCATCGCGAGTCTAACCGTGGCCGCACAATCCTTGTGCATCACCGTCTTCTTAGCCCGCCATCTTGGTCAGTGCATCTTGCTATCATTGTGCATCATTCCCTGCAAATCCCGCTCCAACAGTCCACAACATCTCTACCTCGCAACTTCTTAGCCTTCATTTTCACCATGACTGGTCTTCTTATTACTTTCACGGTGCGCCTCCCTTATCCCTCCGGATCGCAATTCGACTTCATTGCCTCAGCTCATGAGTAACTCCATAACCTGCTTACTGCAAATTGAGCCATTGCTTCACTGGCTCACAAACCAAATTTCAATCCACCTTCACCATTTGCCATTACAGCACAACACAAACACCTACTTACATTCCACCATAACCTCACTGAGATTCATCTGTTGTAGGTCTTGCGATTCAATCAGCACCTCCACTGTGCTTCACAGACCCAAGCAAACAAATTACAGCTCCATTGGTCACTGATACTTGGCACTAACCCACCTGCAACCATAGCCAACACCCTGAAGTCTCACAACTTCACCTCCTACAGCCCACAGCGTTAACCTCAGTTCTTGCTCAAACCCATCAGCTCTGTGCATGTTCCATCTCACCACTTCAATTCCACAATCACCAACAGTAAGAGCACCATAGTCCCCTGTATCCTAGGCATTCATCTAGTTTATTTCAAGCACATTCATTCACCCAATTGCTCATAATTCAACCCTGTAACAACATCTTTGCTCAATTCTTGCACCTCATCTTGTCACCAATCTCAGCTGCCCATTGGCCCCGCACCGAGTTATCAACCCACTCGACCCCTCGTAACAACAAACTAACACAATGACCATTACATTGCCAAAGACTGACTCCATTTCAAATCAAACACTCTTCTCGCTCGCTTCAAACCCCGTAATGTTCCATGGCAAGCATACACCACCATTTGTACCTTTCATCAATCGAACCCTATTCATTCCTCGCCTTACCAAATCCTTGAATCAAACCTGCACTCCATCTCTCGAGATCAACACAAACAACGGCTCTTCTTCACAACCCTTAATCATCACCGTCTCAATCTATGTCAAGATCAATCGATAGTAAACCCTAATTCCTTGCTCGACATATTCAGCCTTTCAATTCACAAACTAAACTCGAATAATCCACGAGACCCATCTTAGCAAGAATAACACCGCTTCTCTCTCGCATTGATCTTCATCTCTTAAATCATCCTCTCGATCGATCTACAGCCTTCGGAAACCCTTAAATTAGCTATAAGCCCATCTTTGATTCATCCTCTCTGCTCACTCTTCGCTTGATTTCAACAAAGAATAAAGAAACCCTCTATTTCAATCGATCCCCGAGACCCATCAATTCCTTAATCTCTGTGTTCTTCTCGATCCGACAGCAGCCGTTGTCTGCCTTCTTCTCAATTTCCAGGTGAGAATGAATAAATGAAAATGATTGGAATTGAATGAGAGACGATTCTCAAAGTTAGGGTTATAAACTGGGAATAGACTCGGGCATGGATCCGGATACGGGTGTGGGTATATGGGTTTGGGGTGTGGGTGGATTCAGAATATGTGGGCTTGGGTATGGGTCGAGTTTAGGGTGTGGGTGGATTCAAACACCCACCATAAGTACACCCCAATTGTGCTATTCTCACTCCCTTCTTTTGGATAAGGGACACCTCTTTGACCTCCCCTTAACCTTGGCTGGGCTCCATATAGTATTCTCTCCTTGGTGAAATGACAATTTTACCCTTTTGCTAAAATATGGTGATTTCTTCTTCTTTTCCTCCGTGTGACTCCAAAGTAGCTACAAAACTCAAAATAAGAGTAAAATACATAATTCACAAGAAAAATAGCAAAGAAAGCGTAACTACTAGATAGTAAATTAGGTGTATTCTACACCTATCAAATTCCCCCCACACTTAGACTTTGCTAGTCCTCGAGCAAATCAGACTAAAAACTCACAACTTCAAAGCGTTCAAGCGTCAAAGCATCCAAAGAGTTATGAGGACATAGAATTTCGCATGCTAGTAATAAGAAGTTAGAAATACTAAAGAACATATTCTCATTCTTAAATGTTGAGTGAGAAATAACCACACCATATTGAGAGAACGCGTGTTTGAGAAACGATCAATAAGCATTTCGCCTCGACTTCGCCTCACCAAAAGGATTTTATGATAATTGCACTCAAAAAGACGGCTTTTTTATGGTTCTCACATGTGTGCGGTAGGAATGAAGAGAGAAATCCCGCAACACGTTGAATGGTGGGAAGGACAACTTCCGAAATATTTTTAAAAACCCACATCTTTTAATATTTTGAAAAACCATTTTTCTCGACGATCTCTAAGAAAGGAAATCAACCATATTACCGAGGATGAGATTACTTACTCACCTTCACATCCGATCGCCAATTATGATAACACCACTCTCACGGCATCCAATAGAAACGTCTTCCGCTCCTCGTCTTCGGTCAAACTATTGATGATAAACCCTTGAATTTCATAAATCCTTAACAATTTGTAACTCTTTTTACCTTAAAATCCTTGTCGCTTGAAACTTCCTTATATATTTTCCTTTCCCACGGCTTATTAACAAAACAAATATTTCTCTTGTTTTTTTTTTTTTTTTTTTTTTTTTTTTTTTTTTACACAAGAGAAATTAAATACAAAAATAAACCATGGCCGTGGGAGAAGTATTTTACCACTTGATTCTTCACAACTTGTATCGTCTTGAAATCATAAACTTCAAAAATTTTCACCTTTTACTTTTCTTCGCTTTCATGAATAAGTCTTCATACTTGGATATAAAATTACCTCATTGTAGTGTAAGTCTTCAACATATATGTAAAAATCCGCTCTTTTGTATGTTGCTTTTACTTGTATTTGAAATTTGCTCTTTTTCTCGTTCCGTTGCTTGTAAACCTTAAACTTTTCCAACTTTCCTTGTAGATTTTGATGTCGCTCCTTGTTGATGATGAATGTGTTTCTATGGATCCGTTGTTGTCGAGAGAGAGAATGGTGCTAACTGCAAATCGAACTACAAGAAGGAAGCTTTCATCTATAGACGTCACCCTCATGATTGACAAAATTAGCACTCAAGAGATCAAAGAGTAGTGCTTCTATTGGTGGGAGGTTGGGTAGCTCACCATTCTACCCGGAATTTACGTACGGTGACACACACTCAAAAGAAGCTCTTTAGTAGATGGAAGATTTCTGGTCGGTGCCTCTCATGATATGAATACGGGTAGTCTCCACTAATGATTGATCAAAGAACTCTAATAATGCACTTCTCCCCGCACCAAATTCGCATCACCGGCATGATTAAATCCATTATTTAACACTCAAACAAACAAGAAATCCGAATGTAGTTCTCTAACATTTCCAAGTTCAATTATGTCGGTCAAAATCTCTATGTAAACATACCTAGAAGTATGCTAGTGACTCTAAAATCTTTAAAAGTTGGAATTTTTAAGTAAAATTTTTTTAAAATTTTTTTGTAATTTTTTGTTTTAAAAACATGCTTAACCACTCCCCCACACTTAAACCTTACATTGTCCTCAATGTAATTGAATCCTCCTAGTAAAGTCAAGGTGGGAAATTTTAACATGATAAGAAACAAGAAAAAGAAAAAACAAAAAGCAAAAGGATAAGAAATACAAAACCTATGGATTGCCTCCCATTAAGCGCTTGTTTTAAAGTCGACGGCCCGACTTAGCTCTTGCGGCACATTACTCCTCCAGAGGGAGTGCATCTCCAAATGAAAGTTCATCCAAATTCAAATAAGCGATGTTCTCATAGTATGGCTTCAACCTATGGCCGTTGACTTTGGAAACCGAATTGTCTCTAAGACTAGTAATTTCAACGCACCATGAGGAAAAACATTAGTAACAACATATGGTCCAATCCAACGGGACCTTAACTTTCCAGGAATAGTTTAAGGCGAGAATGATATAAAAGGACTTTTTGTCCCACGATGAAACTTTTACGAGAAATCATCTTGTCATGAAAAAGCTTGGTCTTTTCCTTGTAAATCCGGGCACTCTCGTAAGCATCATTGCGTATCTCCTCTAACTCATGTAATTGTAACTTCCTTTGTTTCCCCGCTTCATCATACTCCATGTTGAATTTCTTTATCGCCCAATAAGCCTTATGTTCAAGTTCAACCGGAAGATGACAAGCCTTGCCATAAACCATCCTATATGGAGACATACCAATCGGTGTCTTATACGCCGTTCTATACGCCCAAAGTGCATCATTGAGCTTCAAGCTCCAATCTTTCCTTGTGGTATTCACCGTTTTCTCAAGAATGGACTTGATCTCACGATTCGAAATTTCCGCTTGTCCACTAGTTTGTGGATGATAAGGCGTACCAACTTTGTGTGTTATGTTGTACTTCTTGAGGAGAGTGTGGAAAGCCTTCTTGAAATGTGAGCCTCCATCACTTATCACCACTCTTGGTGTTCCATGCCTATTAAAAATGTTTTCCTTACAAAATCACAAACAACTTGAGAGTCATTAGTCTTGGTGGCTCTAGCTTCCACCCATTTCAAACATAATCAACGGTAAGAAGTATATAAAAGTTTCCATTCGAATTGACAAAGGACCCATAAAATCAATACCCCACACATCAAAAATCTCAACGGTGAGAATTGGTGTGAGTGGCATTTGATTTCGAGCACCTAGATTGCCCGTTCGTTGACATCTATCACACGATTTACAAAAAACATATGAATCTTCAAACAAGGTGGGCCAATAAAATCCACTCTCGAGGACTTTGAGAGCGGTATGTTTCGAACCAAAGTGGCCACCACATGCAAAAGTGTGGCAAAAGGAGAGAATGGATTGAAATTCGGAATTAGGCACGCACCTTCGCATTATTTGATCAACGCCATATTTCCATAAGTATGGTTCATCCCACACATATTTCTTAGCTACCTTCTTAAGTTTCATCTTTTGGAAGTTGGACATTGTACTAGGTACCTTCCTTGTCACCAAGTAATTCACTATATCCGCATACCAAGGTGTTGATTCTTCCATGGAGAAAAGTTGTTCGTCCTAAAGCGGTCATGTAATGGAAGTTCCTCTTGAGACATAACAAGTCTACTAAGATGATCCGCAACGGTATTCTCCACACCCTCTTATCACGAATTTCTATGTCGAACTCTTGTAACAATAGGATCCACCGAATTAATCTTGGCTTAGCTTCTTTCTTCTTTATTAAGTGTCTTAGTGCGGCATGATCGGAATACACAATAACCTTTCTACCCACCAAGTATGATCGAAATTTTTCCAACGCAAAAACTATAGCCAATAACTCCTTTTCCGTGGTAGAATAATTGATTTGTGCATCATTAAGGGTCCTAGATGCATAATAGATAACATGGGACAACTTGTCCACCCTTTGACCCAAAACGGCTCCAACCGCATAATCACTAGCATCACACATTAGTTCAAATGGAAGATTCCAATCCGGTGATTTGATAATCGGCGCACTTGTCAACAACTCCTTTAATTTGTCAAAAGCATCCTCGCATTCCTTGTTGAAGTCAAAAGGCACCTCCTTTTGTAATAACTTGCACATCGGCATGGAGATTTTGGAGAAATCCTTGATAAACCGCCTATAGAAACTCCGCATGACCAAGAAAAGAACGAATCTCCCTCACCGAAGTGGGATATTGTAAGTTTCTTATTAAATCTATCTTTGACTTGTCCACTTCGAGCCCTCGAGGGGACACAATGTGACCAAGTACTATGCCGTGGTTTACCATAAAGTGACATTTCTCCCAATTAAGGACAAGGTTTGTGTCTATGCATCGTTTAAGAATTAGTTCAAGGTTATTTAAACAACCATCAAAAGAATTGCCATAAACACTAAAGTCATCCATAAATACCTCGATGATGCGCTCCACATAATCCGAGAATATACTCACCATGCATCTTTGAAAAGTAGCCGGGCGCATTGCAAAGGACAAACGGCATCCGTCTATATGCAAACGTTCCAAACGGACAAGTGAAAGTGGTCTTCTCTTGGTCCTCCTAAGTGCAATAACAATTTGATTGTATCCTTAATAACCATCCAAGAAACAATAATAAGAATGCCCGCTAACCGCCTCCAACATTTGATCAATGAAAGGCAAAGGAAAGTGATCCTTTCGGGTTGCGGAATTAAGCTTTCTATAATCAATGCACACTCTCCAACCGGTTTGAACTCTTGTAGGAACAAGTTCATCGTCTTGATTTCGAACAACCGTGACTCCGGATTTCTTGGGTACCACTTGAACCGGACTAACCCACTTGCTATCGGAAATTGGGTAGATTACCCCCACACTTAGCAATTTGAGTATCTCTTTTTTCACAACCTCCATCATGGGAGGATTGAGCCGACGTTGAGCATCACGTACCGGCTTCACGTTCTCTTCCATTAGAATCCTATGCATGCACATGGATGGACTGATGCCTTTGATGTCCGCAATTGTCCACCCAATAGCCGTTTTGTGCTCTTTCAAGACTCTAAGCAAACGGTCTTCTTGTACCGGTGTGAGGTTCTTAGAAATAATCACCGGAAGCTCATCTCCATCTCCCAAGAAAGCATACTTCAAATGGTCCTAAGTGGCTTCAATTCAAGTTTGGGCGCCTTCACAATAGATGGTACAAGTATTTCATCATTCACGGGTAAAGAAATATATGAAACATCACCCTTTTTAGCTTCTTGCAATGTCGCCAAAGCTCCACATATCTCCACCAATTCCTTGGAGATTTCAACATCCAAGTTAGACAAGCCATGGACGTCCAATTCAATGCTCTTTTGCAACACCACATCAAGTTCATCCTCTTGGTTCAATTCCACCATTTGTTGCGCTAATGAATCAACCACATCAATGGAGTAAACGGAATGCACATCACTTGGGTAGCGCATGGCTTCAAATATGTTAAAGTGTATTATCTCCTTGTCGAATTCCATAGTGAGCGTACCCTTATCAACATCACTTGCTCCCCGGCAACGGCGCCAAAATTTGATGCGTGTCGTAGGTGCAATCAAATTAATCAATGTTTCCACTCAATTAAAAATAATATAATGGAAGTCAAGTTCGTTCCCACGAGGAGCAAGAGATCTTAGTTGTAAAAGTTGTCACGAAAGGGGGGGGTGTAAAAAGCAAAAGAAAATAAACAAAGCAATTAAAATCGAAAGTTGAAAACGATAAGAGAGACAAGACCAAGGAATCCTTCTTCGTTACGAAACAATGAATCAAGTTATGTTCTATTCTACTTGTTATTAGTCACAAATTATCACCAACGTAGGTAAAGCAGCTAGCTCAGTGCTAAACCCCTAAATCCCTTGTATCACGGGACACGGAAGTTCTCGACTACCGGATTCTATTTACCAAACCACCTAGTAGTAGCTCACTCTAGATGTAATTTAAATAAACGCATTAAGATTCATGAACTTATTAGGTCAATATTAGTAGTTAGACTCTTAGATCAAGGTCTACTTGCTAACGTTGTTTCTACACACAATTGCTCCACGGAATCCCTCCGCAAGGTCTCGTGTTTGCTACTTATGTAAAGAGTCAAGAAACGATTACTTATCTCCTAACTTTCACTAGCTTTAGATCAAATTAACAAATCAATTTAGCGTGCACTCCAAACAATCTATCAATCAATCATGAATGTCTTTAAGATCATTCCTATTAGTAAAAACAAACGATAATTATGTGAAAAACTTCGAGATAGAATTTGAAAATAAAAACTTAAATCATATGTTAAGAACTAGGAATTCATCCTCAATCAATAAGAAAATTAGCTACTCATGTTTTTGAAATTCACACAAATAATAATAATAATTAAAAGAAGAATTTTCAAATTCACACAAGTAGTTAAGAAGAAAAATCTTAGAAAAGCAAGCAAAAACACAAGTGATGTGTGTGTAGAGAGGTGTGTAGAAGTTGTAGAAAACTTCTCTATTTATAGGCTTCAATATTCTCCAAATCTTCCAAGGAATAGAATCCTTTTTCTTTTGCAATTCAATTTCCAAATCCAAGCTTTTCTCAACTCTTCCACCTTCTCTTTCCAAATTTGAGTCCAATTCTCCATCCAATTACTAGCCCAAGTCTTCACACCCATGAGAGAAGTCCATAGAAAATTCGGAATTTTTTGGCTCGCTGGAAAATCGGGATTGTGGCCTTAATCCGTAGGAATAGTCGCCACGGTCCACTGGAAATTTTCTCTGTCAAGGGAATATTCGACGAATATTCCGTCGCCTCCTCCGTTAGGACTAACGGTCAAATAGGGTCAACCGTCCAATCAACTGTTAGTCGGCGGGTCGACTCGGTCAAGTATGTGAGTTGTCGACCAGAGTCGAACATTGAGTCGAGAAGCGGTCGTCCGACCGTCCGACTAGGCTTGACATGAGCCATTGCGAGTCTAATCTGTCTTTGAACAATCCTTGTGGCATCATCAGTCTTCTTAGCTTGACCATCTTGGGCGTGCATCTTGCTATCATTGTGCATCATTCCCCGCAAATCCTGCTCCAACAGTCCACAACATCTCTACTTGCAACTTCTTAGCCTTCATTTTCACCATGACCTGGTCTTCTTATTACTTTCACAGTGCCAGCTCCCTTATCCCTCTGGACTGCAATTCAGCTTCATTGCCTCAGCTCATGAGTAACTCCATAACCTGCTTACTGCAAATTGAGCCATTGCTTCACTGGCTCACAAACCAAATTTCAATCCACCTTCACCATTTGCCATTACAGCACAACACAAACACCTACTTACATTCCACCATAACCTCACCGAGATTCATCTCTGTCAGAGGTCTTGCGATTCAATCAAAGACCTCCACCGTGCTTCACGCACCCAAGCAAACAAATTACGGCTCCATTGGTCACCGATACTTGGCACTAACCCACCCGCAACCATAGCCAACACCACCGAAGTCTCACAACTTCACCTCCTATGACCCGGCCTTCAACCTCGCTTCTTGCTCAAACCCACGCCTCGTGGCCTGTTCCATCTCACCACTTCAATTCCACAATCACCAACGGTAAAGAGCACCATAGTCCCTGTATCCTAGGCATTCATCTAGTTTATTTCAAGCACATTCATTCACCCAATTGCTCATAATTCAACCCCGTAACAACATCTTTGCTCAATTCTTGCACCTCATCTTGTCACCAATCTCGCCTGCCTGTTGGCCCCACCACTGAGTTATCAACCCACTCGGTCCACGTAACAACAGCTAACACAATGACCATTCCATTGCCAAGCACCGACTCCATTTCGGTCAAACACTCTTCTCGCTTTCGCTTCAAACCTGTAATGTTCCATGGCAAGCATACACCACCATTTGTACCTTTCATCAATCGAACCCTATTCATTCCTCGCCTTACCAAATCCTTGAATCAAACCTGACTCCATCTCCGAGATCAACACAAACAACACTCGTTCTTCACAACCCTTAATCATCACTCGTCTCAATCTATGTCGCATCAATCGATAGTAAACCCTAATTCCTTGCTCGACATATTCACCTTCAATTCACAAATAAACTCGAATAATCCACAGACCCATCTTAGCAGAATACCCGTTCTCTCTCAGTTGATCTTCATCTCTTAAATCATCCTCTCGATCGATCTACAAAGCCTTCAAACCCTTAAATTAGCTATAAGCCCATCTTTGATTCATCCTCTCTTTCACTCTTGACTTGATTTCAACAAAGAATGAAGAAACCCTCTATTTCAATCGATCCCCGAGACCCATCAATTCCTTAATCTCTCGTGTTCTTCTCGATCCGACAAAGAAACTTGTCCGCCTTCTTCTCAATTTCCGTGAGAATGAATAAATGAAAATGATTGGAATTGAATGAGAGACGATTCTCAAAGTTAGGGTTATAAACCGGGAATGGACTCGGGCATGGATCCTGATACGGGTGTGGGTATATGGGTTTGGGGTGTGGGTGGATTGGATATGTGGGCTTGGGTATGGGTCGAGTTTAGGGTGTGGGTGGATTCAAACACCCACCATAAGTACACCCCAATTGTGCTATTCTCACTCCCTTCTTTTGGATAAGGGACACCTCTTTGACCTCCCCTTAACCTTGGCTGGGCTCCATATAGTATTCTCTCCTTGGTGAAATGACAATTTTACCCTTTTGCTAAAATATGGTGATTTCTTATTCTTTTCCTCCGTGTGACTCCAAAGTAGCTACAAAACTCAAAATAAGCGTAAAATACATAATTCACAAGAAAAATAGCAAAGAAAGCGTAACTACTAGATACTAAATTAGGTGTATTCTACACCTATCAGCAACCCAACATTGGAGAACGCCAAATCCACATGCAGTGGTTACTCATCTTCCAAGAATAGCGTCTGATCACGCACCAATACTATTACAAGAGAAAGCAATGGATTGGCAGGGAACAAAAAATTACAAATTTGAGCACATATGGCTCTCTCATCCTCAACTCAGGCAAGTAGTTGAATCAGCTTGGGAGCAACAACAAGATAATGAACCTACTCTCGATCTCCAACTCAAACTCATAACAACCGGACAAACACTCCTGGAATGGAACAAAGTAACTTTTGGCCACCTACCAACTATGATCAAGAAATCGACAACCAACATAAAGCACACTCAACATCAATGTGCAACCCAATCGGGCTCCAATCTGGAATACTGGCTACAACAAGAGAAACAACTATGAACGGACCACATAGAACTTATACAATGTCATGCGACATATTGGCAACAAAGATCCACAATTCAATGGCTACAATCTGGAGATCTCAACATAACTTTTTTTCACACTAAAGCTACCATTAACAGAGCCTGTAATAATATACAACAACTACAAGACCCAAAAAATAATTGGATTAACAAAAAATAAGACGTTGTTCAACTCATTCTGGATCACTATACTCAACAATATACGACACCGCCTACAGTGATAAATGAAGATCTCTTTACAAACATCAGACCAAGATTAACTCCCAGATAGTCAGAACTACTTACGAAGGAAGTAACTACATCAAGTAAATATGCATCCTCTCATAAATCACACGAACATAACACTAATACCTGAAGTCGATCATCCTTCAAAACCATCACAATACAAACCCATAGGGCTTTGTAACGTCACATATAAAATCATTTCAAAAAATTTAGTCAACCGAATTAGACCCCTTCTTAATATGCCCTTACCAAAGTGCTTTTGTTCCACAAAGATCAATACACGATAATATAGCAATTTTCGGGGAACTCTTCCATTATATCAGAATTTCAAACCTCATCAAAGACCCAAAAATATCTCTTAAGCTAGAAATCCAGAAGGCCTATGATAGCTTAGATTGGGGATTCATAAAAACCTCATTTACAAAACTAGGATTTCCACCAGCCTTTATAGAATACATTATGCTATGCATAACAAAAGTTACATACTCGATCAACATAAATGGTACACCACATGGCTACATCAGCTCAAGTAGAGGTATCAGACAAGGAGACCCACTATATTCCTATATTTTTTTTTATCATATGTCCTGAAATCCTATCTACGAATCTAGAACAAAAAATTAGTTCAAGGACTTAACATATCAAAAAAGCACCACCAATTATTCATTTAATGTATGCGGATGATTTACTAATCACATACAAAGCTTCAGACCAGAGTAACCAACACCTTAAAACCCTGCTCCACTCCTATAGCACTTCTGTAGGACAAGTAATCAATACTACCAAATCAATAATCATCCATCACCCAAAACTAGACCCAGCCAAGATAAACGATCTCCAGCAATTTTTCAATATGCCGGCTACATCAAAACCACCAACCTATCTAGGAGTCCAGTTCAAACATGGAAGGACATCCATTCAAACCTTCGCTCCCCTCCTACAGAGATTAGCCTGAAAAGCTAAAGGATGGATAACAAAATGTCTAACTCTAGCCGGAAGACTCACTCTAATAAAAACCTCCCTAATTCTAACCTCAAATCACATCATGCAAACACAAAAACCTACCTACCAATACTCACAAACAAATAGATCGTATCACCAGGGACTTTTTCTTGGGAGACGACTCAACAACTAAAAAACTACACCCTATAGGATGGGATAAAGTAACAAAACTATGATCAGAAGGAGGATTATGAATAAGGAAGAGCAGTGATCATAATACAACACTCCTCATGAAAAGAATCAAGAATCTACATGAACAACCTAACTCTATCTGCGGAAGTCTGTTCAGTGCAAAATATCTTGATCATCAACCAATTCTACAAGGCATTGATTTTATACCATCCTCCTCCAGTCCTCAATGGAGACAACTGCAACATCTAATTTTTCATCTTATTGGAAATAGATTATCAACCCCAATAGAAGCCAATTGGATTCCACATTCAACTAACCTAGACCCAACACAATGTTACCGAATCCGAATGGTAGCAGATTACATCGACCCAATATCTTATTTCTGGAATCATGAAAAATTAAACACCCAATCCTATAATCCAAAAAATCATAAACATCCACCTTCCCCAAAATAGTCCCCAGGATAAAATTTTAACCACACTAAATAACTTGAAACTATACTACCTCTTCAGGATACAAATGTCTAACCCAGGGTCAACCAACTCACACCCCTCTACCACCAACCAAATTTCTATGGAATTTACCGTGTCCACCAAAAATTCGGATTTTCTCGTGGATAGCCATTAATGAAGGATTACCAACCTTCTCTCTCTTACATCACATCCATTTGACCAACTCAGACATATGCCCAAGATGCAACACAGATCCATAATTGGCAAGTCACCTTCTAATTCATTGTCCAATGTCAACTAACTCTTGGAACACCTTATTCAGTCAACTTACAAATTCACCAAACTCCAATACCCCCCCAAACTTTCATCTTAACACCCCAAACAACCATTTCCCAAATCCTCCAACAACCTGCATCAGCATCTGTAATCTCATCTTTCTGTTTCCTATTTTGGACCTTATGGCTGGCTAAGAATGATCTAATATACCAACAAAAGCAAACAACCTCGAAATAAATCTTAGCTTGGGCACAAAAACTGCAACAAGAATACTACGGGGCTCTACACTCTTCACCACCAATCATTCCAGGAGATACACCGATATTTAACCATCCAATAAGAGATAAAAGGATATCAACAATATCGGTAAAATGGTCCATTCCAAACATCAACTGGACCAAGATTAACACCAATGGAGCAGCCATAGGACATCTAGGATTTGTAGGGGTATGATTCATCTGTAGAGACTTAGACGCACGAACTTTATTGGCTCTATCTCAGCCACTAGGAATTACAACTGCTTTAACAACGAAAACTTAGGCTATACTTTTAGCTTCAAGAACAACAACAAAAAGACAATGACCAAGAGTTCTCTTTGAAACCGACTCAGAAAACTTATTGCGCTTCATCACTTCCTCTACACCTCCACCTTGGCACATAGCAGAAATGATTGAGGAAATAAAAATTAGATTTAACAGATCCATGTTCGCTATTCAAAGACAACTATAGGGAAGGAAATCAAGCGGATTTACGGATTGGCCAATCATACGACGGATGGAAGTCAAACCGAAGCTCGTCAACCAAAATCTGGGACTAGACCGACAATCCCATATTCTATTAGCCAAATTTTATTTCATGATTCCGTGAGTACCACGTACCCACGATTAAAAAAAAATCAAACTTTGTCTTAAACCACAATACGAATTTTTGTTTCCAATAATATTCAATACCACCCGTAAACCTCTTTCACCGAGAAACGGTTTCTTCTTTGAACTATAAACAGTCTCTAGGTTGGCCAAAAAGGTGGTTTATCCGGCGCACCATTTTACCATGTGTCCCGGACTAACGATAATGGACCAGGTTAAAATGTTTTCAACTTTGGATATGGCATCGGCTCGAGGCGATATGAAGTTTTTGTCCAAATTCTACAAGCCCTTTCCCATCAATGAAAGGGTCAAATCACCTAACATGGCGACATTTACGTGTTACCATTCAACTGTCGCAGTGAAGAATTATTCACCTCCACTAGGACACGTGTTCGATAAACCCACCGCGTGTCAAACACCTACCAATAATTCATACATGTGTCTCATTCTCACACTGCAAATAAATCTCTTTACCATGCAGTATATGTCACAAAAACAACCCTGAACTCAATAATGTCGAACAAAACCGGATAATCAAAGTCATTTATAAACAAATCAAATTTCTAACACCTTGAAGTTCTTGAGAGTGAAAGAAGAGATTAACAAAATGTCTGGATTATCATTAGCAGTAGGTCCAAGAACAGATCCAACAAAAGATGAAGTTATAGCCGCACCACCATCTTCAACAAAATACAAAGCATCAATGGCACAACCACAAAACCAGCAACAAGCAGTTGTAGGTGGAGTAATGGGGTCATTAAGAGTAATAGAATTACAATTGGTAGCATTCATAATGGTCTTCTCCGCAAGTGGATTAGTCCCACTGATAGATCTTATTTTCCCTGCATTCGCGTCAGCATATCTCTTACTCTTATCACGTCTAGCATTTCCTTCTCATGGAAATAACAATACAGGGACACTCTCAGGATCATCATCAAGAGAAATCTTTGAAGGCAGTAAGCTTATGATGTTTAGGTTGTATGTTATGGTTGGTACAACTATTGGTATGTTCTTACCGTTGGCTTATGTTTTAGGTGGTTTTGCTAGAGGTGACGACCATGCACTACGTTGTGCTACTCCTTCATTGTTTTTGCTGTCTTTTCAGATACTGACTGAGAATATTATCAGTGGGTTTTCTTTGTTTTCTCCACCTATTAGAGCTTTGGTCCCGTTGTTGTATACTGTTAGAAGAATTTTTGTTATAACTGATTGGATTCAAGATGTATGGGTTAACAAGACGCTGCCTGTTAACGCTCAAATGACGGTATGCGTGCTCTCTCTTTCCCTCGCATTAATGCTTTACATCTATATGAATTGCTTTTGTTCTTGCATTCTGTTTGTTAAGCTTGTGCTCATGCATAGCCTGGTGCTAGCTAATAAGGCGCCCTAGGCGCAAAAATGTTCTGGGCGCCTAGGCCTAGCGCCTGACACAACAAAATCTGGTGTTCTGGGGTGTAGTCAATCCATTTGCCCAAGTAATGGCGAAAATTTTAGCCATAACATGAAAATCCCCCACCCCTGATGCAAGTGGGATTTGAGGTGCAGGGCTCTGAGTCTCTGACTTTGAATGATTTCTGATTGCAGGATGTGGCATGGTATTGGTTTGGAAAGTGCTTAGCTGTGGCAAATTTGGTGTATTTCTCAATCAATCTATTTGGGTTTCTGCTTCCTCGATTTCTACCAAGATCATTTGAGATGTATTTTAGACAACGGGATGAGATCCACTCGAAATCATCGGAAGACAAGGCAAGGACAGCTGCAGCAAAAACATCATCAGCAGCGAATAATCAAACTAAGAAAGGTGATTAGTAGTATATTGGGGTGTGAAGTCATGATTGGGATCCTGTATTGTAGGTTTGTAGCACCGAAGTTGCATTGAATAAGCTGTAAGCAACAATTTTTGGCTGTGATTAGATGGTTGCTAGCTTTTCCTGTATTGTACGAATTCCTAAACGGCTTCTTTTGTTTTGGTGAAAAGTAGTCATTTTTGTCGCTTGTTTTTTTGGTTCATGTCTTTTTTTCGATGCTTCAAAACAAAAATGCCCCCTTTCGAAAATGGGTTTGGTCATGTGGGCAGTGGCTAATGGCAGTGAGTTTTAGGGGAAAATGCGTCCCTTCATTAGAAGGTGCTAACGAACAGTTCGGCTGATAATTGAACACAAAAATCATAGTTGAACGTCGCTTTATGAAGATAATTGAACACAAAAATCATAGTTGAACGTCGCTTTATGAAGATAATTGAACACAAAAATCATAGTTGAACGTCGCTTTATGAAGACATGACAAAAACGGGTTATTATATATTAATCTTAAAAACCCCTTTATCTATATTTTCTGTTTAATGTCAAAACTGCACTTACATATATTTTTAATTTATATATATTTTTTTAAAATTTTGAGTTTTTTTCTAAATTTTTAAATTTTTAAAAGATTAAATATTTCTTCTTTTTTTTAACAAAATTAATTTTTTTTCAATTTTTTTTATTCACAACACACTAGGTTCGGCTGACAAATTATCTGAAAATTTATCGGTCGAACCAAGGTGTTATAAAATATACCTTTGTTCGACTGATAACTTATCAGCCGAACCTTCGAACTTAGGTTCAGCTAATTCGAGCAAAAAAAATAGGACAACAATGTTGTTCTTCATAAAGCGACAATGTTGTTCTTCATAAAGCGACGTTCGACTATGATTTTTGTGACGTTCGACTATGATTTTTGTGTTTAATTATCAGCCGAGCTGTTCATTAACACCCTCAGGATGAAAAAAAAAATTCATTAGCACCTTCAGGATGAAAAAAAAAAAAAAAACAGTTTCGCTAATAATTCATTTCAATTATCAGTCGAACTTATTTCTGCAACTACAAAAGTTTTCCATTTTTTTAAACTTAATCTATCAATTAAATTTAGAAAAAATAAGACAAAAAAAAGTTCAAAATTTTTTTCATTTAATTTAATTTAATTTAAATAATTAATTTAAACTAATATAATTTAAATTAATTAAATTATTTAATTTAATTAAATATTATTAAATAATTCAAAATTAATTTAAATAAGACAAAAATAAGACAAAAAAAGAGAAAAGGGAAAGAGAAAAAAAAAAATTCAAAATTCTTTTCATTTAATTTATCAGTTGGTATAGGGAAAGAGAAAAGGGAGAAAAAAAAGTTCAAAATTTTTTTCATTTAATTATTTTTTAAAAAAAAACAGAAAAAACTAAAAAAGAAAAAAGATTTAATCAAAAAATTTTAAATAATAAAATAAAATAAAATAAATAAATAAATAATTAAATTTATTGAGGGTAATTAAGTAATTTACCTATCTTTGAATACTCCTCACCACCACACCCTAATTAGGGTAATCATTTTGTATGCCCTAAAATTTTCTTGTACGCTCTAAAACATGGTTCATCAAAATGTTATAAATTTTCTCGTAAAAATTACATCAAAAAAAATGTAGACAGAACTTCTAAACTTCTAAAATGTTTTGCTGAATAGTTATTGAATCATTCTTGGTAGATAGTTCAAAATCAAAATATAATCAAACATTGTCAAATGTAAATTAAAAATGATGGCAAATTAGAAATGAGATCAATTAGTTTTTGAGTTAATTTTTAAGAGTCCCACACTGTTAATCCCTTAATAAACTTAAAATATAATATGGAAGGGCCACTCCACTCATTGCCAATTGCTTTTGAGTTGGACGCCCATATTCTAACATGGTATCAGAGCTAGGCATGTGTGCGAGTAGGCCCAACGGTCACCACACAACGTAGGTCCACGTGTTAGACCCAACGAGGCTACACGTGAGGGGGCATGTGCGAAGGATAATAGTCCCATACTATTAATGTGACGGACCGGAAAATTACGCCTTTGGCGCGCCACCCCGCAGGCCGTAGGTGCGGCGTGATGAAGCTACGATCCGGGCCTTAAAGTTAGGCAAATGCACGTTCATCTGTCTTGTAAGCATGCTCGTGGAGCATGATGCCGCTAACTTGGCTTCCACACCGTTCCAACTTATCCTTGACCACAAAAGGGTATAAGGCCAAGGACAATGCATTCTTGCATGCATCACTGGCTCTACCTCAACGTAGGAATTTCCTATCCAGCTGAGTAACCGTAAAACTACCGAGTCCTTTCCAGGCAAAAGTCATGCCTTGGACTTACGCATAGTCCATTGCATGCCTCATGCCATACTTTCCTTAGGCTTATGCAAGCTCCGCTAACTTGCATATCGATGTAGCTTACTTCCGCGACCATGCCTAATGCACCATTGGTACATGCCTAAGTCGAACGGCTTGATAGGAAGTATGAGCATCCAATGGATGGAATGCAACATTCCTCATCAGGTCTGGCCGCAATCATCTCTTGCATCGAGCTACCGAGCTTAAACGATATGAGGGGTCGACGTGCTTGACCTAATGCTTTGCAACTCATTGCGGCTGCCTACGTACCCTTCCGTACTCTAAAGGGATCAATCACATACCGTAGTTCATCCCTAAAGGGACAAAATCTTAACCCAACTCATTTGCAAGGGTGTGGCCTAGCAAAAATGGTAATGGCATGCCGTATAGGCCGTTCCGTCATAATGCACAATGATTATGCATCATCGGGTCCACAACATGGCATAGTGATGCCTAAGCATCAAATGCCTTTTCGCAAGGCTACGCAACTATAAATGAGCCTAAAGCATCATTTATACTCTTACGCCTAAGCTATGAAGCTTACTTGGTGCATGGTCCGCATATGCACCTTCAACCAAGTACCCCTCCCTATATATGTCTTAATGGAATTTCTACAAGTTAGAATTAGGGAACAAATTGACATGCCTGCTTCACTATTCATGTGAAATGATTGCGCGCAATGTTTGCACGACACGCGTTTCGCACTGGCTGTTGCACAATGATTGTGCAACACTGGTTCCGGCTACCGCACAATGATTGCGCGACATTCTCTTTGGCATATTGCACAATGATTATGCAGTATTCTCTCGACCAGCCTTCTCTGGTCTGATGCACAATGATTGTGCAATATTGGCTTAAAGGCCAATAGCCTTCGTAATGCGCAATGATTACGCTGCAAACTCGAGGCCATCTACACCACTGGCCTAATGCATCATGATGATGTAACATCGTCCCTTGGCCAATATGCCTACGCGATGTGCCTTCCTTAGCATAAAATATGGCCCCTAGCCAAATGGATCTTACTATGCAAAGGAAGCTTTGGATGAAGCTTCATCTCGAGCCATGGCGCATCTTTTAGCATGCGCCATGCTAAAAACACTGGGTGTTACAGTTAATGTCCCCTTAATAAACTTAAAATATAATATGGAAGGGCCACTCCACTCATTGCCAATTGGTTTTGAGTTTGATGCCCGCAGACTTTAATTTCCTTGGTATAAATTGGAAAGGATATATGAAGCACCTTTTTCTTTTGTAGGATCAATCCGTGCTATTCCGAATTTCTTTTCTTTTTCCTTTCTTTTTCTTTATAGTAGAAGTTGAGCCATCTAATATCAATCCTTAAGGAGATCTTTTGATATTAGATTTACCTACTGATAGATAATTTTTTGATATTAGATTTATCTACTAATAGATGATGATGAAGGGATAGTTTTCAAAGTAAAGCTGAATTTAAGTTCCTTATAAATTTAGCTAAAGTGTCGGCTACCGTATTTACTAATCTTGGAACAAAATGAAAACCCAAAAAGTTGTTGCATGAGTTTGCTATCCTCTTCATTTAGATAGGCTTTCGTTCACCAAGAAATGTCTGGAATCTTCCCATGAAAATAGTTGAAAAAGCTTTCACAGTCTCCTTCAACGATGAAAGTCTCAATTCCTCTCTCTTTTGCCCAAATAGCTGCTTGTGACACTCCTATAACTTCCGCTTCTTGAGGGTTCGATCTTGTTGATTGTTTTGCTCTTCCTCCTTATGAAATTCCTGCATCATTACTCATAATTATAGTATAGCCAGATGGTAAGATATCATAGATCCAGGCAGCGACAATATTAATTTCGAAAGTGTCCTTTTGTGGTGCCTGCCAAATACGGTTTGGTGTTTTCTTGTACAATTTCTTAGTTTTGTCAGGTTTACTACTTCTTTTGGACCAGAAAGAGATATGCCCTTGAATTTCTAGATCCAAATTCTTTGTTGTTTTTAATTTATCTTCAAAAACCATGTTGCATCTCTCTTTCCAGATAAACTACATCTTAGTAAGCACTAGTTCTAAAAAAAAATTCTTCATAGGGTTGTTAATCCAATCCTAGCAAAGATCTAAGATCTTACTTGAGCTATCTATATTCAGAGAATAGGATTAAGAGCTAAATTCCAAACTTCCTTAACATAAGGACAATGAAATAAGAGGTGTTCAATAGTTTTTATTTCAGTTCCACACATAGTGCAACGAGGATCTACATCTGTTACTTTTCCATAGAGTTTTGAATTAATAGATAAAGCATTTTGCAAGCATTTCCACAAGAATAGTTTAATTCTTTGAGAGATACCTAGTTTCCACATAGTTTTCCAAAAAGAATCAGGTAAAGATAAACCAACAATTTCACTACAGGTTTCATACAATTTATCATATAAGGATTTAACTGTGTATTCCCCTGATTTAGTTAAGGTCCATCTTAAAAAAGATAAATTTTACGTCTTAAGGGTGTGATTCTTGTCTTTAAAAAGATAAATCTTACTAATTTTGGAAGCAATATCAGTAGGGAAGATTGAGTTGATGAGAGAGAGATTCCAAGTACTAGTTTTAGAGTCTATGAAATCTTAGACTAAGATTAAATGGTTATTGTTTGTGTTACTTGAGTTCACTAGAGTTTCATTCATTCCAGGTATCCATTTATCATTCCAAATACTGATATCTTGTCCATTTCCTATTTCCTAGATACTATATTTATGAATAAGTTCTAGTCCTTGACTAATACAATTCCAAGTCCATGAGCCATTAGTTTTAGCTTCGGCCATGTAGATCTTAAATATATAGAACCCATGATTTTTATCCAAAGTGTGTTTGGTTCTTTAACTAACCTCCAAACCAATTTAACATGCATTGCAAGATTAAATATACGGACATCCTTAGAACCTAAACCCTCTTTCCGAATAGGGGCTTGGCCGGGCTATTCCTAATCTAGATGAGTGAATATCCATAAAGTATGTGGAATACACGATGTTGGTGCTTTTACGGTTATCGTATCAGATTATTAGATGACACTGCTTCTTGTATTTTGGTTTCTGATGAATGTTCTTGTTCCACTTATAATCAATTAAATTTTGAAAATTAATGAATTTTGGTGGTGTTTAGGGTGAAAGAACACAACACAGTTTATCTCAGAATAAGAACTTTGAGGTAGGTCATTTTAAAATCAACTCCGTACTCCGTAGTTCGTTTCTTTTTTTCTTGACGTCCACTGATGCCCTTAGTTTGGAGTTTTCTGGCAAAGCATTTTGTGGTCCAGTTAATACACGGACGCTCCTAAAAAAACGTCCGTCATTATCTACTTAATGCGCGGCCTCAGGTCCTAACGATCACGGGACAAGACCGGGGCCATTAAACGGTTGACACTTTTAGTTGACTAACTATTTTTTGATGACCACATTGTGTTGTGTTGACCATGTGGTTACGTGTGAGGACTGAAAGCTACTCTTACTCTCCAATGTCTCCATCAAAAACTCATCCTCCTGAAGAAGGTTGAAACCAGAGCCCTCTACCCAGAATTTTGGTGTTTGGGGGAAAATTATTCCTTGTTCATGCTATTTCGGCCGTGATCACACGAGATTTTGGTAATTCTCAACCCTTGATCCTATAATCCATTCAGGCTATAATTTTCATTTTCTTCCTTGTGTATGTTTAAGTTGCTTATTTTATGTTTGTTTGTTTAGCTTAATGAATTTCTTCAGTCTGTATGTGATTGAAACCCCTAATTAAGTTTCTTTTTTCCTATTTTATCTTCGATCATTCATGTATTTCTGATTTGTCTCCTGCTGAAATGCTGTTCTAGTTATAATGGTGCATCCGGACAGTTGAGTAATGTTTTTAGGAATTTGAGTAATACACACACAAAATGTTTGATGAAATTCAAAACCCACATTGCCATTTTCTTTGAGTGTGATTGTCAAGACTCGAGATGTAGCTTGAAGTGGGGTTTTCTTTTATTCGGGAAAACTTAGTGAGTCTGGTACTGTTAAGTAGCTTTATGGTAATGTGGTGCCTAATAATTCCATAACTACCAGGCATACAAGGTTAGTTGGTAAGAATATCCTACCCTTTGGTGGAATGGTTTGACTACAAACTTATATGCCTTTTCTCTTTATTTTCTGAATTGAAGATTTTAGACGTCCTTCATTTTCTTAATTTCTTTATGTTATCAGTAAATTGGATATCACTGACTGTACAGCAGTATGAACTTGATAAAGTTTACGTTTTAAAATTGTGTACTTTCTACATTTGAAAATATATTTTTTTCCAATCCTTTTATGTGTGCCAAGGGATATTAATATTTTATAAAGTGCAGATGATCAAGTACTTGTGTTTAGTCTGTAATGGTGATCAATTTGATGCCTTAGGTATGGGTCAAAGAATTCGATTTGATTTCGAGAAACCGTTTACATTGGATTTTTAGAAGTTTTTGTTATTAAGTTCAGTCAGTGCCAGGAATCTACCACCAATCTGTTGGTTTCCAGAGCAAATGATAGAGTTTCACTGATGAGTGATAAAGGAATGTAGGACATCTCTAGAACATTCACACAGAATAAAATAATACAACTCCTAAGAATTGTGATTTGTTAAGTTGTCCGAGTAATCGGTATGGAACTCTTATCAATTGTGTACTGGTAAATGTAACTGGGTAAGTAAACTGCGTTGATGGAGTGGTCGTGTAATTGAACTATGCTGCGTTGAGTAACTGTAGGGTTCTAGTCATGCAGTCATGTTGCGAGTGGAATCACATAGAGGGTTCTAGGAGTGGCGTAGGAAGTTGCAGGTCCCAAGAGAATGTCAATTTGGCAGGTTCTTGTGATGCTGGCAGATGAAGCTCTTTAGACTTGTTAATCCCTCGATACTACTACTTAGTTAAGTAATTTGTGGATTATAAGATTGTTAGTAACTCTGTATCTTAACTGTTTCTGCATGTTCTAACACGTCTTATTAACTTGATCACATCCCATGTCTCTTCTTTGTCAGATAACTAGTATTCTAAGGCACATGAACTAATTTGGACCTGCAAGCAATTTATTTTGGGAGGACAGATAAGGCAGCATATGTGTGACACTATAGCAACTGTTGCACCTGCTGATCTGTGTGTACACTTGGGACCATCAACTGGAAGACCAACCAAGAGTCGGTATATCCTGTTACAATGAGTAGTGTAGGGTCAGAAGTTGTTCGCATTGTCTCAACATGCACGATAAAGCCACAATGCATCATAGAAGAAACACATAAGGAATTCAATTTAACACCCTGGGATCTTACTTTTCTCTCTGCACAACCAATACAGAAGGGTCTTCTCTTTGCTAAAACCCCATCTTTGTCTGATCACGAAAATCCAATGAACTCCATGATCAAAATCATTGAACAACTCAAGAACTCACTATCTCTTACACTCAGTCACTTCTATCCACTCTGTGGTCGTTTATCGACTAGAAAACAAGACGACCCACCTTTATATACAGTTTTCTTAGACTGCAGTGACTCATATGGAGCAGAGTTCATCTATGCTATTGCGGAAAAGGTCACAGTTGCAGATATTCTAAACCCACTCAATGTACCACTAATAGTGAGATCTTTCTTTGCTTTAAATGGATCCATAAACTATGATGGTCACACCGAGCCTTTGCTTGCCATACAGGTAACAGAGCTTGTTGATGGGTATTTCATTGGTTGTTCTTTTAACCATGTTGTGGGTGATGGCACCTCTTTCTGGCATTTTTTTAATACATGGGCAGAAATTTGTAGAACAAAAGGAAACTTCGAGTCCATTTCAACGCTCCCTCCTATTACTAAACGCTGGTTCTCCGAGGAGGAACAGCAACAAGAAGATTACACTGGCTTCAACCTTCCTTTTTCTCACCATGATGAGTTTATTGAGCGAACCATTGCATCACCACCACTCAGCAAGAGGATTTTTCATTTCTCAGCTCAATCCATCGCCCAGCTCAAAACTAAAGCAAATAGCGAGGCCTGCACCAACAAGATCTCTTCATTACAAGCCTTGAGTGCCTTAGTATGGAGGTCAGTGACACGGGTACTTGGTGTGCATGAAGAGCAAGAAACAGCCTGCAGGTTGCTCGTCAATGATAGGTTAAGATTAAGCCCACCTTTGTCCATCGACTACTTTGGATCTTGTGCAGGGTCAGTGACGGGTATAACCACGTCAAGAGAGCTACTTGGCCACGAGCTTGGATGGGCAGCTTGGTTATTGCATGAGGCTGTAGCTAGTCGAACTGATGATAAAGTGCGTCAGTGGCTAAATAATTGGCCAAAGAATCCCTCATTTCTCCCAGTTAGACGTATCCATGGTCAGACGATGGTGTCCATTGGTAGTTCGCCGAGGTTTGACATGTACGGGTGCGAATTTTGTTGGGGAAAGGCAATTGCTGTTCTTAGCGGATCATCTGTGAATTATTGTGGAAACGTATGGTTGTACCCAGGCTGTGAAGGTGGAGGGAGTGTGGATTTAGAGCTGTGTCTTCCACAGGAGACTATGTCTGCACTTGAGTCTGATGAAGAATTCACAAGCTCACTCTGAAAGTCTGCCGTTGCATTACACCGAAATTTGTGAGTTCGTATTTCTCTCTGTCTCATACACACATTACTTCAAAAAGCACCAAAAAAATATTAAAGCAGTAATGGAAAATTTTCTCAGTTTCTCACTTCTATAAACTCTGGCATCTCAAGAGAAGTGTCTTATGCCCTGTGTATTCGAGCTCTGTCATTCCAATCAAAGCCAGTGTTGAAGCACAAAGCGTCTAACCACATCCCTTAACTTCCTTCACATATCCAACACGCATTTCTTCTCGATAGGGCGATTGTTTAGCTTGGTATATTGGTTTCTTTGATTTTGTAAAATTTCTTTCTATGCTATATTTTCTTCGCCAGGAACTTCCTTGTTGATAGTTAAAACTTGGTCCGGAGACTAATGAGCTTGTTGCAAACACACTAATAGAGCTATATGGGTGCAAAATGTAGCTGCTCAGAGGATACTCAAAAGGATCTGTAACCATTTGCTCGAAATGTGCCACGATTTTGAAAGTTTAATGGCTAGTTAAAAATGTGTAGTAAAATGATTATGGTTCTCCCCTGCTTTCATTTGGCCTTGAGCATTCCTAGAATCAATTCCAGTTCCCTGTAACAACACCACTTGCATAACAAGAAATTTATGACAATTTGCTTGTGGACATGAGTTGCTAGGTAAAAGTCATAAAATTGGGAGAGAAAACACACAACAAAGGTACAAAATTGGGTCAACAACATTTACAAAATATTCTCGCACTTTGATTCCTTCCCAATCTTTTTTTCAATAAATGGACAATACAGTGACGCAAGGCCACACAACAATAAAGAAGCACTGCTCAAACTTCAGAGGTCAAAATTTATGTCCAATAATAACGTGGAATCTAGTCTAACCCTCCTCGTGAAAATGACAATGCTATTTTGAACACAACAGGGCTCTACTATTTAGCTCAGTCACCTACTTCATCAGCCATAGGCTGGCTGGCTTAGCTAATTTTCTTTTGAAGATAAGCAAAGAAATGTTGCATAAAGTAGTAAATCCTTTTTTACCTTTCCCCTATCTTCTGCTTTTCAGATTACAAACAGTCCCTAATTTGGGTAATCTCAATTTTTTACTTAAAATAAAACTATCCCCATCCATTTTAAAATCAAAGAAGAAAAAGAAAAATGAACCAGACAAAATTGGTGCCGAGTTTACATAGAAACCTGGAAACCACACAGAGGTACGGATTTTAACTTATAACCAAAAGGCACACCACTAAGCGCTAGAAACCTGCAATAACCGGTTGGTCTGTGTAGTGTACTCTACTGTACTGACCTGAGACACCACACCACAACAGTGACAGACCATCGCCTTGCTTTGCTTTTTCTTCTCTTCAGTCCCTATCTTTTTCACTCAGTCCTTTTTACCTCTCCTCTGTTTCCAACACCTCACTCTCAAAGTCTCAATAAATCAAAAACAACCCAGAGAGAGATAGAGTGCAGCAGTAGTCATTTCTTCTGAAAATGAAGAACAAAAATAACAACAAAGGTAGTAAAATATACCCATCTCCATCTCCACATTCATCAACATCATCATCTTCTATTTCAAGATATGATTTTGGTCCACACAGAGATGCATTATCAGTGTTCAAGGTATTACCAGTTGCAATCTTAGCATTAGCATCTCTTCTTACTCTTGAAGATAGGGAGGTCTTAGCTTATCTCATTACTAGGTCTGTTATTGCAACAACAACAACAACAACAACAAACCCAGAAGCAGATTCTTCCAAGAACAAGAACAAGAAGAAGAAACATAAATCACCAGACTTTGAATGTGGGTGTTTTGAATGTTACACAAGTTACTGGTATAGATGGGATTTGTCACCAAATCGACAGCTTATTCATCAGGCTATTGAAGCTTTTGAAGAACACTTGACAAATCTTGAAATACTGAGAAACAGTAGTACTAGTGGGAAGAAGAAGAGAGCAGACAAAATGGGTGCGAGGATTAAAGGGAAAATCTCAAGTAACGATGATGAAAAACAGAGTATTTCATACACAGAATCACCGTTGCCTGTGAAGAGCTTGTTTCATGCTGATGATTTTGGAAATGAAGCTGTAGAAGAGGAGGTGGTGGAAGAGGAAAAGGGGTTGTTGGAGGAGGATTTGATCAGTAGTGGTGGTGGTGGGGATGAAACAGGGGAAATGGTGCTTGTGGTGATGAAGAAGAAGAAGAACAGTGAAGAACAAGAATACAAAGGGCTGGTTAGGAAAGTATTACCAGATGTATTAGGTTTATTTAATTCTCGTTTATGGAACCTAATTTGGAGTCCCAATGTTTAGAATTAACAACAACAGTACTAATGACTTATTGGGGTCATAAAACAAGTTTAGATTAGAAAAACACAGTACAACAACAGCAACACAAAATACTGCAACTTTTGTTTAATCTTTTTTCCAAGTACTACTTTTTGTGGTGCTTTGCTGAGAGATTTTTAATTGGGAATGAATGGATGAATGTTTTTAGGTTAAAATGTTAAATGCCTTCTTAATCTGGTGGATTTATTTTTATGTTTGCTCTAAAAGCAAATTTGCATAGTTTATGTGCCACCATTCTGCAGGTACAAAAGGGGAGGAGTAAGCAGCATCAGCAACATTAACTTTTATATGCAGTACAGTACAGTACTTATGTTGAGGCAATTGCCATTGAGCTCTCTGGTAGTTGTTGATAGCAATTAAGTGCCACTGTGTTCATTGCAGTCTTGTAGAGTCGAAGACCCCTTCGTATTGAATGTAATTTAAAGATGAGGATGGATCCCCTCACACTTTTATTATCACACTATCTCATAAGCTGTTTACTGTCATTGTTGTATTTCTAACCAACAATGTAATCAACTTAGATTGAGATTCCAATGTATTGCCTACATATGCGTTAGACAATGTCATTCCCTCAGGGCCGATCGAAAAAAAAAAAAAATGTCATTCCCTCAGAAAAGTTACAAACAAAGAATAAGCAACCTGTTGATTCCACATCTTCTTCCAAAATGTATATTATGGAGGACAACTTGAAGTGAACCTACAAATGTCCGAATTTACTGCTAGAGCATTATGAAGTAATCTGCATAGGAGCTATAGTACTTTTGTTGCCATTTTCAATTATTCCGATATAATAATATCCAAAAAAAATGTCATGAGTAATTGCAGACCTGAATCAGCAAGTAGTTTTTATTTTCTGAATTGGAAAAAATGAGAAAGGAACAACTTGAGACCAAGGCCCAAGCCCACAATACAAATCTGAAACTAATTAAAGCCCATTATCGCCTTCCAATTGAGAACTAAGAGCAGTTCTTATGGTAATGTTCAAACTCAAAATTTTGTTGAGCCACGTGGATGGTCAAATGGGTTTCTCCACTATGGTAAAGCAAGTCAAAATGAACAGATTTAGTTTTCTAGGGCCCACTAGTATTTCTTTTTAATATAAAATGTTTTGTAGGATAAAGATGAAAAATATAATATAATATTTAAGTGAGGTAAAATAGGATGAAGTGAGATAAAATAAGGTTAAAAAGTAGTAAAATAATCAGCGATTGTACTTGGCGTCAATCCAAGAGTCGCGGGCGTCAATCCAAGTGTCTCTGGCGTTTTTTGCATGAACGCGCGTCATTTATTCTGACGCCAGCGTTGGTAGAAATATCGCACGTCGTTACCACAGACGCGCGTTGGATGTTCCGACTCGATGTTCAAATCAACAGATTTGTTGATTTGAACATCCATTTTTCATGTTTGTTCATTCCATAATGGGAGCAAAATGAACAAACTCCAAGTTTGTTCATTCCATAGGAATTGCCCTAAGTCTCTAAATTTCTAACCCGGAAACAAGTTTTGATGTGATCCCGCTGGTATGTCATTTTTTTTCATTTATAATTTACTAACGCACGGGCTCAGATTACCCATGGGAATTTATTCCGGATTAAAAGCAAGAGAAGTCTCTGGATGAATTGGGCGAATAACTCGGCGATTGACTCGGAGTGACTCAGAAAATTTCCCGAGCTTGATTCTCGTTTCTGTTCATCAATTTTCAATTTTCATTCTTTTATACAAGTTCTATTAAATCTTGGGTTTTAAATCTCTTAAGATTTGTCGTCTTAATGGCGTTTCAATTTTATTTTCACTAGGTACTGGCTTTCGCGTTTGAAGGTTGCTATGTCATTTGAGTGGTTTTGCCTAATGGTCCCGGTAATCTCTCTTCAAGTCTTGATTATGTCTCTACTTTTGATGTTCTATCTGCACGCGATGATTAATTTATTGCTCGTTTGGACAAATCTTCCATATGATTTTCTTACACACTGTTGTATTCAAGACAGCCGCCTATTAATTGCTTACAATGTTACTTTAATGGGGTGTAAGAAGTTTTCTACCAGGTGTTTTACATTCACTCATCGAATTTTCGGTAGAAATTTCTTTATATTTTCCTTATACCTCGTTCTCTTCTCCCATTTCTTTTCTTATTCCTTGAGTCTTTCCAAAATGGATTATGAGATAATGCAAGTTCAAACAAGGATGGAATTTACTTCGATAACAAATCGTCTCAGAGCTCTAAAGGAACCTCAACTTTATAGGGAAGATTTGATTCTGGGTGCAGAGCAGTTCAAATTCAGTTTTTTGGGTAAACCCTATTCTGCCAAAACTTATACGGTCGGTGAACTTGATAAACCGCTCAAGCAGCTCTGGTCCGAAAGTAAGGATAGTTTTATAAAAAATGAGGAGAATGACAGTTTTCTCATAAAGTTTCATACTTTAGAGGAATATGAAGTTGTCCTAAAGTTTCGTCATTGGTTTCTAGAAGGAGATTTGTTGGTGCTTGAACCTTGGAATCCCAAAATACCAAAATCTGCAGTGGATCTGACAAAGCAACTCTTATAGTTACGTCTTTATAACATGCAACTGGTTTTGCTAATCCTACTATTGTTAAAGGTATAGCTTATGCAATGGGAGAAGTAAAGAAACTAGACCCTCCTGACTGTATTGTATCAAAAGGAAAAGTGCAAAAAGCTTTAGTTCTCTTAGATGTTAGAGACCCACTTCGTAGAGGTTTTTGGATGAAGAATGCAGCGGGTGAAGAAGTTTGCATCATATTGTTTTATGAAAAACAACCTTTTAATCTTTGTGGATTCTGATACACTATTGACCACAAGGAAATTGAATGTGAAACCATTGCGGCTTATCTTCTTCAACAATAACGAGGATATCTTTCTTCTGCCTCTATCATTGATCCTCCATCATGGACCGATCCAGATATGAGATGAGTTAAAGCTAGCGATTACGCATGTACTCAACTCCAACATGAATCCGAAAGATCAACATGCAATAATTAACCCAAATAGATCCAAGTCTAACTGATATGCCTCAACTCACTGTTCAACATCAACCTCAAATACGGTGGTGGTTAATCGGTCTACTTGCATGCATGCCGAGACTTCGACTATCAAACTCAGCATAAACATATAGTTGAAGTCTCAAAGGATATGGTCTCTTTAAATGAGCAGATCAGAGATAACATTATAAGAAATATTTCTTTGTCAACTTCTTCTCTAGCGGCTGCAGTTGGCTGTAATGCTCAAGGTATGATACAAGTTAATTTTAATAGTACAAATGAGAGAGAGAAGGTGGTCCAAAGACAAGGTAAGAGAATCAGACTTGAAGAGGGTCAAACTAGTGGTCCAAAGCAGTTAGTTCCTGGTCCTAGTAATGTTATAAAAAACAATGATAATTTAGAATATATGTATGAGGGCAATGTGGAGAAGCAAATGCAGGATTTTAAATCATCCATGGGTCATGAAAGTGGGTTTGGATCACATATGGATCTTTTAAAATCTTATATTGCTTTAGGAGATTTGGATGTTTCTTTTGATGATTTCAATGCAACTAATATTGATCCAGATAGTCCAAATGCATCTAGACCTTTTTCACAATCTCTTCAATCTCTTATATCTCAATTCGAAGATAATATATCAAGCCATAACTCCACTGGTGTCAATGTAGAATCCTCAGCAAATGAGCATGTTAGTTTGGATGTGAATTCTCCATCTCCTAACTCTTTCACTTCATTTCATGGGACTGTTTCAGAGCAAAACCTCCACAAAAGGCTCAAAGCAACATCTTCAAGCACAGATGGCCAGGTAATTACCTTTTCACTTTCAAACCCACATTATTAAATCTATATTTCTTTCAATTTATTGCCTGTTAGTTGTTTTTCTGGTATTTTAACTCAAATTAGAGAATTTTCTTCAACATTTTCTGATTTTGTACGCATGAAAATATTGTCCTGGAATGTTCAAGGTCTAGCTGGAAAAGAAAAATTCACAAAATACATAATCCAGACATAATTTTCTTTGTTGAAACAAAAGTTGGGTTAGGAAAAGCAAAAACTCTAACTCAGAGATTTAATTATGCTAATACCCACTTCATAAGTTCTGTTGGTCTATCTGGTGGTGTTGCTTTATTGTGGAAAGATGGCTTCCCTTGTGACATTGTTTGTTGTAAGGATAACATGATACATTTTCTAAGTACTAGTAATCCATCTAAGCAAGAATGACAGCTTTCGTGTGTTTATGGGTCTACTTATTATGGGTTGAAACAACAACCGTGAGAGTTTATTAGGGAGATTAGTGAAAATGTTTTTCAGCCATGGGTCATTATAGTTGACCTTAATATTAATGTCTGATGCTTCAAGTAGTATTGGCTCTCTAGATAACTGGGTTGCAACATTTTAAATGATGCTGTTTTAATGGATTTGGGGTATGCTGATTCTTATCACACTTGGACAAATATGATCAATGGTAAAGGTTTTAAAAGACCTAGGATAGATATGGACCTTCACAACTCTAATTGGATTAGAGAATTTCCTGACTCTACACTTCTACATCTACCTTTTTTGGGATCAGACCATAAGCCCGTTCTTCTCATTTCTGAGACTGATTCTTTCAAGCAAATAAATGTATGGAAGTTTTATAGGTGTTGTCCCAGGGATCCAAATTGCTCTGAAGTCATTGAAAATTCTTGGGATCTTCTATCAATGATCAGAATTTATCTCAAAAACTTTGTAATGCTAGTCGCAAGCTATCTAGATGGAGTAGAGAGTATTTTGGCAAAATTGGTTTTCATGTTAAATAACTTAAAAATCAGTTGTCTTTTCTTCAAGATCAACCATAGGGTGATGCTGTCTCTCATAAGATATATCTAACTATTCAAAGGTTGCATTACTGGAAGAAAATGGAAGCGGATTTTTGGCATCAAAAGTCAGGAGTCCATTGGCTTAAAGATTCAGATAATAATACAACTTACTTTCATTCTTTAGCCAATAAGAAAAGGTCTAGAAATCATATATCTGCTCTAAGAGTTGATCAAGGTCAGTGGTATCATTCACATAAGGATTTGGAGTTTCTTCTTACTAGACATTTTTCTACTGTGGCTCAGTCTTCTAATACTCAGTTCAAAGAGGATTCTTTTGATATAATCTCCTCAATTATATCTCCGGAGGAAAATGCTTCTTTAATCTCAATTACTTCAGAAAAGGAAATTTTTAAAGTTCTTGATAGTATGCCTAGCTGGAATTCTCCGGGTCCTGATGGGTTCCCAGCTGGATTTTTTCTATCTCAATTGAAAACTGTTGGTAAGGATGTTGTCCACTTAGTGCAGCAATTCTTCATCAATAAGCGAATGCCGCAGGGTATTAACAATACTGTTACCTGTTTAATTCCTAAAAATATTCATCCTTCGACTCCATATGATTACAGACTTATTGGTCTTTGTAACATCACTTATAAAATAATTTCAAAACTTCTAGTTACTAGAATAAAGCCACTGATGGAGAAAATTATATCTCCAACTCAAGCAGCTTACATTCCTATGAGATACATTAATGATAACATAGTTATGGCTCATGAATTAATTCATACCTTGAAGAAATCAAAGAAGAAGCAGGGTCTAGTAGATGTAAAGTTAGATATGTCGAAGGCACTCGATAGAGTAGTGTGGTATTTTATAGACAAGATGCTTCTTTCACTCGGTTTTTATGAAGACTGGCGTACTATGATATTTCAGTGTATTTCTACAACCACTGTTTCAATTCGTTTAAATGGTAGTATTTGTCAGTCTTACATCCCTATTAGAGGACACTACACCATTTTTAGGGATTCGCAACGGCCTTTGCCGTTCTTCGACCAGGGTCGAACTGTCGCAGAGAGGACGTTTCAAAACACGGTGTTGCATTTTTCGCAACGACATAAGCTCCGTTGCGACTCTTGGTCAGCAACGGAGATTCGCAACGTACTGCGCCGTTGCGACCCAGTTTATTCGCAACCAAGGTCTGCCGTTGCTAACCTGTTTTTAATTACAGGAATACCCCTACCCGGAACTAAAATATTATTGGTTCTGGTTCTAATTTACTGGTTCTGGTTCTAACTTAGAAACAGATTCACAAATGAAACCCTAAATCATAAACTGAAATCAAAATCCCTAAAATCGAAAATACCAAATTAACAGACGAAACCCTAAATCAATAAACTTAAATGAACCCTAGAAATCGATAAACTTAAACTTAAATCTATAAACTAAAAAAAATGTATTCACAACAGAAACCCTAGAAATCATAATCTCTGAACCCTATAAACTGAAAGGAAAGGATGACGCAAACGATTATACCTGGATGTTGATTTCAATGGTTTTAGAGATGAAGTTCTTCACACGGAGATGGAGAGGAGATGAAAGTTCAGAGATGGAGAGGGGATGAGAGAGTGTCGAAGAGAAAAACAAGATGGAGTTCTTCTCGATAAGGAAGATATAGGTTAACTTAGGCTGAAGGGTGGAAATAAAAAGAAGCAAACTTGACCAGAGTTTGACTTGGGCGTAATTATCAGTCCTAGTGTTCCCGACCACACACGTACTTCGCACGCTTGAACCCATAGCGGTTGTTATTCGCAACCTTACATGCGCGGTTGCTGAATTCGTAACAGATATTCTCCGTTGCGAAAAATTAGCAACGGGTGCCGTTGCGAAACTGGGTTGCAAATCCCTTAAAATGGTGTAGTGGGACTTCGACAAGGGGATCCACTATCCCCTTATCTGTTCATCATCTCAATGGAATATCTTTCTCGATACTTGATGCATGCGGAAGAAAGTAAGTTACTGAATGGTATACAAGTTGCTAAGAATTCGATGTCTGTTAATCATCTCCTTTTTACGAACGACTGCTTATTATTCTTTCAGGCAGATCAATCAAGTATTACTCAGGTTCAGTCATGTTTGCATAATTTCTGTAATATCTCTGGCCAACTGGTAAATTTCTTCAAGTCATCAGCTTTTGTTACGGGTGACTTATCATAAGAGGCTAAGATAAACATCAGAAATACTCTTGGAGTCGAACAAGTCAGTTCCTCAGATAAATACTTGGGTTTGCCTATTCTTTTGGGTAAATCTAAGTCGAGTTCTTTTAGGTCTATTCAAGACTCTTATGAACATAGATTTCAAGGGTGGTGCTCAAAAACTCTCAACCAAGCAACTCGATCAACACTAGTCAGGTCAGTTCTTAATTCCATACCTACTCACTACATGAGTAATTTTAGGCTGCCTAAAACTATAATTACTAAATTAGACTAAGCCCAAAGGAAATTCTGGTGGGGTCATAAATCCAACAATGGATTAAATATGGTTGCTTGGAATTCTCTGTACTCTCCCATGGATGAGGGTGGTTTGGCTTTTAGAAATCTTGAAAGGTTTAATACCGATTTGATTATTAAACTAGCTCCGCTTGATTATGTACTGAAGAAGATAAACCTTGGACACAAATTATCAAAGCCAAATACTCTCCATATACTAGTTTCCTTCACTTACAAGAATCTCCTTACAACTCTTCATGGATATGGAAGGGTTTGGAAATGGGAATTTCTTATGTGAGGAAGTTTTATAGATGGGATGTCAGAGATGGAAAAAGCATTTCAGTCTGGTGTGATAAATGGTTTATATGACTAGATTCTCCACCAGTTCCAAATGACACTTTCAAAGAACCATCTAGAATTGTGTATGTTTCTGACTTAATGTTGGAGCATCCAAGAAGATGGAATACTCAACTTGTTACAGATCTTTTCACAGCTGACATAGCACAGCTAATACTTAGAATGCATCTTGTCCAGTATGGGAGTGATAAACTTGTTTGGGAACCAAGTAGAACATGTGTCTTCTCTGTGAAATCTACTTACAAGGCACTATCAAATCTTACTAATGGAATTCAACAGAGATCTTCAGTTAATATGAATGTTAACCGGAGGAAGCTGTGGAAATCTAAAGCTCATAATAAAGTAAAGTTGTTCATATGGAAGTGTCTAAGGAGAATTGTTCCAACTAAAGTCAAGCTTAATAGTTATAACCCTAATATTGATACTTCATGCCCTAGATGCTCACTATCTAATGAATCACTGCCGCATATATTAATTCAATGTGATCACTCCATATCAGTCTGGCTAGATATGAATGTCAACGTGGCTACTATGCTTAACCAGAATATTGATGTTGTTGAATGGATAGCTAGCTGGTTTCAAGATACCACTAATTCTTCTCAAGAGGAATGGAATCGTTGGATTTTAACTCTTATGATTATAGCATGGATGGATTCTCTGGAAGAATAGATGCTCTAAAGTCTTGAGAATAAAAACCAGAATTTGTATTTTACAGTTCATTCCATTAAAATTATGGTAGCACAATGTTTAAAGGGCACCTCTATGCTACATAAGGAAGTAATTCAAGCTTGGTCTTCTCCACCACCTAATGAGTTTAAAATTAATATGGATGCTTCCTTTAATCATTATACTACTGAAAAAAGTTGCGCCATCGGGGGGAGATACTTCAATGGAGGAGTAGATCCAAAACAAGCTGAATGTCTAGCCATGAAGGAAGCTATATTATGGGCTAGAGAATGCAGTTTACAAAAAGTTACGTTGGAAAGTGATAGTTTGAATGTAATTAACTCTATTAAGCATGCCATCTCCTCAGTTCACTGGTTGAATCAAGGGAACCTGCTATCTATTGTTTCTTAGTTTTCTGTTAATCATATTAAGAGATCGGCTAACAATGTATCTCATAGTATATCTAAGATTTCTAGGATTGACAGATCCTCTTTTGATTATACTAGTAATGTCCCGGATAAATTAAGCAAATTATCAGGGCGAAACAATTATCCATCAATCTAAGTTATGTAAATTAATCTTGGTAATGAAAGGTGTTTTGCATAAAAAAAAAGGATTACCCATTAGCCTAGATTTATCGTCCCAAGTCCAAGTAACAAAATTGCTCGTAAGATTAGTAAAAAAATTAATAAGGACTTGAGAAACAAAAACTTCAAAGTTCAAACAACCGAAAAAGGCAGTAAAAGAGAAAAACCCCACGGAGTTAAGCTTTGATGTGGGGTCGAAAATAAGGAAGTTTGGTGGTGTTGAAAAAACGAAACGAAAGCTTCATATTGGTCTAATTATTTTCTGGTGGGGCTAGAAGCTATAAGAAGAGAGCTTTGTTCAGATTTTAACTACAACAGAGGAAATTCACCTGAAATAATATTATTAAATTGTGTCATTCTCTCCGTGTAATCTCTTCGTCACTAGAGCAATTACTATAGAGATTTGTTCATTTTACTCTCACTGTGAATACCAATATTCTAGGGAGCACGTGTCACGATCTCAGTGGTCGCATACAAGATAACTGTGTAGACCTCTCTATACATAGGAATCCAAGTAACAGAGGATACCCTCGTAGATCTAATTTATCTCGTCCCAGGAAAGGATGCCTCGACGGCTAAGATGAAAGAAGTAGAAGCCTAGTCTATGGGGAGGCAGCTGGCGAAGGGACGGAGGTAGATGACATATCTAATCAACATTAAATGCACAAATCTCTTATCTACACGCATAATCAAAGCACGTGGAGAGAGATGATGTGGCGAAACCAGACTGGCATAGGCTGGCAGTGAGCGAAGGTACAATATGTACTAAGGTTGGGAAGTTCCCGAAGGAACGTGGGTCAGCTGAGGTGGCAGAGTTCGACTGGAGAAAGCACGCGGTGAACGAAGGTACCATTTGTACGAAAGGTATATCTGGAAATGATGGACCCAGAGGCAGCAAAGATATACCTGGGGCAGAAGGGGCTATAAATACCAAGCTTCACCAACAAACAAAGGGCATTCAATATCTAGGAGAGAAGATCTAGTCTTAAGCTTATACCTCTTTAATGTTTAGAACTTAAGTATTTACTTCAACTTGAGTTCTCTCTATTACTTTGGGAAGCATTTAAGATCTTTGTAACCACCATAACTCAATACAAAAAAATCACTCATTACCCCGTGGACGTAGACTAAAGTCGAACCACGTAATCTCTTGTGTCTCATGATAACTTAGTAGCTTTTACATTATATTTGTGTTCTTAGTTATTATTGCGATCTTGAGTATCTTTTATTACTTAGCATTATCAGTTCAACAAAGACATCAATACTACTTAGTATCCGATTCTCTGAGCTGTATACATTACGTAGACTATGGGAAAACGAGTAGTCACAGTTTGGCGCTAGAAGGTTTTGCTCACCATCTTGAGTTTTTATATTACGTCATTTATTTTACCTACACATCTTCTTTGACGAAGAGATCTGAGTTCAAACAGCGATGGATCTCACTTTCTAGTGATTGGTTCATCTATTGTTTTCGCAAGTTCTTTGAGTTCATAGCCTCTAAAGACTAGCAATCTCACTGATCTACAAAAGCTTTCACACAAAAAAAAAAACGCTCACAAAATGTTAAAACTTTTGTTTTGTACTAAAACAACCTTCTCCGACAAAGCATCCTTTAGATCTGAGTACCTATGACTGCAGAGGAATCTCAGTGACATTTTAAGGAAAAAAGATCTTCTAAAGAATTTAACAACGTTGTTTTTTGGGAGATCTGACACCCCTTTTCTAGCTGGTTTTCAACGTTTAAGGTCGTTTTTCCCAAGGGTGTCATAAAAATTTAATACCCGTCTTTCAAAACGTCATTTCAGTCCTTTTTCTGAAGAAAAAAAACTGCTTAGCCGTCTTCTGTGTCAGAGCATTAATTGCTACTTTTTACGAAGGCACCCAAGTAGCAGATTTCTGTCGCTTTTTTCTATGACCAAAGGATAACAAAGGCCGAAGGAATGCAGAAACCAAATGATGCACCAACAAGCTCACGACCAGCAATTACACGAGGAAGATCTCAAAAGCCGTCTCAAGCAAACCAAAGAACCGAAGCAGAGGACGGACAAAGTGAAATATCAAGAAGAACGATTGCCAACAAATCACCTATTCCTGCTCAAGGGATGGGGAAAACATCGGGAGCTCAACCACTTTACGACATGCCGTTACCGGAGCATCCCACCATTACGAAGCCACCTGCGGCCAACACAGGGTTACCCAGAACCTTAGTTCCTACGGGACGAGGGTTGGGAAACCTAACTCCAATCCAGATAGATCCAGACGCACCGGTCATAGAAGGAGTGGATAATTCTGAGGATCCGGACGACAGCACTCCTCAGGGTGGTGAAATCCATAACGAAGAACAAATGGCAGCACAAGTAGCAGCTTTGCTACTCCGTAACAATGAGCATGAGGATGCAATGCACGAGATGGCCCATGAGAACCAGAATCACAAAGACATGCTGGACATACATATCGAAGGTTCCCAAGCTCACCCTCTGTTAAAGAGGCGTGAGAACGAAGCTATCTCAGGAAGACGAAGGGTGGATCTTAACCCACTAAAGGGAGCCCAGAAAACGCACCATGATCCAGACGAGACAGATTCAACCTACAAGCCTTCTCAATCCTACTATGATAAGGCATTTTCCAGATATGCTCATAATGTGAACATGGTTATGGAGCAAATGGAGAATATGCGTAAAGAAATACAAGGGCTGAAAACCGTCCATGCTGGCGCGAGGCTAGAAGAAGTACTCAATGAAGCGACAACATCTCTGTTGTCTTTTTGCATTTTGAGGGAGCCTATCCCTGCGAAATGCCCAGTACTTGTGTTTCAGACCTACAATGGTACCTCTGATCCCACATCCCACCTATGATACTACACTCGTGTCCTTGCCCATTGGAAAAAAGATGAGGTAGTACTTTGTAGGTACTTTCCTGCAAGCTTGACAGGATCAGCATTGGCATGGTATGATAATTTACCAGCAAACTCAATTGACTCTTTTGAGCAATTATCTACGGTATTATTGGAGACATACATGTACAACAAATCAACAAAGGCAGGGTTAGATAGGCTATTTTCTTTAGCTATGGTACCCCGGGAATTATTGATGCAATACACAGAGAGGTGGAAAAAGACGTGCCAAGCAATTGGAAAAGTCAATACAGAAATTAGCATTAATTTCTATAAGTACGGACTTGATAGAACCTCAGCTATCTTCGTGGAGATTCATAATAGAGCCCTTGATTCTGAAGGAGAGCTCAGGGTTGTCCAAGATCGCTATATCAGACTCGAAGAAATCTAGAAGGACAAACCCGGGCACAAGCAAAAGCAACAACAGGTCCGCAACGAACCAACTCTCTGGAACCAATTCCGGAGGTACCTAAGAGGCAAAAACGAGACCCAGAAGAGAACCACTCTCGAGACAAAAGATCAAAATACAGAGATGGCAAAGGCAGAGGAAAAGGAAGAGACGAGTTCGTAGATAAGATATACACAAAGCTAAATACCACATTCTCCCACATCCTAAGCAAGGAATGAGCAAAACCGGGCTTTCCTTACCCTAACACTAGGGGAAAACACCCAGAGAAAACGAAGGAGGCTAAGGAGTACTCAGTGAGTACCATCGCACTATGGCCATACTACTGATACATGCTATCACCTAAGGAACACAATTCAGAGATTCATAGACGAAGGCAAATTCATGGAGTACGTACAGATACAACCAGCTGAAACTGAGGTAGCCCCGAAGAAAAGGGTAGAATTACCTCAGGACGGAAAATACATCAACATGATCACCTTCTCCAGTGGAGGAAAAGAAGAACTGCTCGAAGACATCCTCAAGTTAGCTCAGAACAGAAGAAAGATAGAAACCCACGAGGTGTTCAAGCTAAGCGGACCACCTACTAGCACTTGGGAAGAATGGATGGACACGCCATTAAAATTCTCAACAAAAGATGTCAATCAGGAGGTCGAAATGCACAATGATCCACTTGTGATCACTCTTCAAATACATGGATGGAACGTTACAAAGGTCCTCGTTGACGGGGGAAGCTCGTTAAATGTATTATTTTACGAACCCTATCTGCGTATGGGTTTAACAGCGGAGCAAATGGATTCTTCCACTTACGCAATATACAGTTTCAATGGAGCAGTATCTAGACCAAAAGGAGAAATTGTTTTGCACGTACGTGCAGGACCCTTAATAACCAATACAAGGTTCTGCGTGGTGGAAGCACCTTCGCCTTACAATGTAATCATGGGCAGATTATGGGTCCATAGATTACGAGGAACAACTTCGACATATCATCAGTACCTTCGATTTCCTACACCCATGGGTGAAATGGAAATCAAAGGTGATCAGCGGGACGCGAGGATATGCAATCTAGCAGAGGTCAGTATCAACGAAGAAGAGTTTCTGCTCAACAACACGAAATAAAAAGACGAAAGGCAAACACCAAAGAAGTGAAGGACGGAGCCTTCTTAGTACCCGAAACCATCTTAGTTCCAGATACAAGCACCTCCGCCACCCCAGAGGTGCACGTCTCTGCCAAATGACAATTACAGAAAAGCACTCCTCAACGTCCTCAGAAACAAACCTTCTCACCGGTGGAACAACAAAGAAAATCAACATCGGAACGGAAGCAGAGCCAAAAAAGATCAACATCGGAACTTTACTTGAAGAGGAATAGGAGATGAAACTACAAAGGCTACCAAGGGACTACGCAGATATCTTTGCGTGGTCAATGGAATACATGCCTGGAATTGACCCGAATTTGGTCTCCCACCACCTTCGTCTCAAACTAGAAATCCCACCATTCAAGTAACGCATCCGTAAGGTGGCAGACATCTACCAAGAAGCGGTACAGAATGAGCTACAAAAGCTACTAACCGCAGGGTTCATACGAGAAGTCAAGTATCCCACGTGGATATCCAAGAAGAATGGAGGCGTACGCATTTGCATCTACTTTAGCAACCTTAAAAAAGCATGCCCCAAAGACAGCTACCCGCTGCCAAACATTCAATGCAACCGAAGGTCACCAGAGGCTATCCTTCATGGATGGATACTCAGGTTACAACCAGATCGCCCTTGCAGAAGAAGACCGGGGAGCATCTGCGTTCTTTACCCCACGAGGCTTGTATTGCTATACAAGGATTCCTTTTGGACTAAATAACGCGGGGGAAACATACCAGCGATTGGTAGATAAAATCTTTAATCCGTGGATAGGCAAGATACTGGAGGTCTACGTGGACGATATGCTTGTCAATAGCAAAGAGGAGAAAAACCACCTGTCATACCTAAAGGAAATATTCGAATCCATGAGAAACTTCCACATGAAGGTGAACACGGAGAAATGCACATTCAGAGTAACCTCAGGAAAATTCTTGGGATACTTGGTAACTAAGCGAGGAATAGAAGTGGACCCTGAAAGGGTCAGAGCAATAATGTAAATGTCATTTCCACAAACACTAAAAGGAGTACAAAAGCTAAATGGAGTCTTAGCTTCCATGGGAAGATTCATAGCAAGATCGTCAGATAAATGCAAGGCCTTTTTTGATACACTAAAGAAAGGAAGCAGGTTCATTTTGACCACGGAGTGCGAACAAGCCTTCCAAAAAATAAAGGAATATTTGACTTAGGTACCCATCCTACGGTTTGGAGCCACGTGAAATCCTTACCTTGAACTTATCTCGCAACAAGCTACGTTGTAAGCGCAGATACTAGTACGAGACCAAGGACAAGGAGAAAAGCCCATATACTACATCAAAGAAAAACACTCGGTTCAATGAGCGTAATTATACCAAGGTGGAGCAGCTTATATATGCCTTAGTAGTGGCAACACAAAAACTAAGGATATATTTCGACGCACATACCATCTGAGTCTTCACAAAGGCTCAGATAAGCCAAATCATCGACAACATGGAAAAAATTGGAAGGGTGGCAAAATGGAATGCCATGATCAAGCAATTCCATATAATCTTTGAATCAAGGAAGGCTGAGAAATCACAAATCATAACAGACTTTCTAGCGGATCTACCTCTCAACGACGAAGCTGAGATTGATGACATCCCAGGAATGCAGGAAGACAAGAAGGAACCAGAAGATCTCTTGGAACCTCAGAATTCACGAAGGTGGGAGATATTCGTAGATGGCTCCTCAAACGGATAAGGCGCAGGCATAGGGATTGTAATAACAACCCCTACATGAGACTGAATCATCTATGCGTTCAGGTTAGAATTCTAACAATACACTAATAACATCACAGAATACGAGGGGTTCGTACATGGTCTACGCTTGGCACGGGAGCTAGTCTTATCAGATATTCGTTTGAGTAGTGACTCACAGTTAGTCATTAGACAAATCGAGCTCAAATATCAAACTCGGATCCAGTACTATCTTCGTACCTAAAGTTAGGCCTGTCAATGGAAGAATATCCATCGGATATTTAGAAATCCGATATCCGACAGGTTAAGCACTACCGGATATTCGATATTCGATATTCGATAATATCCTATAGGATATCAAAATCAGATATCGATTCCGATAGGCTAAGCTGTCGGATATCCAATAAATATCCGATAATATCCGGTTATACCAAAAAAACTTAAAAACCCTTGTAAAACATTTTCATAATTGACATTTATCGGATGTTTATCCGACAATATCCGATAATATCCGATACTAGACTCGAAATTAGGATAAATTACAAATAAGTTCATATACTATCGGATATCGGATATTAACATTTCAGATGTGGTCTAATCCGTTTCCGATATGTTAAGGAAAAAATATCCGAAAAAATATCTGATCTGATATCCGATATCCGATAAAACGAATAAAATCCTATAGGATCTCGAATATTCGGAAACGGATTCCGGATATCGGACAAAAATTGACAGGCCTACCTAAAGTTAGCACAGGAGCATGCGTCAAAGATAAACAAAGTTACATTCAGACATGTCTGTCGAAAAGATAACAGACACGCAGATGCCTTAGCATTCATATCATCAATGCTAAGGGACAAAAATACCACCTCCGTGCAAATTGGAAGGATATACGAAACTTCGATAGAAAAACCAATCTCAAGAGATGAGGAGACTTTGGACGTTCAAACTCGGGCCATAAGAAAAGCTTAGAAAGAGAAAGAAGACGAAGAAGAACCATATAACAAAGTCGAAGGATCTGACAAAGACCATCCTACGTCGGACGAAGACAACGAAGACGAAGCGGAAGATGATTTGAGGATTCCAATTCACCAATACCTCGACAAAGGTACCTTACCAGCAGATGTCAAAGAGGCTCGGAAACTTGAATCAAAAGCAACAATGTACAACCTTCGTGATGTAATACTTTATAGGAGGTCATTCATGGGGCCTCTAATGCGGTGCCTCTCACGAACCAAAGGTAGAAGCGTTCTACACGATATCCGCAACGGAGAAGCTGGCAATCATAGCGGAAGAAGGTCCTTGGAAATTAAAGCCAAAATGCAAGGATATTATTGGCTAAGCATGGATGAAGATTCAAAGAACATGGCTAAGCGCTGCGAGAGATGCTAACACTTTGCCAGGAAGATAAAAGCACCAGCAACAGAGCTCAACTCAGTTTTCATCCCCTGGCCATTTTTCAAGTGGGGGGTTGATATTGTAGGACCCTTGATAGAGGGAAACTCGAAGATAAAATACCTTATTGTGGCTACGGATTACTTCACCAAGTGGGTGGAAGCCAAGGCTTTGGCAAGAATTAGGGACACATATGTCTTTAAGTTCTTTTTTGAACAAATCATATGCAGTTTCGGAATACCAACCGCCATAGTCTCTCATAATGGAAAGCAGTTGCAAGGAATAAACATAGATATGTTGTTCGATACTTTCAACATTCAGAAAAACAAGTCCACTCCAATATATCCTAAGAGCAATGGACAAGCGGAGGCGACTAATAAAACAATAGCAATGATCTTGAAGAAAAAGCTGAGAGCATACAAGAAAAGATGGTGAGGACAACTGCACAACGTCCTATGGGCTTACCGAACCACAAGAAGGCGGCTACGGGAGAAACTCCATTCTTGGTAACCTACGGAGCTGAAGCGGTCATCCCAACGGATACTTCCAACAACAAAAACGGAGGCTTGGGAGAAGAATCTAACAACGTACCTAATGCTAGAAAAGCTCGATGATCTTGAAGAAAGGTGAGAAGTGGCTTTGCAAAAGATGGTAAACTATCAACGAAGGCTAGCTCGCGAATACAACAAACGGGTCATCCCTAAAAAAATTGTGGTCTAAGAATACGTGCTGCGTCAGATACCACCATATCAAAGAAAGAGGGAGTGGGGCAAGCTAGCTCCGACATGGGACGGGCCCTACATCATACACGACATCGCTGGAAAAGGGTCATACTACCTAAGGACCCTCAAAGGTGAAGTATTTCAACACCCTTGGAATGCAATGTATCTAAAAAATTACTACCCGTAAGAGAATGGTGATTACTCAGGAGAAGAAGGGAATGGACAATAGTCCACCATGTTTTGTCCCTGACCGAAGGTATTATAAACCTTACTAATCAATGAAAGAAACTTTTTGCTAAGAGAAAGTCAATTTTTGATTAGGTGCAAATTGGGTTAGAATAGACACCCTCCGTCAGGATTGACGATGAGACAAGGCAAGACATAACTGCGCATATGTCAATACTCGGATCCTCGGAGTGATAGCTCCATTCATGAGGCAATAATAAAAAGTAAGATATCCCCTATAGATATACCCTGTCGAAGTAAAGCATCCTTCGCGCTGAATGCGTAGGGTTACAGGAAAACTATTGCCCACGTAGGAGCCCTCGCTACCACAGTACCTTCTGGCCAAAGGATACTTAGGTATGACGATGAATGTTCCACCCAAAGTTAAACATACCTTAGCACCTTGTGATGACTTGAATGTGCAATCAACTAGACACAATACGTCTATAAACAAAATATTCATGCAATCATAAAGGTACGATAATAATGTTACCAATATGTGACTGACATGTCTTAAGAGTTGCAGATAACAAAGGTTCAAACCATGACGAAGCATTGTTTCAAGGAAAGGAGACGATACAAATACCCCTCATCTGGGGGCATAATACAACAAAGAGTTCAGTTAAAAATAGAATGGACACGGCACGATCATGGGTAAGGAAGACGAGGAAAGACTACCCCTTCAGCCTGACATTCAGCTTCCGCAAAGGCGTCGTTGATATAATCAATGGCCGACTTCTCGAACTGAATCTTCATTTGAGAAGCCTGAGCCTCCAAATCAGAGGAAGATTTCTCGGTTGAGTTCCCTCACACCGAGCACCGAGCTGATCATTAGCTTGCTTCAAGCGCCTCGACCTTAAACTTAGCAGAAAGACATCAAATTTGCGAGATATCTCCAACGAAGATATTTGACCCTCAAGGCGGTTAATCTTGGCATTTGCACCCACCACCGCTCTTGGAGACCTACGAGTACAAAGGGTGTAAGCGATAAGAAGAAACCGCAAAAAAGACAAAGGATGTTGCTGGAATATGAGGACCCTAAGCTACCTCCTGCATGGCTAAGGGATTCTTCTAAACTATGTTGGGCCTCCGCAAGGTCCACCTCAGCGACTTCGAGATCTTCCACAATGGTATCACGTTCAGTCCGGAGATCATCCACATCTATCCGGAGCGAAGCATTCTTAGAGGATAAAACTTGGTAAACATTTTCTAACTCTTCCAAATTCTTAATTATGGACGCATGGGACATGGAATATGATGCGGAGCCTGCCTCAACAAGTCTTTTCTTAAGATAATAGACCTCAGAAGATAAAACGTTACGCTCAGCAGTAACCTTAGCTAACGAAGCACAAGCATCTTCGAAATCTGCATGATACTTCTTGCGGATGATTTCTTGGGCTGAGATGCGTCTCTCAACTAAGGTAATATCCTCCTTTTGTTTTAAAATGATACACTCTTTCCATTTAAGGGCTTCGTCATGCTCTTTACGGAGAAATGCCATCTGCTTTACAAGATCCGTATTATGAGCAGATTCGAGATAAAGCTGGGCCTCGTTATGGACGGTCACGTTCACTAACCTATCAGATTTCTTCTGATAATACCAAACATCGGACGTCAACTTGCTTACTCTCGCTCCCGAGGTGTCTAAGCTCACTAGAGCTACCAGCTGGCAGGTGTAAGTTGTCTCAGGACTACGCAATTAAGAGACAATGAAAACAAAGGTAAAAGAAAGAAGAAACGAACCTATGGCTTTGGGGACTCATTAGCTAAGGCGGAATCAACAGCTTTGCGCCCATCCTCAACAACTTTGGAAGCATTGTTAGCTCTCTCAAGAGCCAACAGAAAGCCTCCAAGGATCTCTGAGTCTTTCTCAGATCGCCCTCTAACGAAGACATCTTAGAAGCAGAAGCAGCATCATTAGACGAAGGGTTTGTGTGCTAACAAGAGAATATTCTTGGCGAGCACACTCCAGCAGAGCACTCCAAGTGAGTACACTTATCCCCATAGAACTTGAATAAGGTGTAGCCAAGATCTATCTGTTTGCAAAGCTGCAAACAGAGGAGTATAAGAGCAAATGAAAAATAAAAACAAAAGGCGAAACGGTAAAGTAAGAATCACTTACTAAGAATGCAGAGAGACGAGGAAGGAAATCAGCGTAGGTGTCCATGAAAGCCTCCATCTCTTGGATGCTACCCCTGCGAATTTCACCAAAGCTCTGGCTAGAGCGAAGGCAATCCGGGTCGAAGAATAGATCCTTTGCCGCACGATATTGAGCAGACAACACATCCAACTGCGAAGCTACCTCAAAAGAGCTATCCAGATGATGACGATCAACCTCAGCAGAAAAAGGGCCCTTCGAGTACCGCAGAATGGCTTGAAGAATGGCATCATCAGAACTACCAAGGCTCAAGTTCTCAGGAAACTTACCCTTGCTAGACTCAGCAACAACTCCATCAGTCGTTTGAGAGCAAGCATGGGGCACGACTACTAAGACCTCACCACGACGAAGAGACGGCATGGTGGACGAGCTAGGAACTGAAGAAAAAGCTTGAGCACCACCTAATTCCATGTCACCAGCAGAAGGAAGATTACCCAGTCTGGTCCAATCTGCTGATGAAGGCGGAGGTCCAATAGCTTTGATAACAGGGGCAGTAGAAATACATTAGGCGCTCCCTAACAAGGTTGGCGTAACATTGAAGGAGAAGATGGCCAGTGAAATCACAACCTTCTTCTTCGGCTGAGAATACGAGCTACTAACCCTCACCACTGGGGTAACAACCTTAGCAAACGAACCATTTTATTGAAGCGAAGTAGCATGAGACGAAGGAAGACTCTTGGAAGCTATAAAAACAGCCTAAGTAGTAGCAGAGACAACAGAAAATGCTCCGCCAGGGGCATAAAACGAAGGCACCTTTGAAGAAAAAGTAGGAGCCGGAGCTTGCACACTTACAGGGTTGATCAACTGAGCATCACCACTAGCTAGGAGATTCTCACCCTCAACTGAGCCAGCACGAATGGGACTAGGGTTGTCCTTGAAAAATCTTCTTCAATATCATCCAAATGAGGGCTGAGGCCAGTATCCTCAATATCCTCCATGTCTTCATCATCCGGAACCTGCTTGCCAGTCTTTGGATCCTCATCCAATGCCTCAAGATCAATAACAACCTTCAACTTGCCCTTTCTCTTGGAAGACTGTGAAAAAACACATGCGCCAGCTAAGGATCATCGGAAAGATACTAAGGAACCTACAAACACAAAGGTATAGCAATAATCCTTACCTCCGCATGTGTTGGCGTAGTTGTTTCAACCGAAGCCTTCCTCTTCCTAGTCCTAGTAGCCATGGAGTTACCAACAGAGCCCGGAGCAGTTCCAGCAAAATAAGCAGGGGCAGACTACAAAAGAAAGCCATCAGGATATCAAATGAAGACATTAAATCAAAGGCCATCAAACATAAACGAAGGTTACCTCATGAGGAGCAGCAGGGTTGAAAACCCAAGGCTGATATCCATCATATTTCTCAGAAAGAGAGAAAGTTGTACAAGAAGCATGGGGATATGCGGTGGTAAAACTGTAGGCCCAAGGACCCACCACACGAAGGGGAGTAAGCGCCCATCGGTCATCATGATCAAGACAAATGCGGTCAGCCTTCGGCAAGAAGAGCTTAGCAGAGTAAGGGATAACAACAACCCGCAGTCTTATCAATGTCCTCCAAATGTGACGAAGATTGTTACCTTCCCTAATCTGCCGAGTAGTAACATGAATACGGTGTGGACCAACACTCCAAGGAAGAAGATTAGTTTTCCGAATAGCATCAGCATATGTAGCGTTGAAGTTGGCAGGGGTATAATCTTCCTTCTTAGACCTTTCCTCAGGAAAGGGGTCATAAGACTCCAGAGTAGTCTTACCCTTGCTACGATACCAGCACTCACGAATGGCATGCCAAAAGTTACCAGTGTATTTCATAACTCCACGGACCTGAGTCTTGTTCGCTAGGTCATCCCTGGTAGACAAAACGTCATAGTAGAAGGGATCCTTTCTACTAAACAAAGGGAGGAGCATACCATGCGGCCAATTCGCCAACACTAATCAGAAGGTTATTCTCATCGTAAGGAAAATCCCGGATAAGGGACTCGGTGAGAACATCAATACCATTGACAAAGGGGATTTCAAACTTATGGAGACGAAAAGACTTGGTGATCTCAGCTAAAGACAAGTGAGCATATCTATCTTTATCACGAAGTGTCAGCCTTTGAAGTTCATAATGAGGAGGAGGAGGTGGAAGATCCTCAACAACAACTTCTTCTTCCTCTGCGGATCCACAAATGTGCCTCGGGGAACACATCCATCTCGCACAAAGAACCTCGGTATCCTCGGGGGTGGAGACGGCGTGGCATCGGGATGATCCATCCGCGGAGGTGGATCAAGGACAAAGAGGTTCTTTTCCCCTTACGCGTAGGCTTCTTCGGAAGTCTCATAATTCCTAACACCAACAGGAAGAACGGCTCATCAGCAATGGCGGATTGGAATTACAGTCAAATCAAAAGAAAATTAGGGGCAAAAACAAGTATACTTTGTGCATGGGTTTTACTAAACCAACCAAAGGAAACGGTTTAAACACATCATAAGGCAAAATCAAAGGTCATTCATCACCATGAATAAAGTTGCATACGAGGAACAATCATGGCAGAATCATCATCAAAATACAAAATAGGAACAAACCTAAGTTCTCATACAACATGAACGAGTAAAAGAGAGTTAAGATTCTCACATGCAAATCCAGCACTAACTCCCAACAAATCGAAGAAGGGAAGACAGAATTAAGCATAGAGAAATGCGAAGAGCAACAAAAAAGAGCAAAGTATCACTTACATGTATATGATGATCGAGTTTTGAACCAGAAAGCTTAGGCAAATCGAAGGAAAAATCAGCAGTTGATGATGGAAGAAAATCTCTATGAAATAGACAGAGAGCGACAGTTCGAGAGGAACAAAAGGAGTTAATGAAAAGAATCCAAAAATTTGGACGTCCTGAAATTCAAGGGGAAGTTATTGCATAAAAATACATGTGGGGACCACCCAATGGGTACGTGCAAAAATGGCGGCGTTACGGGAGTTTTCTTCCAATCCTACAAAACGGTTGAATATGAAATAAAATGGGAAAACTGTGAATACCAATATTCTACGGAGCACGTATCACGATCTCAGTGGTCGCATACAAGATAACTGTGTAGCCCTCGCTATACAGAGGAATCCAAGTAACAGAGGATACCCTCGTAGATATACTTTATCTCGTCCCAAGAAAGGATGCCTCGACGGCTAAGATGAAATAAGTAAAAGCCTAGTCTATGGGGAGTCAGCTGGCGAAGGGACATAGGTAGATGACATATCTAATCAGCATTAAATGCATAAATCTCTTATCTACATAATCAAAGCACGTGGAGAGAGATGATGTGGCGGAACCAGATTGACAGAGGATGGCGGTGAACGAAGGTACAATCTGTACTAAGGTTGGGAAGTCCCGAAGGAACGTGGGTCAGCTGAGGTGGCAGAGTTCGACTAGAGAAAGCACGCGGCGAACGAAGGTACCATCTGTACGAAAGGTATATCTGGAAACGATGGACCCAGAGGAAGCAAAGATATACCTGGGGCAGAAGGGGCTATAAATACCAAGCTTCACCAACAAACTAAGGGCATTCAATATCTAGGAGAGGAGATCTAGTCTTAAGCTTATACCTGTTTAATGTTTAAAACTTAAGTATTTACTTCAACTTGAGTTCTCTCTATTACTTTGGGAAGCATTAAAGATCTTTGTAACCACTATAACTCAATACAAAACAATCACTCATTACCCCGTGGACGTAGACTAAAGTCGAACCACGTAATCTCTTGTGTCTCATGATAACTTAGTAGCTTGTACATTATATTTGTGTTCTTAGTTATTATTGCGATCTTGAGTATCTTTTATTACTTAGCATTATCAGTTCAACAGAGGCATCAATACTACTTAGTATCCGATTCTCTGAGATGTATACATTACATAGACTATGGGAAAACGAGTAGTCACACTCACTATGGACTCAATAAACTTGAAAAATGGATGACAAACTAATAGATTTGAGGGTTTATTGAGTGCGGTCGTAAATTAGGCGCGCGCTTGATGGAAAATCGCGCGGCGGAACAAGACACGCTGGCGGGTGATCCAAAACCTGGTGGTTTTCCTACAAACGCCAGCGGCTGTAGTAAATCCTCTAGCATGTGATCTAAAACCGCCAACGGCTACTTTCTAATCTCGTCATCCAACAACTCTTATTCCTTTCCCTATAAATTCAGTTTATCTTTAAGCTTAAAACTCACACCTTCTTCATCTCTACCTCAAAATTTCACAATTTCATACCATCTCAATACTCATTTTTCCTTCATTTAAAGTACAACTACTTATATCAACTCAATATACCAAAAAAAAAAAAAAAAAAAACTATAAATTCCAATTCTAGCGAATATGGCATCCTCATCGCAACAATCACAACAACAAACACAACAATCACAACTAAGAAACACTAAAATTCGTGGTGTCAAGTATATGATGGATGAAGACGAATCAATTTGCAGAAATTATGTATTATTTACATTAGATCAAATCAATGGTTGTTATCAAGAAAATAATACTTTTTATGGAAAGATTTTTGCAAAGTTTTGTGAAGAAACCGGTAACATGCATGGTCGTGATGCTGACGGGTTGCCTCATCGTTTTCACGCAATTTAAGTAGCCGTTAGTGAATACGTATCTTTGATCATGCAAATGTGGCGTGACAAAAAAGTGGTGAAGGTGAACTGGATGTGGAATGAAGATGTCGGGAAGAGTGGCAAAGTTTCCAAAAAACTGGATTCCAACAGGAAACTTGTTTCACCATTCTGAGGGTGCTTAAAAAGTTTAATCCATACTTGCTGGAAGGTAATAAGATGCCTCCAAGATCACCACATGGTCCAATCTCGTAGTATTTTCGGAATGGTGGGCCTGCTTCCTCACCTAAAGGAAGTGGATTTCCATATACCAGGTCTCCAAGTAGTCAGGAACAACAAAACTCAAATCTAGACGTTAACACCGACGTTAAGAGAAGAATAAGAGCGAGTCAGAAAGCTGGAAAAGCAGCGAGAGACGCAGCTCAATGATCATTATTAGAAGGAGGTTCAAACGAGTTCAAATATACCGAGCACAAGGAATTCGATATGAAGATAGAAGCAAATAGAACCAATGGCATTTCTATAAAGAAACTTCTAAAAAGTCGTCTTTCACGAGAACAACATTACATGGATTTTAAGATAAACAAGCTACTCTCCTTGGATACTTCAACAATGAATGCACGAAAGCTTACTGTATGGATTAAGCAAGTGGATATGGCGGAACAACAAGTCCCTCAACAAACTGTCCGGTATGAGAATATGGAAGAAGACGAAGTTGATGCCTTAAAAGAAGACAAAAATGAATACTGTATTGATAACTGATTTTAATTCTTGTTTAGTAGTTAAGTTTAATTTAAATGTAATCGTCTAGTTAAAATTACTTTTAATATAACTGCCTTAATTTTAGTTTTAAGTTTAGTCTTACTGCATGAAAATAAAAATCATTAAACTGAAAAATAAACAACACTAAATTGAAAAATAACATCTATCTGCCTTTCCCAAAAAACTGATCTCCAACAGGAAACTGGTTTCACCATTCTGAGGGCGCTTAAAAAGTTTAATCCATACTTACTGGAAGGTAATAAAATGCCTCCAAGATCACCATATGGTCGAATCTCGCAGGATTTTCAGAATGGTGGGAATGCTTCCTCACCTAAAGGAACTGGATTTCCATATACCGGGTCTCCAAGTAGTCAGGAACAATAAAACTCCAATCTAGACGTTAACACCGACGTTAAGAGAAGAATAGGAGCGGGTCGAAAAGCTGGAAAACAAATGAGAGACGCAGCTCAATGAGCATTATTAGAAGGAGGTTCAAATGAGTTCAAATATACCGAGCACAAGGAATTCGAGATGAAGATAGAAGCAAATAGAACCAATGACATTGCTATAAAGAAACTTCGAAAACGTCGTCTTTCACGAGAACAACATTACATGAATTTTAAGATAAACACGCTACTCTCCTTGGATACTTCAATAATGAATGCACGAAAAATTGTTGTATGGATTAAGTAAATGGATATGGTGGAACAACAAGTCCCTCAACAAACTATCCAGTATGAGAATATGGAAGAAGACGAAGTTGATGCCTCAGAAGAAGACGAAAATGAATACTATCTTGATAACTGATTTTAATTCTTGTTTAGTAGTTAAGTTTAATTTAAATGTAATTGTCTAGTTAAAATTAATTTTAATATAATTGCCTTAATTTTAATTTTAAGTTTAGTCTCACTGCATGAAAATAAAAATCATTAAACTGAAAAATAAACAACACTAAATTGAAAAATAACATCTATCTGCCTTTTCCTTCCCCACCCCCACCCCACCCGTGTATCGTCATGTTGTTCTTTTTAAAGCCCAAATGTGTTTAGTTAGAGCTTCTCTTAGTTGTCCATATAGTCCACGATTTTGGATTTTGTCAGTGGTAAGTCTATATCCTCTTGTTAAACGCTTATGCTGCACCACAAGCCTCAGCCTCAAATCTTCATCTGGAAAACTAGTCCAGGTTAGGTCACGTCTGGTTTCTTCAATGAGCATGTTATGCAGAATGATGCAAGCCGGCATATTTTGTTCATTTCTTGAAGATCAAAAAAGCGTGTCGTCCCAGCTATGATGGAGAACTTCCTTTTCAATATGCCATTCAACATCCTTTCTGCATTTCATTTGTTGGGTGTTATGAAATGACAATGGTACCCAAAACACAACAATCTTTTTGTTTCAACCTATAATTCCTCTACCGAAAGTGATCGTCTATGGACAGAGTCGAGACAATATTGTTAGAGCACTTCTCGGTCGAACTCGCAAGCGTTGCTATCTCAAACTTGTTTGTCAAGTTTAGTTTCCAAACTATAAGTCTTGATTTCTAGTCTACTTATAGCTAAGTCTCGGACTAGGATAGGAAGTGTAGTTAATCTCTAGACTCCACGGCGTTCATCATGCAAAGACGAAGAACTACTCAAGGAACTGGTGGAACTTCATCGACTAAAAAGTATGTGGAGACTTGAACTTATCTATCACTCAATGTCTATCTACTTTATCTCCTATCTTAAGACAAAAGTCGTATTGCTATATAGACTTAGATTATATACATTTGCTATTTCGAGCCGAGTTTATCTCACGTATCTATTTCTCGATATATGTATTGGTAAGCTTTCGCTTTGGCCAAGTTCATCTTTACAAGTGACGAAAGTCATGTTGATTAATTCAGTATCTTGAAAATCGCTTTGATGAAAAATAGTGTGTGAATAACCTCTATTTATAAGAATGTTTCAATGATTGAAATGAGAGTTTAGAATATATAACCTTGAATGGATATACACATTGTATGTGAACTCATACTTAGGTAAGTCCAAAATCCTTCAACTAAAGTATGCGTACTTTCTCGGTTCAAGAAGTCCTGGCTAAGTCCGCGTACTACTCTAAGAAGTTCACATCCCTTGAATTTATGTCTGGAGTTTTGAACTGAAAACAAACTCATACCGGGTACTTAAGTATGTTTATTATACTTGAATTTTCTAAAAACGGTTTATTCAGAACTAAGACTTATATAAACTAAGGAGTGCATATTTGCAAACCAAGGCTATAATGTTCATGAATCAATTCGAGTGAATCAAAATCGTTTTTGCTTTGATTGTGAGATCTAAGCAATTGAATAACTCTTTAACTAGTTCTTTTGAGTCATTTGAACTAGTTATGGTGAAGATGAATAAGGTTGATATGAAAGTGCTCATATGACTAACCATTTGGTTAACTACTGTTGAACCAACTAGGTGTACACGTTTAGGTACGATTACAGAAACCTAAATGCACGTGCATTTCATTTGTGTATAACAAGATAAGTTCGATCTAACGGTTGGAAGATATTAACTTGAATCTAATCAGGTTTTCATCTAACGGTGAATATTGTATGCTTTGTTACCTAGGTAACTTAGATTGCAAACCTTGATTTGGAGACTATATAAAGGAGAACTCTAGCAACTGGGAAACCTAATCCCCACACCTCCTGCGTGATACTAGTTTTATAAGCTAGAGTCGATTCTCCTTTAACTTTAGGTTCTACCGAGACCCTAGAGGTAACGACTTGAAGAATTCATTGGGATTGTGAAGATAGACCCAACTATTTTCTCTATAGTTGCGTGATCTGATCTTGTTGTTTCTATTGTATTGAGTACAATTATAAAATTTGCTCTAGATTAATTTCTCCAATAGGCAAGATAGAAAAGTAGTTACAAACATCTTTGTCTCATCGTTTGTGATTCTACAATATCTTGTTTCACTAGTCGATTAAGATTATTGTGAGGTAATTGATATTTTTAGGCTGTTCTTCGGGAATATAAATATGGTATATCAATTGGTTCCTGTTCACCTTGATTTATCAAAAGACGGAACAAAACTCATAGGTATTTCTGTGGGAGATAGATTATCTATTCCTGTAGACTTTTCTGTGTGATATAGATTTGTTTATTAAAGTCTTCGACTTTGGTTCGTAGCAACTCTTAGTTGTGGGTGAGATCAGCTAAGGGAATCAAGTGCGTAGTATCATGTCAGGATCGAGAGACGTAAGGAGCACAACTGTACCTTGGATCGGTGTGAGATTGATTGGGGTTCACCATTACATCTGCATGCACCAGAAGTTAGTTTGTAGTAGGCTAGTTTCTGTAGCGGCTTAATACAGTGTGTGTTCAATCTGGACTAGGTCCCGGGGTTTTTCTGCATTTGCGGTTTCCTCGTTAACAAAACTTCTGGTATTTGTATTTTTTCTTTTCCGCATTATATTTGTTATATATAATGGAAATATCACAGGTTGTGCATTGAATCGATCAATTGGTAAATCCAACCTTTGGTTGTTGATTGAAATTGATTGATCCTTGAACATTGGTTTTTGGTACCTTTCAAGTTAATTTCTCTTGTATTGAATCAGACTCGCAGATATATATTTGTTTGAGTAAGGATTGAATCGAGAAATTGAGATATAACTCTTTGATATACTTTTTATTAAGATTGAGTCTGACTGGCTAGTTGATTATCTGTAGAGTATATTGGAGTTAGTGCATACAAATTGCTAAGCGAAATATTGGGTGAGGTTATTGTACCCCAACTTTTTCTATTGGTATCAGAGCAGGAAAACACGTTTAAAGACCTCATAAGTCCATGTTTGCAGCGATCTGACTCTATGGACAGTAATCTCTCTGATAGCGCAACACCAGATCAGAGTTCTCCTGAGATGTTTCAAATTCCTGAGACATCTAAGAAACCTCTTGTATCTGCCTCTGTGTATGAACCTTCCTTCAACTAGGAAAAGTATCTTGAAGAACAATTGGATGATCTTTCAGATGAGAGTGATTCATAAGAAGGACAAACTATTGATGAGGAAGTCTCTCAATATATCTAGCTCTTTGACCAAGCTTTGAAAGAAAAGAAGTCAACAGCTTGTTTGAGTAAATATTTGGCACCTCTCTGTCAAGAAAACAGAAACATGAGAAAACTCTTTAAAGGTTATGATTGTGGATATAAACTGTTACAATCTACCGTTAAAGATCGAGAAGAAGACTTACGCTCAAAAAGGTCCGAATGTGATAATCTTCTTCGAAATCTCTTTGTGTTGAAAGTAAGACTTGTGGAATCTGAAGCAAGATATGACTCTCAACAAAAATGTTTTAATAACAGAGAACTCAGTCTCCTCACCGGAGAAAAATCTTTGGAGACTGATCTCGTTGCTGCCCTTAATAAGGTAAAATCACTGGAAGAGAATCTGAAAGATTCAATTCTAGCTCTACAAAATTATCTTCTATGCTTGGAGCATGTAAAGAACATCGTAATACACGTGGTCTGGGCTATAAAGAATCGACGCTCCAAGTACTGATAAAGATCAATTTTGTTCATTCTAATGACAACTCTTCGTGTGAAAAAACTTTTCCAGCAGCCGACGGTCTTAGGAACAAGGATTGTACTCTTTCAAATTTAACTCGCATGAGAACAGTCAAGAATAATTCCTTTAACTGCTATTATTGCGGAAATAAAGGACATCTTGAACGAAGATGTCGTTTTCGATTGAGGAATGAGAAACTTCACAACATTATTTCATGGATATATAAAGAAGTAATTAAACATGTCTCTCATATTGCTGGAGTTAAAGGAAGTGTCTGCAATCAAGAGAAATGCTGTGTTGAGTCATTTCTAGATTATGATTTTGAGACAAAAAATGCCTACAATTATAGAAATAAGAATGTCAGATGGACAACTGACTCTTTAAATTACTATGAGAATAGAAAACGACATATGAGAAAGAAAGAAAATTCAAATTCCTTATCTCTATTTGAAGAAAACTGTGAACCCGAAGTGTCTGCTCCAGATTTCTTTCATATCAATAATCGAGTCTCGGAGCTCAAAATAAGCATAAATGGACTCAAACGGAGCATCAAAAGGCAAGGAAAACAACGAGTTCGGGTATTCCTTGTTCCCCTATGATTAAATCTCCTTCAACTAATCCTAGTGATTTTTCTGAAAATCTTCATGAAGGAAAGAGAGAAGAAGTCAATAGTCTTGATGAGCAAAATGCTCATCAAAATGCAACATGACTACTAAATGTAGCATCCTTCTTGTAATGTGGAAGGATGCTTGTAATTATCAAGAAGCCTTTGTGTCTTGAGAAAGTAGTTGTTGTTATATTTTATTTTCCCTTGCAAAACGATGATCATAAAACTGTTGAGCCTTGGTCCGAAGACTTTACGATGTAATATTTTTGATCGTTTACTCTTGAGAATAATTCCTTGTTTGATTGCCTTGGGTTTCAACAATTCTCTTATGTTCTTTTGAACAAAGAATTTCATCTTTTGTTTAGAATGATTCTTCAGTTTTTTCAAGACTTCCTTTAAATTTGGTTCCATTATTCTCCTGGTCTCGTACCATGGTTGTAACCATAAGTGCACATACACCGGACCCACACGAAACATATACGAGTAACCTTAGGGTTTCCTATGAAACACTCATGTATGCATATATATATATATCATGCTCTTTTTTGATAGATACATGTTTCGTAACGTCAAAAGGTTCACCTGATTTCTGTGTGCAAAATGGATGGATGCTAAAAGGAAGACAATGTTGAGAAGGGCAAGACTATCGAGTTTCACAAGAACCCTGTTTTCATAACCTGCTATCATGCAGTTGATCATGAAAACAAATTACCAGTTCAGATGTCATCACAACTGGTAGGAAATCTTCTTCGACATTTTGAGGTCGTACGTGAACAACTTGGGATTGCAACAAGGAATCTTGATTTTTTGTAAAACGAACTGAAGGAAGCAACTGATGAGCTCGTCCATGTTCAATCTCTAGTTGCTGGCCGTGTTTAATGTTTTTCAAATCATGTTCTCTAAGAGTTGTGTATTTTGTCTAGGAAAACTTCTTATGAGAATTTTATTCTTGTGGTTTTAAGAAGAATAACTAGAGTTTGGAATAGCCATTATTGTGATTACACATAGCTATGTCCAACAATTTTCATCTTCAATGTTTTTAGATTTATTTGTTTAAATTCTAAAGTTTTTTTTTGGAAGATGATTTTGCAGTATTAATCTTTATGGTTTTATATATTGCAATTTGTTATGGGATATGTGTGTTTGCTTCCGTGAACTATGATTGTCCCATATGTGGTTAAAAGTTAAGTCTTTCATATATCGATATGCAAGTATTGATAAAAGATTGAATGAACTTTTGACAAACAAAAGTTAAGCCTTTTATGTCATTATGCAAATATTGATGGAAGAAAGGATGATCTTTTGTTTACAAAGATTTAGTCTATTGTATGTCATTGTGCAAATAGTGATGAAAGATAGAATGAATCTTTGTTTATTCATGATATTGATCTTCCCTGATCCATATTTTTATGTATATATTGTGCGACTCCGCAAGTTCTCTTATGTTGAGCATTTCCGATTAAATTAATCATGGGTTCTCTTGTGGTTATTTTAATTGAGTACTTTGGATGCAAATTCATGTTTCATGTGATTTGTTATGTCCAAAGAAATCCTTCTTTTCTTGTGAAAGTAAGGTCGTTCTTGTTGTTCTTTCGGGAATGACATTTTATGGGGAGAGTTCTTAATTGAACTTGTGCTTAGTTGCCAAATCTTTGTGGGGAGTGCGGCTGTATAATATTATAGGGGTTATCTTGTATCTTTATAAACTCCTTGATGATTGCATTTAGTTTCGGCTATATGATTGCATCTAAAAAGTTGATATGTGCTTTCTTTTGGTCATGAAGTGTCTCTATGGAAATTTCATTAGGATCCCACTAGTTTTCGTACCTTTGCCAATTTTATTGACAAAAAGGGAGAGAATTAATGTATAGTTCACATTACAAATACATATGGTTTTAGGATCATTATGTAAGGGGGAGTGGTTTTCATGTGAGATGAAGTAATGACTAAGGGGGAGTGATACATATCACCATTTTATTGTTGTCAAAGTTATGATACAATTGAACTTTGATGTTGTGTAATAATACTATGACACTGTGTAACAATGATTGGGAGCTTTTGTTTTCTCATTGTTATGGCTACGGATCTTCAACAACGATGATGCTGATTTGAATATCTTTGGAATCATTGGAGTACTTGGAAGTGACGAAGATTTCGAGTAATGTTGAAGGAAGAGAAGCTGCAAAGTTTATTCATTTTTGTATTCCATATGTATTGATAGTTTTGTCAATAAAATTGACAAAGGGGGAGATTGTTAGAGCACTGCTCGGTCGAACTCGCAAGCGTTGATATCTCAAGCTTGTTTGTCAAGTTTAGTTGCCAAAACTATAAGTCTTGATTTCTAGTCTACTTATATCTAAGTCTCGGACAAGGATAGATAGTGTAGTTGAGCTCTAGACTCAACGACGTTCATCATGCAAGGACGAAGAACTACTCAAGGAACTGGTGGAACTTCATCGACCAAAAGATATGTGGAGACTTGAACTTATCTATCACTCAAAAGTCTATCTAATCTTTTTTTTTGAAGGTAAAGTCTATCTACTCTATCTCCTATCTTGAGACAAAAGTCGTATTGCCATATAGACTTCGATTATACACATTTGCTATTTCGAGCCGAGTTTATCTCGCGTATCTATTTCTCGAAATATGTGTTGGTAAGCTTTCGCTTTGGCCAAGTTCATCTTTACAAGTGACGAAAGTCATGTTGATTATTTCAATATCTTGAAAATCGCTTTGATAAAAAATAGTGTGTGAATAACCTCTATTTAACATCCTCTAAGAATGTTTCAATGATTGAAATGAGAGCTTAGAATATATAACCTTGAATTGATATAAACATTGTATGTGAACTCATACTTGTGTAAGTCCAAAATCCTTCAACTAAAGTATGCGTACTTTACTGGTTCAAGAAGTCCGGAAGCTAAGTCCGCGTACCCGTACTGTCGGAAGTTCACATCCCGTGAATTTATGCTAGAGTTTGTGAACTGAAAACAAACTCAAACCGGGTACTTAAGTATGCGTACAGGTATGCATACTTGAGTGGGTTATTTTATAAAAACGGTTTATTCGTGAACTAAGACTTATATAAACTAAGGAATACATATTTGCTAACCGTGGCTATAATGTTCATGAATCGATTCGAGTGAATCAAAATCATTTTTGCTTCGACTGTGGGATCTAAGCAATTGAACAACTCTCTAACTAGTTCTTTTGAGTCATTTGAACTAGTTATGGTGAAGATGAATAAGGTTGATATGAAAGTGCTCATATGGCTAACCATTTGGTTAACTACTATTGAACAAACTAGGTGTACACATTTAGGTACGTCTACACAAACCTAAATGAACGTGCATTTCATTTGTGTATAACAAGCTAAGTTTGATCTAACGGTTGAAAGATATTAGATTGAATCTAAATATGTTTTCATCTAACAGTGAATATTGAATGCTTTGTTACCAAGGTAACTTAGATTGCAAACCCTGATTTGGAGACTATATAAAGGAGAACTCTAGCAAATGGGAAACCTAATCCCCACACCTCCTGTGTGATACTAGTTGAATAAGCTAGAGTCGATTCTCCTTTAACTTTAGGTTTCTACCGAGACCCTTCAGGTTAACGACTTGAAGACTTCATTGGGATTGTGAAGCCATACCCAACTATTTTCTCTGTAGTTGCGTGATCTGATCTTTCTGTTTCTATCGTATTGAGTACAATTGTAAATTTGGCTCGAGATTAATTTCTCTGATAGGCAAGATATAAAAGTAGTCACACATCTTCCTCTCATCGTTTGTGATTCTACAATATCTTGTTTCGCTAGTCGATTAAGATTATTGTGAGGTGATTAATATTTCTAGGCTGTTCTTCGGGATTATAAGTCCGGTATATCAATTGGTTCATGTTCCCCATGATTTATCAAAAGACGGAACAAAACTCGAAGGTATTTCTGTGGGAGACATTTTTATCTATTCATGTAGACTTTTGTATGTGATACATATTTGTTTATTAAAATCTTCGACTTTGGGTCGTAGCAAATCTTAGTTGTGGGTGAGATCATCTAAGGCAAGAAAGTGCGTAGTATCCTGCTGGGATCAGAGACGTAAGGAGCAGAATTGTACCTTGGATCATTGTGAGATTGATTGGGGTTCAACTATAGTCCAGACCGAAGTTAGTTTGTAGTAGGCTAGTGTTTGTAGCGGCTTAATACAATGTGTGTTCAATCTGGACTAGGTCCCGGGGTTTTTTTTTTGCATTTGCGGTTTCCTCGTTAACAAAACTTCTGGTGTCTGTGTTATTTCTTTTCCGCATTATATTTTGTTATATAATTGAAATATCATAGGTTGTGCGTTGAATCGATTAATTGGTAAACCCAACCTTTGGTTGTTGATTGAAATTGATTGATCCTTGAACATTGGTCTTTGGTATCGTTCAAGTTAATTTATCTTGTATTCAATCAGACTCGAAGATTTATATTTGTTTGAGTAAGGATTGAATCGAGAAATTGAGATATAACTCTTTGATATACTTTTTATTAAGATTGAGTCAGACTGTCTAGTTGATTCTCTGAAAAGTACATTGGAGTTAGTCCACACAGATTTCTAAGAGAAATATTGGGTGAGGTTGTTGTACCCCCATTTTTTCAAATACGACAACAAAATAACTTGTGTGATTGACTATGGATACAAGATCGAGACAATACAACAAGGAAGTATGTTACTTGATAATAGGTTTGATAATGACCAAACTTTATAGGATCACTATCAAGTAATGCGGAGTTAACGTATATGTGTATTTTACTTTATTATAACAAAAGATTATAATGCGAAAATCAAAGTAAAAGACACAACAAGATTTTTTTAACGAGGAAACCACAAATGCAGAAAAATTACGGAACCTAGTCCAGTTTTGAATACTCCCAGAATTAAGCCGCTACACAAAAATCTAAACCAACTTCGTATAGTTGAGACCAAGCAGACTACCCCTAGCTACTTAGTTCCCTTAGTATCCATGCGCCTTCGACTTCTAGAGTCACACATGTGAATAGTAAGTACTTTGGATTGTATTCCAAACAAGAAAGGAAGAATCTTTTTGGTAACCACATCTAATCAATCTTTGGTATAAGATTTAGATGAGTTGTTGATAAAGGCTCTTTTGTTTAATATATTAAACTCCTTTGTATGGTTAGATCAATCTAACATTAACTACCGAAATAGCCAAGTACATATTCACACTCAATCAAAATAAATCTCAAAGAGATATATTGAGAATGCCGATTTCACACAACTAATCAATCAAATAAATCCGATTGTAGTTGGATCCCAGCCGATCAAGATTTGTGCACACAATTCGCAAGATACGAAAACCAATAAGAAATCTTTTTCGTCTTCAAATCTTATTTAATCTTCAATAACCTGGAGATGATCCACAATTATGGATCGCTCAACTCTCTATTGGTAATAGAATGATCAATAGCTCCCACAGGATCCCTCTACAAGCTTTCACGTTTTCTACTTGCGTAGGAGATGATCCACAATTATGGATCGCTCAACTCTCTACTGGTAATAGAATGATTAATAGACCAATCTAGTTGCGTACCCAAATCAATCTAAGAATCAATCATAAACCATAAACCATAAATATAGTGAAAAAAAACGATGATGATTAAAACTCCAAATAAACGTGTATGACTAATAAAGTTTCATGCTTAGAATATTGAATTCATCCTTAATCAACAAAAGTTTAGCTACTCATATTACAAAGTTAGATACTCATATAACAAAGTTTAGTTATTCATATAGTAAAAAGAGGATGGTTTCCCCCTAGATAAAGGGGTAAACCCTAGGTTTAGATATAGAAACTGTGATATGAGAAGTAATGATTATGTATGGAGAGCATTATATGTCTTCTTTTATATCTTTCAATGCTTGTCCCTCAAATATCCTCTCTGAAAACGCAGGAGAGCCAAGTACACCACCAACTTTTACGTTCGGAAGCATGTATATATAAATCTAATACAATCGCAAGGAGACCAATTGAATGATCCTTGACAATATATATGTAGATTTTATATCTCTAACCTCTTCTCAATCAGTAGGTATAGACAAGAGTTGATGAGCGTCATTTATTCAACAAAATAATAAGATGTTTTCCACTAATTAACAAGTAATAAAGTGGTAGTAAGGAACATTCCCACGAGGAGTAATGCAATTGATATGTTATCTAAATTAGCGAGAATATAAAATAAAGGTAGTTGGTTGATATAAAGAATAATAAAAAGGATAATAAGGAAAAGATGATGATAATTAAGAAATCCTTTCGCCCCGTACAACCGTTAACTCAACAAGTGTACCCGTTTATCTCTTGTTAGAATCAATTGTCACCAACCGTAGAATAGGGGTATGCTTAGCTATCCCCAAAATTCATGTTATCATTTGATACGAAGCGGTCGACTACCGATTTTATCCAACTAAGCCGCCCCAAGGTACGCTTACAAGGTGTAACTCAATCGAGTGCTTTAGGGTTTGTAAATTTAGGTTTGATCCCAGTAGTTAAACTTGTTACGCTCGGTCCACTTACTGGTGTTGTCTTTACTCGCAATTTCTCCACAGAATCCCTCCGCAAGGTCTCGCAATTTCTACTTGTGTAGGAAATAAACGACAATTACGGATCTTTTAAATCTCTACTAGCATTAGAATGATTAATAGACTAATCTAGTTGCGCACCCAAACCAATCTAAGAACCAATCATAAACCTTCGATATGGTAAAAACAATCCACAATGATTAATTTTAAAACTCAAAATAAACTTGTAAATAACTGAGCTTCACAATTAGAATTTTGAATTCATCATTAACAATCAAAACAATATAGAAAAGAGATAGTCCCCCTCCCCCCTAAGGGGGAGAAAAATGATGAGTAGAAGATATCTCAATTGTATCTAAGATTCCCTATATATAGAGTTTGTAGCCTCTTCTTGAAGAAACTAGAAACCTAGCTAAGATAGGAAAGTGTACCTCCTTAAGAATTGTGTCCCGTGCATCACACCCCGTGCAAAGTGGATTGCCAAACTCTGGCCGAATTCACACGTCCAAGGCTCTCATGTTCTTAGCTGGCCATGGAAAGTAGTCTCAATTATCCAAATGGGTCTGCAAGAAGTCCAACCCAAAACACACCATTATCCTGTAAATGGCATGTCAATTCCGTGAGACTGACAGGGTAAATTTTATTCCTCTTCTTTCATTTCACGGCCAGCTTGTCTCTCTGGATTTTTGCTTCTCCCTCTCGGTTTCTTATTTCTCAGTAACTTCTTCTCAACTTCCATACAAACCCGAGCACACCATTCTTCACTGCCAAGCTTTGTTCACAGCAGAAGCGCCACTCCTCGACTCAAGTCCATCACGAGCTTTATTCTCTATATAGTGGTTCGGTGTTGTTCTTCAACTCAAATCCCTGTATATTCGAACCACAAACTCAAAATCCAACCAAATCTACTTCCAGCCAATAAAACCATCTCCTCTTCATTGTTGCTCTCGAAATTCTCCCTAAACCCTTTGTAAGTATCACTTGAACCATGAGCAGCAACATCGCCATCTCAAACCAACTATAAACAATCACTTCAGTCTTCAAGAGCAGATTCCATCTTTAATTTACTCGGTCCCATCAAACTCGAGCATAGCAGCATCCATCAACAACTACCAATAATCGTTCAGTCTCATCACTTCCATTATAGAGAGTTCATCACCACATCTCGATCTATTTACAAGCTTATCTGTTTCCTTCTCGAACCACTATCTTCATCAATCTCTAGCTTGTTCTCTTGCACTGACCTCTTACACTGAATTTAGCAGCAGAAAGCAGGCATGTACAACATTGACTTCATCACTAATCACCTTCCTCCATCTCCAGGCCATCACTTGCATTCACCTCATCTGTATATCCTCTCCAGACCACCTGCACTTTACTTGCATTCACAACATATCTTAGATAGAGTACAACACTATTGAATAACATCATCATCGAGACATGATTGCAGCACTATCACGGATCATTATCAACCACAGCGAATTCTTTCTCTCCCTCATTTGGTTCACACATCAACTCCATTATTGTCTTCATAAAACCATGGCATCAACTATTATCCATCTTCCCTGAGTTACTCTACGACTAGTTTTTCCCACCGTATATTTCCCGTGACTTACTCTTACTCGGCCATTCTCACAGAACTCCTCCACAATAATTCGATATGTTGGTCACGACAGACAAGGCTGGAAGCCGAGGTCATTCGGGACTTTTACAAACATTTCTCGTGGCAGTTTATTTGGTAACGTTGATTATGAATTGATTTCGGATCACTCTATCTCCTTCCCTGCAACATTATAACACAAACCCATAAGTACTATTGAAATGAGGACTCTAATCTTCTCTATCTACTGCCAATAATCTTCTCCATTCAGTTAATCCGTATGCCAACCAGAACCTGAGACTTCAAGTGATTTCTTGGCTCAGAGCATCATTCAAAACTAATAGAGTCTGACCCATCCTTCACTTCAGTATACTCCTTCTTTCACTGCTCAAATCAACGGCAACAACTGCCATTCTTCCCTGTAAAACCAAAACTCAAAACCAAATCGTACAAAACTCACATCTTTCAAATAATTTAATATGAATCAGAGTCACATCATAATGCCTCAATATACAACAACACATTCAAGATGTTTCTAAGCTTGTCTTTTTGACAACTTCAACACCAGCCTCTCGAAATCTTTGAACCTACAGTGCATAGCTGATATCTTCTCCTGAAATAGATAATAACAATGTTGAGTAACAGTAACACTACACTCATATCTAAATACTAAAGCTTATAGGATCAATAGACAAAGTTCAAGTGTTTTTGTCTTGTTTGTACAATAAATTGAGGTGATAAGCTCTGAAATGGAACTGTACATTTCTGTTACAATGCCTCAATTTTCAACTACCCCAAACATTCAAACAAACCATAGATACAGAACTAAGACCTATAGAGACAGTGTAATCGCTTTCTTGTTCAGCTTTGCAAATTAGTTTTCGAAATCAGTTTAGAATCATTTTAAAGACAGAAAAAAGACCTATAGAGACAGAACAAAATTTTAATTCACTTCTAACCATGCTTATACATATAAATTGAATGAACATAAACCATACAGACTATATTAAATTGACAAAATAATCAGATACAAGCCTCATCAGACTATCACTTTATAATTATCTCATAAACATAATTGGAAATAAGAGGAGCCTTCAGTCAAGAACCATTCACATGCTTGTACATGTCTTAATCCTACATCAACACATACAACACCAAATGAAATTATAACTAAGAAAGCATTTCAACTTTAATCAAAGAATGTGAATCAGAAATGGTACCTGTTACGTAATTTCCATGTGTAAAGGGAGCCCCACACCTCAAGTTCTTTGCATATTTTCACTTAACTCATCCAATTTATCATCTTGTTGCCTACACAAGTCAGTTACCAAGATAAGCATTTGGTGAGAATCAAATTTGCACCTTATATTTGTAGGACCAAATGTTTTTCAACTGACTTTTTATCAAATTAACATATAGTCATGATGAAAGAAATTTTTGGATTGGTAGCACCCTTTTTGTAGTAGAGATGGACAAAGACCTTCACAACTACCCTGAAATCAAAAATCCTCAAAATTAAAAACCGGTAAACACCCAGTTGAACCAAAAAAATGATGGAAGGAAAATGGATCGAGTAAAAGAGAATTACCCTTTTTGTTGTAGAGACGAAGAAATACGATAACAGTGAACCCTGTAATCAAAAAGCCCTAAAATAAAAAACCCCTAAACATGCAGTGATGAAAAGAAAAATCAAGAAGAAATTGAGTGAAAGAATTTTGCTGCATAAAAGAAGAAAAACCTCAACAACAAACCTGAAATCAAAAACCCTAAAATCAATAAAAAAACAAAACAAAAAAAAAAACTAAATGCAATTATCAAAAAATTGAGCGACTTTACCCTAATCACAGTATTTATCAAATTAGGTCATACAGTAAGGAAATCAAAGAAATTTATATGATTTTCAAAAATAAGTTTAAACGTAGAAACTTAAGACTTACAAGATTCAGAAAGAAACTCAACCCAAAGAATTTCGATAATTTAAAAGAAAAATCGATGAAATTTTCTACAAACACAAATTACAGAAACCCTAACAAATTAAAACCCCAAATAAAAACCCTAATTTTATTTCCTATCTGAACATAGGTTGGATAAAAAGAAACCCTCTCAACAAAATAGAAGAAGATAGGTTAGGAATAACCTTAACCGCAAAGATGAAAAGAATAAAATGGTTCAAGAAGAATGGATTTCTTCCTCTTTGCTCAAGTCTGTGGTTAAAGATTTAGAATAGGGTTTATTGGAGAATTTGGTGATTTTGTGGAGAGATGAAAACGATGGAGAAAGGGGTTGGGATCAAGGTAGTCAATATCGGTTGTACAGGCCGATATTAAAGGTTTTTATAGGATATCGGAAAAAATCTGTATGATATTGAAAATATCGACGTCACGAAGGATAAAAACGATAAAAAACGCGTGTATCGTCTGTCTGGACCGATATATCGGTTTCACTTGTACACTGATAATATAGGTTTCACTTGTACACTGATATATCACTAATGTAATTTGTCTTTTGATTATGATTTCTTGAACTTTTAGTTCAAGAAAGTAACTCCACTAATTTTTGTAACTTCATATATGATTATGGTGGATGTAATTACTATAAATGTCATGTTGATGGGCTAACAGACATTCAATGTTTGGTTTCGTTGTTGATAGTATAAGGCTCTAGTCAACCAGCTCTTAGTTTGTAAGGTTGAAGTATGTTTACTACAATTATTATTTTTTATTATGGTTATATAATTATTTATTTTTGTTTGATACATAATAAATATTACAAAAAAATCCTAATGATGTATCGCCTATAAAAACAAATATTATCATTTGTGTAGGTGTATAGGACCCGACCGATCCGATCTTGAGTACACGATATTAACTACCTTGGTTGGGATTAAGAGCAATGGTTTAAGTGATTTTTTTTTCTTTCCTATTTCGGTTTTGGGGTGCGGTGGAGAGAAGAAGATTGAGAAGATAAGGCGCAGGAAGAGGAGGAAGAGAAATAGTAAGGATGAGGAGTTAGGTTAGATCGATGATAAGGATAGGGAGACACCTCACAGAAAGTGGGTCCCACTGAAAAAACTAAGCTCATCGGTCATAACATCGATTGAGAATGGTAGATAAAATGCTAAATATTATACGACCCGTTTTATCCGCTTAATCTATACTCCATTTTTTTTTATATCCCAGGCGGTCTTGACCGATCAAAGGTTAATTGACGGTCTATGAGGGTCGTGGATGTGGGTTGAAAAAACCCCACTTTCCACTAGTGTCATCTCACATGAAAACCACTTCCCCTTACATAATGATCTGAAAACCATATGTATTTGTAGTGTGAACTACACATTAATTCTCCCCCTTTTTGTCAATAAAATTGGCAAAGGTACGAAAACTAGTGGGATCCTAATGAAATTTCCATAGAGACACTTCATGACCAAAAGAAAACACATATCTACTTTTTAGATGCAATCATATAGTCGAAACTAAATGCATTCGTCAAGGAGTTTATAAAGATACAAGATAATCCCTATAATATTCCACAACCGCACTCCCCACAAAGATTTGGCAATTAAACACAAGTTCAATTAAGAACTCTCCCCCATAAAATGTCATTCCCGAAAGAATAACAAGAGCGACTTTACTTTCACAAGAAAAGAAGGATTTCTTTAGGTAGGAAATACCATATAGTCTTAGGAATAATATATTAGAGAGAGTCTAGTCCTGTTGACCCAGTCATGTGTCTGATTTGGTCCTTTTTGGGAAAATATATTATATTTTTGTCCTAGAAATTATGGTTTGGTCCTAGGGTGACGTCATGGATGATGTAATTGTCATCCTGTGGTAGCGAGAAATACCCTTTTAGATTAGGACCATATATATAGTCAAAAAGTAAGAGAAGAAATCATTCTCATATTTACTTTCTCTCTCCTATATTTTCGATATAGAATTTCTCTCTCTTTTTTTTCTTTTTTTTTTTCCTGCTAATGTTTGAAGATGTAAACAATTTTTTGAAGATTTGATCTCTTGTTTGCATCTTTTAAAGATATTAAAGATCAACTCGTCGTTGTTGAAGATGATGACGACGAAGACGACATTTGTTTGAAGATTTTTTAGATCTGAAATCGTGTTTGTTTGTTGTTGAAGATGAAGACGACGTTTGAATATGACTTAACTCAAATCTGGCGATGAAAGACGATGATGAACTTGTGTGATGTTGAAGATGAACTCGTCAAATATGATTCTATGCCGGTGTTTGTTGTTGAAGATGAACTCTAGAAATATGTTGATGTTGAAGATGAACTCGTCAAAGCCTCTAGAAATCTGCTGCTGCTGTTTGAAGATGAAGATTTATGTGTTTTGTTGCTGCTGCTGCTTAAGATGAAATCGATGAAAATGATGATGAAGATGAAGATTTGTGTGTTTAGGTTTTTATATGGAGTTCATTTACGAATGAACTCTGTTTTTTTAGGTTTTTATATGGAGTTCATTTGGAATGAACTCGTTTTTTAGGTTTTTATGGGAGTTCATTTACGGAATGAACTCTGCTTTTTTAAGTTTTTATATGGAGTTCATTTACTGGAATGAACTCCGGTTTTAGGTTTTTATATGGAGTTCATTTGGAATGAACTCTTTTTAGGTTTTTATATGGGAGTTCATTTTTTGGAATGAACTCGGGTTTTTTAGGTTTTATATGGAGTTCATTTGGAATGAACTCACGGTTTTTATATGTTTTACGAAAAATAAGTAGAAATTAACATGAGTTCATTTTGACGAATGAACTGCTACAAGAAAATAAGTAAAATTAACATGGAAGGGTAATTTTGTCTGTTTTATATTTTTAAATTATTATGGACCAAACAGTAAAGGCGTTTTCCCAAAGGACTAAACAGACATGGGACCACCTAAAAAAGGACCAAACAATATTTTTCCCTTTCTTTAAACATTAACAAATCACATAAGAATATGAATTTGTATCCAAAAATCTCAATTAAATTTACCACAAGAGAACCCATGATTAATTCAATCGGAAATGCTCACATAAAAGAACTTACGGAGCCGCACATTATTTACATAAAAAATATTGATCAGGGAAGATCAATATTGCGGAATACACAAAGATTCATTCTATTTCTCATCACCATTTGCACAATGACATATAATAGACTCAATATTTGTAGACAAAAGTTTATCCTTTCTTCCATCAATATTTTCATAATGACATAAAAGGCTTAACTTTTGTTTGTAAAAAGTTCATTCAATCTTTTATCAATACTTGCGTATCGACATATGAAAGACTTAACTTTTAACCACATAATCATAGTTCACGGACGTAAACACACATATCCCATAACAAATTGCAATATATAAAACCATAACGATTAATACTGCAAAATCATCTTCCAAACAAACTTTAAAATTTAAATAAATAAATCAAAAAATATTGAAGATGAAAATCGTAATAGCTATGTGTAATCACAATAATGGCTATTCCAAACTTTAGTTATTCTTCTTAAAAAATCAAGAACAAAATTCTCATAAGAAGTTTTCCTAGATATTGAGACCTCTGAAAATTCTTTATCGTCCCCAAACTCCTTATCGTCAACATCCATGGGAACATATGGTTCGTGAAGAAAGCGATCCAATTCCAACAAACCTTCGGTGATGATGTCAACTGGGGCCTTACGAATTGCAAGAGTTCTCATAATGAAGCCTTTATTTGTTGAATCTCCTTCCTTGTTTCCTTCAACTCATCAAGAACATCAGAAAACTTCTGAGAATTTGAAGGAACGACTTTTGGCTTCCCCACATTCCTTCTTTTTCTTTTCAATGTTGGAGGTAAAGGAGATCTTTCTTTTTCCTTTATGATTTATGGCTTAACAATCATATTAATATATTTTCTATCGGAAGACATGATGCTTGGAGTATCCATATGCGTACGGGTTTGTGAGAGGAAATCACAAAATAAGCTCGACAAGCAGTCTTAAGTTACAAAAGAGTTTCAAGGAAGGAAAATGAATGTAGGTTTACGAAACCTTTAAACACCCAGGTTCATGTATACACAACTCACAACCCTATAAAAGGCAGTATTGTCTATTTTAACCTTCTTTTATTAAAATAAATAGAGAATACTTTTCCAATATCAATTGGATATGAAAAGCAGCACGAATTCCAGACTTTACAATGCTCTCAGAAAAAATAAAAATAATCAAAGCAGTCTAGAAGACTTTTCTTTTTCAAAAGCCTGAGGTGTGCAAAATCTTATCTCTTTTGATCAGGCACATGAGACAAGATGCACTAAACAACACAATTTAAGTTATGCTGGGGCGAACAATAATCTGTCCACCATAGCCTTTTTGATCGGAATTCATAGATCCCTGTTTCTTATAGTGTTTATCCCATAAACATTTTTCTAATGGTCTTGTCTTATCCTTAGAAACTAACTTCTTTGACGAAGATAAAATCTTACATACCTCAGCGGTCTTTTGAACAAGTTTGAGCTTGTTTGATAATCGATTTGCTCTTCTTTGAAGTTTGTTGACATGTCTCAATTTGTGTTTGTACTTGAAACACTTTGACAATTCATGACCTTTGAGTGAACAATACGAGCATGTCAACCTGGAATATGATTCAAACGCCCGAGATGTGCAAGCTGCTAGACACATAGTGGAACCTGAAAAATTAGACAGAAAGTTTTCAACGGAAAGGTCAATTTTTTCTTCCAGATTGGTTGAGTTCTCTTCTGAAAGAATATCAAGATTGATGTATGTATTTCCACAGTTATTAAAATCAATATTTTCACAAAGAAGCGCTATACTTGACTTTTCATCTTCATTAGAATCATAGTTGTCGGACATTTCATCACTAGACCTTTGTTAAGTGTATTTTTTCGTTTTGGACACTCATTTGTAAAATGACCAAAACCTTTACACTTAAATCACTAATGTATATCCTCGTCATCAGTTTCATCATTATCCTTATTCTTAGGAGGAACACGATTATGGGGTTTATCCGATGACCTAGATTTATCTCTGGAGAACCGTTTACTCACTACACCAAATTCTGGGATTAGAAACAGAACCAGGCCGTTACTAAAACGGGTTGTAACCCCCTACCTGTTGCAAAAGTGGGTGTTACATTTTTTTGTATGGCTTTGTGGCCGTTACGAATTTTATTTATGTGGCCCTCGTAACGTGCCTTGAGCGGGTCATGAATTTGCCACGTGGTAACTGTCCGGGGCCGTTCACGAATTTTTTGCAAAAAGCTGTTGTAACGACTTAAGAGCCGTTACGAACTTTTTGTAACAAAAAAATTACCCGGTCAACCTTGACTGGTCAAAATTGGTCAATATTGACTAATTTTGACCATGTCAAGACCTTGACCGGCGATTCATTTATAGGAAATAATCGAATTCTAAATACAATACCTGTATACATCCATCCACACTCAACAACAATTTCTTCAATCTATTCATATCACATTCATTGACTCATATCGATTATATTACAAAAGAATTTAAATTTCTTTTAAGTACCCAACTTTTAAAATTTCTCTAAGTACCAAACTTTTTTTTTGTTAAGTATCAAAATTTCTAAAGAAATACATGGAAGGGTTCCAAAGTTCTAAGGAACACATAAACTTACTAACTCAAAACAAAACTTGAATAACATGCAACTTACAAATCTTGGAAGTCTGCTTTGTTCTCCACCCTTTTAACTAAGCTTTATATCCTTTGCAAACTTGCTTTTGTTGAAAGCTTGGGTCGAGAAGAAGAAGAATCCAGGACACATAGTTTAGAGTCAAATATATGAGGTCAGTTAAGTTAGCCACCAGACAATATTAATCTACTTTCTTTTGCTAGTAATTCTTAGAGCAAACCCTCAGAGACATCTACATTTAATCAGTTATAAAAGGATGAAAATAACAAAGACTGGCTTCATTGATTTTTTTTTTTGTTATATATTTTTTACTATAGAAGCTAACCTACATTTAACAAGAAAATAACCTCTGGTTATGAAGAAATACTATCTCGAATCTCGTTGGAATATCAAGAATGAGGGAATTACCTCTCGGTTTGAGGTTACGATGAACAACACCTTCAAGATGAAGGAAGGCAACAACATTCACGTTATAATCTTGGATACTGACTTTACGCTTCTGTATGACCGGTTAAAACACCAATCCCAGACCCTTTCTTCCACGTTCCAAATCTTTATCTACATAACCAAAATTTATACAATACGTTAGTTTAGTTCTATAAGAAGGTTTAGTCATACATACATCTCATAAACATAAGTCATTCAACCTTTTCTTTATCAAGCAAACACACATAACTAAAACTCATTTTAACTTACCTTTTGATCTCCTGCAGATGTCAAAATGCGAGTGTCATCCTGCAAAGAGATGGAAGTTATAGGTTTAGTGAGTGATTAAGAATATCCTAATCCAACATAATCTCACTCTAACTAGATTAAGCAGTTGATATACTTACACATATCACTTTCTTAGCAGAAACATCATCTCTGCATCTTATTTCAGAAGCAACCCATTCATTTTAAGCATCAATACACTCAAAATTATTCAATTGAGATTTTTACGTTACAACGTAGACCGCCCAAAATTGCGCCTTAGGAACTTAGCAACCAGTTCAAGAGAGTGGCAAAGCACAGGTGTTAAAGCAACTGCAGTAAAAATCAATTCATCAACAAAGAAACTATTCCGATATTACGAAGCTTATAACATAAGACCTAATTCACCCAAGGAACCAGCTTGGTTAAACTAAAAGATACATAACAATGAATTAAGGGCATAACAAAATTAGAGGAACCAACTAGGTTAAACTGAAATATACTACCATCAACATTTAGAAGTTTCGACAAAACATAACATTACTCAATTAAGGGAAATATGAAAGATACGTGAACATGAGTTTGTATGGTTTGCTTCCCATCTAAAACATGACGCAGTTCGAGAATGAGATATACACGAGGTGGTCGTAAATTTATCATAACATATAAAATTATGTTTTTTATCTTTTATGTGTTCATTGTTCATAACTGTTATAGGTATAACGACATCTCTTACTCCTACCGATGCTTGAAAATCGAACCATATTTTCAAACCATAAGAAAAATAAGAGACACCGTGAGAGCGAGATGCATACAAACTTACCTAAGGGTAATATCAATCCGCTTGATAAAGACATCGGGAATCGACAATGGATCTTACGCAATGACCAACCGCTTTGGAACACCAACTTCGATGGCGGATACTTTTCCGGATAATCTTACATAGAATAAAAAATAGTTGGTATCATACAAAAAAAAAAAGAGAGAAAGTTTGAGGTTGAACATGCAAATGCTACTTATACAGTTGTTCTCAAGTCACTTTGCCACATAGAAAGTCGTTCCAATACCTTGAGAAAATTGCATTGTCTGTGTATCCCAAATATAAACCTCGGTTTGCGGTTGGAGTTGATGGGGGTATGCAGTGCTAGCCATATTCTAAAGATGGCGAGAAGACGAAGCATTCAAGATAATGAATCTCTAAAAAATATTCAGATTATAAGTCCGGCGAAAATGACAAACTCCGGACACAACATATAAAATTTTCATTTTCATTTGTTTTTTATCTACAAATGCGTTACGGTATTACATGAAGTACTTATCGGCATATACCCGTGAATGAAACTTCTACAACTTGACCAAGTTCTTGCAAGTGAGAGAATCCTTCTATGGTACGTCTAACGAACTCATCCATCAACCTGAACAAATGTTAATAATTTTTAAAGACTTCAATGAAACTAACTGAACAAATGTTACTATTGAAACATAATTCATCACAGAACAATTGGAATGAACAAGATGTTTATCATTTAAAACCTCCTGAAATTTATGTTACGATTCCAGCCATTTAATCACTAGCTTATCATACTAAAATTCCAATCTCAATAACGGCCATGGGAAGTTATATAAAAATCTAAAGAGCATGTGCAAAAGATTATTACCATGTTGAAGATAAATAACATTGAACAGAAGAAACATCTCATTCAACTTGACGATGTCTGTGGCTTGACAATCCATTGATACACTTTTGCACAACCGGGAAACCAATGCCGACCAAATAAACACAAATCCTTCCCATCCTAAGCTACCATAAATACAAATTTCATCACATTTTATGCAGGACAAACACACCTTTGCAGTCGCGGTACGACAAGTCACAACATGCTCTTCCTTCGCAACTTTGCCGGACACCACGAAAAACAAACTCAGTAAAACACCCCACCCGATAAAAGCAAGCACAACATCACCCAACACACACTTAACAGAATAATTACAGAAAAGCATCAAAGTAATCCACTAGCACCATATCAGGATGTCAAGTATCCTATCCAAAATTTGTAATATATTTGGCAATCTAATGGCTCAAAATCATCACTTAAATACTGAGTGTCAGTGTGCCAAGCTTGACTTCACATTAAGAAAAACGTTAAGGAAAATAATGAAACATGGAATGACTAGTTCAACTCCAATGGTAAGTATCATGTATGCTAGTTATCTACCCCAGCATTAACTTATTTTGTAACATTTAGTAGGAAATTGCAAGAGTTAGCAAAACAATGGAAATTCATGGACATATTAATAGGAAGCTAGAAATCCAGATAAGAGAACAAGTACCTGGAAATTAGAGAGTTGATCCGTAGTCAAAGGGGTTGATGGAGCAGAAATTAAAACCGCATTATTCAGGTTCTTGAAGCTTAGTTCGATGAAACAAGCTGCACGATTCTTTCAACATCATCCTCTGCGAGAAAATAAAGTTCTTGGACAAGTCCCATAGTTCAACATTTACCTCATCGTGCAATGTCACAGATTTGACACCCGGCGAGGATAAGATTTTTGCTACAAGATGCAAGAACCACTATAAGCTTTCAACAGAGAAAAAAAAGCAGGACCATCACAGAGCAAAGCAGACTACAAGCTTTTACCACTTATTAACATCAAAATCATATAGAGGTAACAAAAGCAATTCTCTATACATGGTTAACAAATATGTTATTACTAGATTACAACCAAATCAAGAACACAATACAAGTATTATTTATACTCATCAACGAAAAAACAAAAGGCGATGTATCAACTGTATCAATGATCAAAAACTTCCATAAGAACCACAACACTAACCAATCAAAATTTTAAATAGCTAGATCGAGGATCCCTAGGGCAATTTATCTGACATAATTAAGGATCCAAGTATAAATTTACATGTAATTATCTCCCGATTCACTTAGGGTAAAAACAGATAACAAGATCTATCGACGAGATTCAATAGCTACATATGTCGGGACCAAACCCTAACTACAAAATTGAATCAAACTCAACAAGACCGAAGTAATAGAGTAGTAAACTCACCAATTTCTGCACTTAGAGACCTTGCATCCCGAGAGACAAGGATATTGGAAGCAAAAAAGTCTCTGCATAGATTCTCATCCATAAAAACAAGCTATCTCTACTATGCAAATCCTCATCAATTTCATGTGAATTTCCATCACCTAAAGCCATCGTTAAAGTAGAAACCCTAGTTTGGTTCTCCTCGTCATTTCTAGATTTCTTAATAAGACTTGTAATCGAACAAAGATAACCATCACTCCCTACGAGGGAAAGGAGATTTGCCGAACTAGGATAAATGCTAAACTACATGAAATATGTATCCCCCTCGAACCGTCCCCTAACGATTACTTTAGATACCCCAAAATTGGAAAAAAACCTCTAGAGTTATAGAAGAAGCAAGAAAATCTGCTATACCTCTGGTACCTTCAAGGCCTAGTTCCTTAATCTTCTAAGAGAGTGTCATGACAGGATCTGTAATAATGTAGATAGTATGCTTTGGAGTAGCACCATCAAAAATCTCGGCCTCTGTGCTGTGAAGAAATGATAAGACATTTAGATGCCTGACCTGCAAATAAGCTCGCATTAGTAGAGAAGAATCCAACAAATGGAGACAATAAATTTTCCCCCAAGCACATGTGTATATGTATTACCGTTCTAGTCGTTTGACACCATTTCGGCGACACCTAAATGTCCATCTTGAGCATTACTCCCGTAAGTGAAAATATCGACACCCGAGGAACCATCATCCTTTTAGACCAACAATCACAAAAAAGTTAGCAAACAACAACAAAACATTGCATGATTTAGTCAATGCAAGAGTACATTGTTTCACCGATGCTAATCAAAGCCAAATCATGCATTCAAACTTTCACATAAACTGGAGCAGTTATGAAGTTATTGCTCCAAGTGAAAATATCCACAACTTGCGAGGCCATGCAGCACTTAACATAGAATGCACAATCTAACATCTTTGTTACAGAACATTGAGTCTCCGCTGTTTCTTTACATCTTCCATCGATGGTTTGTCACTATCATGTACACGGCTCTACCCCACAAACTTCAATAGCTCTCCTGCACATCAAAATTATTGAACATGGAAACCTCCTATACAACATTAAAAATCAAATTGAACATGGAAACCTCCTATACAACAAAACGAGAAACATTAGCAAGGCTTTTCACCAACTAAGAAAGATCAAGGAAAAACATAAGTATGAAATGCACAACTTAACGAGTCACTAAGTCATGCAAGAGAATGAATTGGACCTAAATTGTCTAAAGTATCAATTCCATGAAACAGAACAATTTAAAAACATTTTTCCTGTTCCAACTTATAGGCATTTTGTTACGGATATGTTTTCAGAACATCATTGAGTTTATGAAAATTAGGTCAAAGACGATAATGGATAAACAAAATTTTTAACGCAACTACATAGAGTATAGGGGTCTACCTTAGCAACATCCAAAGATGACTGCAGAACAAAGTTGGCATATTGATCTTAAAGAAGCATCAGAGTGTTAGATTTATTGATCATCTCCTCAATGATAAACTTAATAACAAACTCATCATCCAGTTCTTTCAAGAACTTCTCCACTAGATGACTTCTAATCTTATTTGTTGATAGGGTCACAAAATTTCCTTTAAGATTCTTCACAAGAGCCCTTGTAGTCTCCTTTATCTTCGACCCACTACATACTATACAACATATAGTTGTTATGAAGAAGAAAAGATAAAAACATAGTGAACTTGGGGTTTTAGAATGCATATCGAAGACATGATATCTAATAAAAAGAATTCAGGGGATCTCGGATCACGAATTACAAATGACTCACCCATATGGATCTTGTGATCAAACTAGCGCATTTTGTGTTATTTCACCAACAAAGTGATCTCGGAGATGTTCATCTATTTTCAGTATAAACTGCTGCAAAACGCAATAGGGTCTCTGGAAATGTCAACAAGTGTATTGCTAAAGCACGGAAAAGATGATGCAATAAACAAGAGCTTTAATTGATCAATACACAACGTCAAAAAATCAGTAATGTAAATACAAATCGTCAATTTATATCAAATGTAGGTAAAGGGAGATTTTGTTTGTACAAACGTACACATCGAGAAGCTGGGAATTTAACAGAACGTAATTGTGAACCATGAGTAGCCATACTATTTGCCATGAAGATTAGCCTACTCAAGCAAACAAGCAGATAAACTTAATACCTCATCAATAAAGATAAAAATCTACGATTCTCGGTATCACCAATCAAATTGACTACATACTAACATCTTTCTTTCTGTTTGACTATTTTCAATCAAATTCTTCGCTATCACCAATCAACTGAAAAAACCCAAATTCACAATAGTTAATTCTGCTGATAAAACTATAAATAAAAAAGAAAGTCGTAATTAGAATTTAAAAATTCGAAGAGTTGAAACAGTATGACTAAGCAAGAAAGAGAAATCTCCACATGATTCCATGTGAACACGAGAAAACCCTAGTTCCTAATTTGGGGAAAACTAAGACCCTAATTCCATGTGAAATCAAAAATGAACCCTAAACATCTATCCATACTTCAATCAAGAACAAACCCATCACAAATTATTCAATTTATAAATCAATTACATACGATTCCGAGTTCATTTGAGAAACCCTAAATCAACTTACCATTTCTTCTGATTTGAATCAACACTTGATTTAACAACACCACCATGAATCAGGGGTTCTCATGACAGATCCATCATCTTTTCATGATTTCTTCACCTCAAGAATAAACCCTAACCCTAACTCTTTCACTGATTCATCACCTCACACAGAGAACCTAAAACTCCTACTTGTTCTCCTTCGTACATCAACAATTACACCATCACCCTCATCATCTATCAGATTCATTCTTTTTTCTTATAATTTTCACTTCTCAGAATCGCCGGAGAGAAGAAGAGAGAAAAGAAGAGAAAAGAGAGAAGAAAAAAAGGAGTGAATGGTCGAGAGAGGAGAAAAAATACGTAAGGAGAAGTAGGGGAGGAAATAGCCTCTAGTTCATTTTCTTTGTGGGTGGGAAAATCTGTCAAAGCATGTGAATGGCACGCGCAAATTCTAAAGGTGTTACGACCCAAGTGTGACCAAGCGTGGTATGACACGCCTATAAAAAATTTCGTGTGGCTTAACCATGTTACGAATTTTTTAAAAAAAATTAACGGCTTGAGTTATGAAATTTTATAACGGCCGTTTGTAACAGAATTTTGTAACTAGCTCTGCCAAAGCCGTTACAAATTTGACCTAATCAGGGAATTTGGTGTAGTGACTTCTCTTCAAAAGAAGGTCCCTAAACTGTCTTGTGATCAACGAGACTGACTTGTCAAGATCTTCATCTGATGAATCAGCCTCAGAAAGATTATCTTCAGAGATGCAAAAACTTTTACTTTTATCAAGTAATTTAGTATTCTTTTGTGCTTTGGAAAAAACATCCTTTCAGTTGGATGTATGCTCATGATCAAAGATCTTTAATTTCCCAACCCGAGTATTTACGAAAGCGTTGCGAGATTATTTCCTTCAACGATGGCATGCTTCTTAGAATCGTACCTGGATGGCAGATATCTGAGAATTTTCATCACAATGTCCTTTTCAGGAATAGTCTTACCCAATGCAAAGGATGCATTAACAATTTCATACATATTGTGATTAAACTCATCAAATGGTTTTTCATCCGCCATACGAAGGTTTTCCCAATCAGAATTTAGGTTTTGAATCCTAACTTCTTTTTCGCAGGTATTCCCTTCAAATACGGTTTCTAAGATATCTCAGGCTTCTTTAGACTTTGTGCAAGTAGTCACATGATGCTGAAGATCTGGAGTAATGGCATGTATGATAGCATTTAAGCCGTCATAATTTTGCTTTGCAATAAGGATTTCTTCTGGACTATATCTACCAATATCCTTAGGTATAGATACGTCGCATACTGTCGATGCTTAGGAGGATCATAGCCATTAACAACAAGTACCCATGTTTGAAAATCACGAGCTAGAAGAAAAGCACGCATATCAATTTTCTACCACAAGTAATTTGAGCCATCGTAGACTAGTGGTACATTTATGGAGATAGAATTTCTGTCCATAGAGTCAGATCGCTACAAACACAAACTTAAACGTGTTTTCCTGCTCTGATACCAATTGAAAAAGTGGGGGGGTACAACAACCTCACCCAATATTTCGCTTAGCAATTTGTATGGACTAACTCCAATATACTTTCAAGAGAATCAACTAGACAGTCAGACTCATTCTTAAGAAAAGTATATCAAAGAATTATATCTCAATCTCTTAATTCAATCCGCAATCAAACAAACAATAATTTGCGAGCCCGGTTGAATATAAGAGAGATAACCTGAACGGTACCAAAGACCAATGTTCAAGGATCAATCAATTTCAATCAACAACCAAAGGTTGGATTTACCAATTGATCGATTCAACGCATAAACTGTGATATTTCAATTATATAACAAAATATAATGTGAAAAATAAATAACACAAACACAAGAAATTTTGTTAACGAGGAAACCACAAATGAAGAAAAACCCCAGGACCTATTCCAGATTGAACACCACATTATATTAAGCCGCTACAAACACTAGACTACTACAACCAATCCAGTGCGGATTGTAGTTGAACCCAAATCAATCTCACACTGATCCAAGATACGGTTGCGCTCCCTTACATCTACGATCCAGTTGAGGATACCACGCACTGATTCCCTTAGATGATCTCATCCACAACTAAGAGTTTCTACGACCCAAAGTCGAAGACCTTAATAGACAAATATGTCTCACACAGAAAAGTATATCTTATCTTATCTTATCTTATCTTATCTTATCTTATCAATAGTATAAAGCATAGTTTAGCTAACTTTTCCTATCTGAGTGGTGGTCGGGATTTATCCTTGGCAAAGATAAATCAAAGGTCATGGGTTCTCCAGTTCCCACACCCTACAAGTCGCATGCGGTGTTCATTCAATATTATGAATTAAAAATGAATACTCAAGTCAAGATATGGAATTTCAAAAATTATAACGGGGAGGTTCGAACTCATGACCTATTGTGTCATAAGAGTGGCCTCTAACCATTGTTCCACCTTGGTTGGAATTGATAGAAAAGATAAATCAACAGTGGTTGTTTGTTCAACTTAAATATTAATTATTATAAGTGTTTTATTAAGGTTTCACCTATTTGCCACCCAGATTTTTCCTATTTGCCACCCACATAAATTGCCACTCTCTTTTCTCCTATTCACCACCCATATAAATTTTAGAATATCCTAAACACCACCTCTTGACTTTTTGTTTACACCCAGCAATTAAGCTAACCCAACAACTAAACAAACAAACATAAAAAATTAAAAAACCTAAATTCCGAATTATTAATTTTCTCCATCTCCCTCTCTGCCTCCACCCACACCACGTTCACCCTGTTTTGCTATTAAGAAATCAAAACATCAGGGAAGAGAATTTCATACTGATGGTTGTCATGACTTGGACGCTAAAGCGGTTTGAGACAGTAGTCATCCACCGCAAATAGCCCATAGCCCATGTAGTGACGACTGAGCTTTAGTGTATTAGAAATTCGAGCTTCAGAGTATTAGAAATTCACAGTCGTCAAATTCTGGACGACTGCTCATTTTTGCTCTTTCATCGAAAGTTTTGGCTATGTAAACTAAAGTTAATTAATTAAATACGTCCCTAACTGATGAACAAGTATTATCCATTAACATGAATAAATAAATTGAAAAGGGAAATAATAAATTTTTGGTGCATCATTTTTAAACGGAACTCTAACCTATGATTAAAAAGTTTTATGATGGTGTTAATAACAAGGGGATTAATTAAGAAGAAGAAACTCTAACCTATGATTAAAAAGTTTTATGATGGTGTTAATAACAAGGGGATTAATTAAGAAGAAGAAGACGGTTGTAGTCAAATTTAGTTTGATTTTTGTAGGTGGTAAATAGGAAAAGCATAATTGAAAAGTAAAATTAGTTTTAATATTTTGATAGGGGTGGTAAATAGGAAAAACGTGGGTGGCAAATAGGTGAAACCTTTATTAATTAGTATAAGTGATTTGTCTAGAGAGAAGATAAATCTATGGTGATGGTTTGTTCAACTTAAATATTGATTAGTATAAGTGTTTTATTAATTGATGTCTCATTAATTTCTCATGAAAAATGATTTATTAATTTTACATCATAAATGTCCCTTAATTAATATTAATACATATCTCCTTAATAAATAATAATTTTGACAAAAATTATTTCAATAGATATTAGTGGTGGTGGTGGTAGTAGAGGAAGAAGTAAGTGGTGGAAATGGTGGAAGGTGTTACTAAGTGGTGGAGGAGGTAACATTAGTTTTGGTGGAAGAAATAGTGAAATATTTGGATGGTTTTAATGGCGGTGGTATTGGTTTTTTCTTTTTGAATAAAAAATAATAAAAAAATTTTTTACATGACGAGTAACATTATATTGTGAAAAGTATAGTTGGTTGTTTTTGAAACGATCAATAAAGGCGGATAACAAATACTTTTGGGATGATACCAAATCATATAAGACAAAATGGTTGTTTTTGGTACCATGCTACCTTTGGTAACCGTTAAATACGCATGATTTTCAGTATTAACAAAAAACATATGGTTGAATAAATTAATTGACGACTTAAGTTTGTTAAATCTAAACTTTATACATGACGTGTGGGATTAAAAGTTATAAGTGTGCCCAATATTCTACGAGGATGGAAAATGGTGGTGGTGGAGAAGAAGTGATATCGATGGTTTGTGGGTAACGTTATTGGTATTGATGAGTAGTAATTGACTATGTTAATTATGTGCTACAAAAGGATAACACTATAAATTAGAAATGTGGTTGATCGTCTTAATGCTAATATAAACTCGGTTAAAATACATGAAAATTAAGAAGAAGAAAAAAATATTTGGATGTCACGTTATATAATAAATAACACTAAAAACTACATATTTAGTATCAAGGTTTCTCCGTCAATAGATATATCTAAGGTTGTATTGAGATCCCATAAGCAGAGGCGAGTTGGTCTTGGATTTGTGAATGATAATGAATATAATGAAACGCTCCCTCTCGGTTTCTCCGATGAAAACCGAAACCTTCTAAAAAAGTAATCAATCGAACAACACTTAGATGGAACGCATCACTACCACGGTGTAAACTTCTCTAAATTGCTACATATCCAAGTGAATTTACTACAGTTAATCTGGGTGATTTCGTCCCTCCGTAGTTTTTAACGAGGCATGCAATTAAATCTCTAATAGTGATTTTAAAGGTATTTAATAATTACAAAATTCTCTTATAAGTTTTGTTTATGCAAGTATTGATTTAACTTGGGTTCTTTTATATTTTTGTGTTAAGTTGATGACTTTTTAATTTGAATACATGTTTGGTTAACAAACTTTGATACATATAGGTATTTTCTTTGTAGACCGATGTTAGTCTCTCATTTTTTCCCTGTTAGCACTTTGTTTCGATCCGTATTTGTGGCATTATTTGACTAATGTTGGGGTATTTGTTTAATCTCAAGGCCAATTAAACCCGGTGTGTGTTCTATACATTGAAAGCGTGAAGTTTGTGTCGGCTCTACCTTGAAACTAATAATTTTTCTTCGGAAGGTTAGTTGCATTTATGTAGATACAAATATCAATATGACTATGCTCTTTAAAACTCCAAATTACTTGAGTAACACTAGATGTGAGAGCGTCATTCATGCACTACTTAGCATAGTTGGTGTGAACTCTTTTATCCACGAATTTCTTCAATTTTATGTTATCAATATGATTGAGAAAGAATCTTACACATGTTTTGATTTACTATTATAAGTTCATTTTTTCAACTCACATGTGTATATCTCATCCTTCCAATAGCCAAGGGTTCTTCATTTTTATAACTCTCACATTTGCAAAAATAAATAAATAGTGTTTATCTATAGTAGGGAAATGGGTTTTGCTTCACTCCTTAGAGCCTTAGTTATCAATAATTTGGAACAAATGTATTCATAAAACATCATGGAGTTGGATTGCCGGTTCGGGTATATGTATTGTTAGATGAAATATTCTTTTTTTGAAGTTTGAAATTATGGTATGATGGAACAATAAATGGGGAAAATTTTTATTTCTTATTTTTATTTTTTTCATGTTGGCACAACATTATTACTCCGTCCAAATAATAAATTGGAATAACATGCTTAAGTAAAAATAAAAAGATCGGGTAACCCATTTTGTTTCCCAAAACCTATTTGAATATCAAACTAATTACTCAATAAAAAAATGAAGCAAGAGGAATGTAAACAATATCGTATTAGAGACAAAACATCCCGTGCCGTTACGGCACGGGTTAAGATCTAGTCTAGTATAGTACTAATATAAAGAAAAGAGGGATTTATGGACGGTGGCCACCCTCTTTTACTAATATATCCCTGACTTATTTCTCCATCTAACTATGAAAGTAAGGGTTAAGTCGTAACTTGATTAAATATTAGAAAACTCGCTTTCGTTTTCTATCATTCTCTGTCTCAAACGTTTTTCACCAAATCCTCCGAGAACCTCCGCCATGATTTCTGAAACAACTCCACCATGAAAGAAAACGGCTACGAAAAATTTGATACCTAATATTAGATTTTAACCCAGGTTAGTCAATTTCGAATCCTATTCTTCTTTAATTTTGGGAATTTCAATCTTTTCACCTCAAAATTTTTGACCTAAAATTTGATTTTTGGATTCCCAATTTAAAACCATTGCAATTGCTTTCCGTTTCTTATGCTACTCTTGAACATCTAAAACCTTAACATCAAATTTCAACCCGGATTAATCAACTTCCTAACTCGTATCTAATTCATTTAAATTTGGGAATTCCAAATCATCGATTTTTGAATCATATAAATTGGGTAGCAAAATTAAAATTCAAAGTTAATCAACTCTTTTTTTTTTTTTTTTTTGATTCTTATTTTGGGTTTCTCTTTTCAGTAAGTTTCAATCTTATGAATTAAGTGATGTTAATAAAATTCAGAACAACTGCTTTCTAACTACAGTTGCTTTCAGTGAACCCATTGTATTTGTGAATTTCATTTTTAAAATTTGTAAACCTCAGTTGTTTGTTGATTTTTCTTGAGAATTGTAAACTTGAGTTTCTCTTTTGATTTTTTGGTTCAGGCTATACAAGTTTGTGGCACACGAACATGAGCAATAAAAGTTTTGATTTTGATTTTTGGTTCAAGTTATACTTCTTTGTAGTAATGGAAGGCAAAGAAGTCTTCGTTCCCCGTCGAGAGCACACTCGACCAAGCAGTTGATAGAAACATCGATCGAACACAACACAAGACAAGAACTCCGTAGAAGTCCTAGATATCTTTGAGCAATCTCGAATGCGAGAAAAGATGGATATGATAAATGAAAGGAAAAGGCAATGTCACCATGATTTGGAACCCCATCGAAGAGCTCATGACCTACAGCAGCGCCGAATTTTGAGAGAGCCAAACAAAGCTCAATGAATGGGAAGCTTTCCTTAGAAAACAACCTAATGAATATCAATTCGGTCATCACAACAACTCCAGAATAAAAATGGGGAACAAGTGGAACGAGTAATGGTAAGCCGTAATATGTTTACTTGTTGATATTGTTTTATTTACTGTCAACTTCTTCAAGCAGCTGGTGATGGTGATTATGTACGCTGCGAAGAAAATTTACGTCTTTGAATGAAAAGTGCAATTCCTTTTTGGTACAAATTACAGTTTTCTTTAGCTAATGTTTGATTTACTAGAACTAGCCAATTTGATGAAAATGGGAAAATAAATATTCACTTTATCGATATTGTTTTACTTACCGTGAACTTCTAAGCAGTCGGTGATTGTGATTATGTACGCCAAGCGGCTTTGATGGTGCGATCGATGGTAGCAAGATGATGGACTGGTGGCGCCGTGTTCTTTCTTTGGCATGGTGTTGTAGAATGTATGGAACGAAGGTGATATATGTAGGTTAGGTGGTGATGCAAGTAGTGACATTTTTTTTTTTTTTTGTAACTGAAAAGATTGAATTGAAGATTAAATAGAGTTTACATTGTTTGCATCCTCTTGAAGCTGATAGATAATTTCATCAGGAGGACCTAAAAACCAAACACCACTAATAAATTGAGTTTTAGCTAACTTAGAAAGAGAATCTGCTACTTTATTTTTCTCTTTAGGCGCATAGGAACATTGCCAAGAGGAATGAATACTTAATAAGTTTTTGATGTCTAAAATTAAGTTGTGTAATCTCCAATCAATACCAATAGCGTCTTTTAATACTGCGTCCACTACAAGCCTTGCGTCCAGCTCAAAAATCTCTTTCTCCAGCTTATTCTCTAATGCCCATTGCATTGCCTCCCATAAAGCTTTACACTCCGCTTGCTCCGAACTAGTCGCAGTCGTTAAATAGATGCACTTTGATCCATGATGCGCACCTGCAAAATCTCGACAAATTAGTCCTATGCCTCTAGTATTATTTTCTGAAATAAAAGAACCATCAAAATTAATTTTAAGATAGCCAGGTGAAGGTGGTTGCCAGTGGATGTTGATCCTATTATGCTGACTTGACTGTAAACCTTCCATTTTTTTCAAGAGTCCACACCAGCTTGTCTTCTTGATACCTATGGATAGAGATTTTCAGAATTAAGTCTAACTTGTGGATCAAAAAGGGAAGAGATTAGACCCGAGAATTCCAACCATCATTTGTTGCGTAGAATAGTTCATGAATATAAGTATAATTCGATAATGAGAAGCACCGACTTTAGGGTTAGGGGAAGACCCATTTCGGAATCCACCTTTGTTGCCATATCATTATTTTTTTCCCATTTCCTACACACCAGCAACTTTGAGTTTTGATGAAGGGAAATTCTGAACTAATACTTTTCTATGACCAAGTGGAGTTATCATTATCTATAGCATTGAATGAATTGCCATCTTGAAAATATTTTGCTTGAAGAGAAGCAGAACATATAGAAGTTGTGTCAGAACATAGTTTCCATGCAGATTTTGCAAGGAGTGCTCTGTTAAACAACTGTAGATCTCTGAATCCAAGGCCCCCTTCTTCTTTAGCATTATTTACATTTCTCCAGCTTATGCAGTGTTTGCCTCGGTTAGACTTTTTATTTCTCCGAAATTTCTACTGAATTGAGTTGAGTTGATCAACTGTGTTATCTGGTAACTTGAAGCTTATCATGTGGTGAACTGAACAACATTAGTTACATTCTTGATCATTACTCCTCTCCCGCTCTGGACATATTAGAACCATTCCATCTTGATAGTCTATTCTCCATCTTAGTAATAAGATTGGAGAAAGGAATCTTCTTGTTTCGCCAACAAAGAAAGGAGTCCTAAATATTTTTCCTCTTCAATGTTTAGTTGTCTGACTTGAAGTAACCCACTGATTAGCTGACAAGAATGTGGACTCATATTATTACTGAAATATACTGCAGATTTATGAAAATTTATCAAATGACCTGAGCAAAACTAAAATCTTGAATCAATCGGGAGAAGCTTGTTTGTTTGCAAATCGATTTGCTTTACAAAAAAAGATCATCTCGCAAACAACAAGTGATTAATTTTTGGAGCATTTCTTGAGATTTTCATTCCTGTTAACATGTTCAAATTTTCACAATGATTCAACTGCCTTGAGAAAACTTCAATAGCAAGAATGAATAGATAGGGAGATAGTGGATCTCCCTGTCTAATACCTCTTGTTGGTTTGAAAGAAGCATAGGGAGATTCATTTACCATTATTTCCACTTGTGTATTACTGATACACTGCATAATGAGATGACAGAACTTGTCACAAGCCAAAGTTTTTAAGCACATCTAGTAGGAAGGACCATTCAAGTCTCGTAAAAGCCTTTGACATGTCCATCTTAAGTGCCGATGACCTGTTCTTCCTCTTTTTCTCTTCATTGCCTTCACAAGCTCTTGTACTAAACAAACATTCTCGAGAAATAAGTCTCCTGTGCACATATGCGGATTGCATTGGAGAAATAATGTTTACCATGTGTTTCTTAAGCCTTAGAGAAATTATCTTAGAGATAAGCTTATAAGTTGTATTGCATAGAGCAATAGGCTGAAGTCTTCTCGGCTTGTGTGATGCTTTGAATTTTTGGGAATTAATTTAATTACGGTGTTGTTGAGTTTCTTTAGAAGAAAACCAAGAGAAGAAAGATCGAACTGCTTCGCAAACATCCTCTTGGACTAGGTGCCATTGAGACTGATAAAACCACGGAGGAAAACCATTTGGTCCTGGGAAGGTCCATGGTTCCATTAACTTAAGAGCTTCATGAATTTCATTGATGGAAGGAATAGCAATTAGAGCCATATTTTCTTCTTCTGAAATACAAGAGGGAATATATTGAAGAAAATTTTCACTGTCAGCTGGATTTGAAGAAGTACTAATGCTTTTGAAGTGAGTGACTAGAAGATCTTGTATTGACTTATTATCCTGACACCATGTCCCATCTGGAGCTTGTAAAGAGTCTATTATATTTCTTACCCTTCTTTGATTTGCTCTAATGTGAAAAAAAATTGAGTTCTTGTCCATATCATTATAGTAATGATCTTTAGACTTCTGCCTATAAGAAGATGCTTGTATATCATTTAAAGAATCAATTTGCTTCTCAAGATTTAAAACCTCTTCAGTATTACTGCCTTGAATGTCTGTGAACTGAAGTTGAGTTATTTGTTCTTGTAAAGATGTAATTCTCCCCTGAATATTCCCATAGATGTTTTTGCTCCATTTTGATAAAATATGTCTAGTATTAGACAGTTTATCATTCATAATAAAAGCTGAAGAACCAGAAGTATTAGAAACCCAGGCATTTTTGATTTCATTTAAGCAAGTGTCATTTTGAAGCCAATGCTCAAAAAATTTCCAAGTTCTGTTTGATCCTGAAAAATTAGTATATAAAGAAAACAAGATAGGGGCATGATCTGAGCCTTTTATAGGAAGATGAACTAATTTAGAATCTGGAAAAGTAATAAACCAATCATTGTTCACTAGAGATCTATCTAGCCTAGATTTAATTCTACCAGTCCCATGACTATTACTAGTCCAAGTGTAGGGGTTACCACTAAAACCTAAATCATGAAGTTCAACATCCTTAATGAGATCAATAACCTCATCAGAAGTAGGATTGGTATTTGTATTTCTCTCAGACAGATCAAAGGTGATATTTAGATCTCACATGAGAACCCGTGGGATTTTACCACTTTACCGAGATTATTAATGTATAGCCATTGAGTTGGTTGATCATCTCTATAAGGTGTTCCATAGACACAGGAGAAAAACCATTCACCTCTGGCAGGGTCATTGGTGACTAGGGCATGAAACATATTTGTGGAGGAGTTAACAATTTCTAGACAGAAACCATCTTTCCACAAGAGTATAATTCCTCCAGCTTGACCAATAGAAAGTACATAAGATTTATTTGGCATTTTAAGACAATTTGTAAGCTTTAGAATTATATTTAGGAGTTAACAATTCCTAAATAGAATGCTGAAACTAAGTTCCGGCGTGGTCTTCAACCTAAATTAAATGCCGGAGATCGCTGCCGGTGTGGTCTTCATCCTAGATCGAATGCCTGTACTTATTTCCGTGGGGTATTCATACTAAATTGATCACGGAAATACTCGAAACTCAACTGCTTCGATTAGGGTTTCATGCGATTTTGACATAAACCCATAGCTACAAATCGATTGAAACACTAATTAAACATTTTTAAATAACTTACCTTCTCACGTGTTTCATATTTCTGAGTAGTTGATCGTCCGATAACTCTTGTTCTTCGTGTTCTTGCTCTTTAGCAATCAAAGCAAGCCTCTTTTGTAGTTTTTGTTGGGCAATCGATTTTGACTTCGATTGGGCATTTGGTTCCTTTAGTGGAGGCATGGTTATGATTCGGGTAGGTTAATCGACGAAGAAATTTTTGATTTAACGATTAATCGTCGATGAAGAACGGATGAAGAGGATGATGAAAAAAAAAACAATTGAAACCTAACCCTAAACGAGAGTGCCGGAACTGATTTGAGAATGGGGGATAAATTATTTGGTTTTTAGATTTTAAGTTTTAGTAGAAAGGGTATAACAGTCTTTTCATAATATTTTTTAATTAATCTAAGGGTGTTTTAGTATTTTCGTTATAAAAAACACCCCTTAGCAGACACCTTTGGTTGGGGGAAGTAATTCATATCCCCCAATTAGTTTTGATATCCCCAATTGCGCGTTCATAATAAGGCCTGTCTGGACATTCTAATCTATTTAAGAAGTCGTTGAAGATAGAAAGAGCAGCGGTTGTATATACTTTTAGTTTTGTTAAGAATCAACCACTCTAAATCATCAGAGAAAAAGAATAGAAGTCGTGAAGATAGAAAGAGCAGTCGTTGCTTTTTTGTTAAGAATCAAGCACTCTAAATCATTAGAGAAAAAGAATAGAAGTCTTGAAGATAGAAAGAGCAGCCGTTGCTTTTAGTTTCAAGCCTGTTATAGGGGCGGCATGGTTTATTAGAGGGGCGGCAGTGTGATAGTAATGTCCCTCTAGTTGGTTAGGGGATGTCCTATAGGGGGTGTAAATTGACTAGATTACCCTCCCCATTTTGTTAACCTAATAATCAAAGCTAAATTGAAAATTTGTTTTCTTTCTTCTTCTCTTCTCCTCCTCCCATTAACCGTAACCTCCATTAAAACTCAAAATTTCATCGTCTTCGATTAATCTATGATTCGAAAATTAATCAAGTGTAGTGTAATGACTTATATGTGGTATGTTTTAAAAACCCAGTTACGATTTGGTTTATTTTGTTCGATTTAAGTTTAATTTCTATCAAAAATTAGGGTTTTAGATGAAAATTGAAATTGAAATTTCTGGGTTTATATGAGTTACGGTTGATTTTAATATTTTGATCTTCATGAGCAAAATTCCAGTTTTGTTAAGAATCAAGCACTCTAAATCATTAGAGAAAAAGAAAAGAAAAAAGAAAATGGCCCATGCAGGTCTCGAACCTGCGACCTTCGCGTTATTAGCACGACGCTCTAACCAACTGAGCTAATGGGCCACGATGTAGGAAAGTCGAGCAACCAACATTCTGTTCACATAGATCCTAATTAAAGGTTTCGACCCGTAACAAGAAGAAGATAAAGACATCAACTCATCAAGCATACGTTTAGATTTCTGAGCACATTATTCATATCTTATTTGCGTGTAGTATATTTATATCTTGGTCGGCAAAGGGATCTCAAAGAACTCCATCCATCGGGATGTAAGTTCGGAAGGTGATTAGCAGCAACCAACAAAGAAGGGGTCCAGCGGACCAACTATGGCTCGAATAGACCGCACTAGCTAGTTGCATAATTACAACCCAAAATATCACAAGGAGTGCGCTCCCTAAACCAACCAGTACGTATGGCATTGTAACCGGCGACGTGCTTATGGAAATAACCATCCGAATTCAGCATTACACGATAAGAGTAGCATCTTCTATTTCTGAAGGAGATTTGACATGTCTGAGGCCGAGTATAGGTGTCAGGATGCATGAAAATGAAATCTCACCATGCTCTAGATTAACACGTTCGTACGTTCTAGAAGATCGATGTTGACGTACCTGCAAATTTCTTATTATCATGAAAGTATGAAACGTACGTATACTTCCAGGATGTTCGAAAGGCCACCAGGATGTTAAAGATCGAACGAACATCCTACCACGTTAATAATTGTGCGTCGTACGTTGGAAAAGATCGATGTTGACACTGATATTCCTTCACATTGCAAAAGCTCAAAATATAGAGAGCCTCTACTGAAACCCTTTGCTCTACCCCCTCCATGAAAAATGATGTTTAAGGGTTTGATACAGTTAATGACCCATCTAATCTAATCTAATCTAAGGCTACGTTAGACTTGACCCATAACATGCAAAGTTCATGCGCTCCGTCTGTTAATATGCACAGATGGGGCATTAGAGAAAGATACTGTTGGGATTAGAAATGGACACAAGAGATGAAGACAAATACATTTTAATCAGTTATATCAAAAGCTTGTTGCAGTACTACTACTACTACCTACATTATCGATCATTATCAAATCTTAATCAAATACTTTGCTTTGTGTTACATCAAACTTAATTCAAAAAGATAACAAAAAAGATAAGATCAAATGTTGTTTTCTATCTTTATTAGATCGACATTACGTGCTTCTCTTTTGACTACTTGATGAATTGAAACTACGCACTTTTATCTAATTAATATATATATATATTATATATATATATGTTTATGAAGCATTGTTCTATGTGAAGTATGCAGTATTTGTAAAATATCTTCACCAAAATTCAGATTGTTACTAGCTATTACCAAACTGGTCAAATGCTGTAACAATTAATGAGGAATATCAATCACGGTAGTAAGCTGGAAAGCTAAGATACACAACAAGTACATACTGTGGGTGGGATTGGATTGAATATAAAATTTCACTAAAGTGTTCTTGTATCAATTTAGTTGTCTTGTTGTAATTATTTCGACACAACATGGAGGAATAGAGAGATTGCGAGGAAATAAAGAATAATAGTTAAAGTTTTAAATTGGTCGATGACTTTAGGGTTTTGTCTCTAAGCTAGCAACACTTTCTCATTCTCATTTTGCAACTACAAAGATTGCCGACATTACTTTACAGAATCACATCAATCATGTATTCATTAAAGTCTTAATTAATTAACGTTATTCCTTAATTATCTTTGATAATCTTCTCCTAGTTCTCTGATCATGATTTTGCATGTACATGTATCCTGAATAACTTTAAAGACTTAATTAAAAAATTTGCGGCATTTGAGAACATAAATAATATTATTGGGATGCTTTTGTATGCAATTATGCATGCTTGTCTTTAACTTTTCTTTTTAATAAAGACTTATCAGAATATCTAGAATTTTTTCAGATGTTAAAAAAGAAAAGGATAACAAAATGCTGTTTATGCATGGTGCACCGAAAATAGGTGCATTACTAAATATTAAGAAGAGTATAATGCATTCCTATAGGCTATATAGACAGAAGTTGTTGTTTCCTGGTTGTGTCGCGACTGAAACATCCAGTCATGGGGAAGTCGTATAAAACTAAAAATATAAATGTAAATAAAAATGAAATGCATATGACGACGAAAGATCAATTTGATACCCACTGAAACCCATGTAGAAAGTGTCTGGTATTATTCATTACTGTACATGATGATGGACATGGCAGTATTTATATGAGTGTACTCGTTCTCAATAATTTGATCATAAAGTATTTGGAATCACCTTTCAACACAAAAACTCTGTCGTTTCGTAGATGGAGGTTTTAATCAGTAGACTTCGGTTGTCATTGAACGACAAGACCACGTATATGCAACAGGACTTTCGTGCGAAAACAGTTCGTGTTGCATACCTCCGGCCATATGTATATATATACACACCTAAAAGTGAGTACATAGATAGAGATAAAGATTAGCTGAAAGAGTGGACCAGCAAACCCACTGCTAGGTGCAAGTGAATGTATAGTACATATGCATGATAAGATAGATGATGATCTTGCAACAAACAGGCCGTGGCCAATTGCCTCAAAACCTTGTTAGTTTCTCTATGTATCTATATGATGTTCACCAACCAGTTTTCAAATCTGGAATCAGTTAAATCATCAATAGTACTCCAACCAACCTGTATATAGCAACCACTGTTTTGGTCTCTTACTGTTTTTGTTCTTCTCTTACCTTATTTAGTTTCTTTTATATCTATTCTAGAAATATATATCCACATCTATCTCTCCGTATAGGCTCTAGCTTATTCGCTTACCTATCTCTCTTAATCGCACAGCATCAATCAGTCAAGAATAATAAAGCAAACATTAGTGTGACTGATCATAATATATATATATATATATAGTATATGTGTGTAGCCTGCGTCAAGAAAAGTTGATAGTCGATCAAGATGAAGGTGAGTCTTGTTATTTTTGAATGATCAATATATATGTTCGTTGCTTATTGTACTTGTGTTTCTAATGATTTTTCGATCAATGTCTCACAGTTACTAGGGTGGATGCACCGAAAGTTTCGGCAGAACAGTGGTGAACCATTTGCTATTATTAACGGTATTTATCTATATCTATCGCTACTAGGATACTTTCCGTCTATTTTACATGTCCAACCAAATGCTACGACGTTTTCTTTTTGATGGTGCCATAACATAGCTGTTACAGTTGTATATGAAATCGTTCAGGCATTATTAAGACATAAACTGATCACTTTGATCATGCAAATGACAATTGATTCGGTTACCAATCTCAGGTTTTAGTCCTTGCAACCACCAAAACTTAGGTAGGAGCAATTCTCCTAAGTAATGGTTTGAAAATGGCGCGTAATTTTACCTGTCCTACAACATTTCGTAAAGAAACCGTTGAATGTAGTGCTAGTGTTTATCGTCATGTTGTTAATTTCTGTTTGTGTTGAGATACTTTTTAGGTGTTTCTGTTTGTGCAGAGATCATGTTTTTGTTTGGTCATGTTGGGGCTGATCCCAGCCCCAGTGTTGTCTTCCATTTTGTATGTTTTGGCGGTAATTTTCAAAATACAATTATTAACGGTAATATATGGAATGGTTGAGAGGTTTGTTCGCACAGAGGCCTACCTCAATCTTCTTTTAAAATAAAAAATAAAAATGGCTCCACTTTTGGCTACATGTATTTGGATCTCTACGATTTTTTCAATTCTAACAGATAGATCATTGAATCAAAATAATTTCAAGTGTTTTTTATTATGTTGTGAGATAGATAATCACAGATAATTTTGGGTAAGAGTGACCAACTTTTAACCTTTGCCAGTTTTTATTGTTTTAAACCATGGGGTTATACTTACCAGATGTATAATTAAGAAGCCTCAAAAGAGGGTTTTGCAGCTTTTAAAAGAGATCTTAATGCATATTACTAGAATACAGGTAAACTGGTCCTACGGTAGGTCGCATAGTGTCTTTTAAAATAACACAAAGCATGTTTGATGTTTGCATTATAATCTCTCTTTGGCTTTTCAGATGACTATGTACCAAAACATCTACTTTGTGTCGATTAAACCCAGTTATGAACAATCTTAATTGCAAACAACAATTATGCACATGTACAAACCACTGTAAATAGAAATGCTGAACATGTTATAGTGGTCGTTTTGGAACATCATTGTTTCCCCTACTGATCAGCGAAATTGGTCTGTTGGTGACATTGTTAAACCAAAACTCAAATTCCATCAAGTATACCGGGACTGACCTCCTATATAACAGATTGATCTGAAAGGAAAGTATGATTGAGAATGCAAGCCATTCCTGTCGTATACAGATTTCCAGATTTGACACTGGTTGTCTCTTTTTAGGCATGGTTTTCCCTTCGTCCTCTCGACCATTATTTAATTATGCACCCCGCTAGTTCGTAGGTCAGTGGGGCAAGAAAGGACTGTTCTTTTGGATGTCGGCCTTAGACGTGTGGTTTTGCAGGTCTGGGGCACTCTTGTACTTGCTTATCAAAGCAGACCTCATTCGACGAGCAACTACAAGAACAACAACAGTTCTACCATCCCAATGCAAACACCTACAGCAGTAAACATTCTTCCAGACATAATCATCCACAGAAAGAAAATCTCCTGCAGAAATCTTTTGTTGGCATGGATTCTGCTATAATTGAAGAAAACATAGAGTACTTCACTTACGATGGACACGATTCCTCTCCAGCAGCTGTTGCCATCTCTGGATTTTTCGATGGGCTACTCAACATAGGAACACTGGGTTTGGGCCAGCACCAACTTGATAGTGAACCTGAAACACCAACCTTTGCTGTTCAGAATGTCAATGGAAAAGAAACTGAATTAACTGAAAATGACTTGAAGCTCATTAACGAGGAGTTAGAGAAAGTGTTGAATGCTGATGCCAAGAAAGAAGACGATAGATTCTACTGCAATGACTCACCATCAGCAAAGAGTGACAATGACAGTACCATAACACTAGGTGGGAGTACTGATCAGGTCGTGAATGGAAATGATGGTGGCAAACAAACTCCGCTTCAAGGGTATCTTTTTGGGTCTCCGGTCGACTTACCTGCTGAAACCACTATTGGATCAAGGAAAGAGCACCGTCCTTCCTTAGGAGAGTTGTTTCAGATAAATAAACTAGGAGAGGAAAAAAAGAATGACAACTGCAAGGAAGATTATCATAAGAGACACACTGCAGGGGAAAATTATAAGTCAATAAAGAAGTTTCTTAAATGGCGGTCTCTCAAAAGCTCTACCCCTACTGCTGCTTCAGTTTCAGCCGAAAACAAATTGCAAAAGGTACATACCTCAGTTGATTACATGGCTTATCTTAAGCTAGAATGTCAGATGATATATCATATTATTGTCGTTTGGGTGAATGAATATGTCATGTTTGGTTACTCTACTCATCTGAAGAACAATATTCTTTATCATTTTTTAAAATGCTTGTTTCTCTTTTTAGCTCTTACAGATGTTCAGCAGAAAAGTTCATCCAGAGAGCTCTGCAGCTACACAAAGATCTCAAAAGTCCCACAAGAATGAGAGCAGGAACAACACTAGTAAAGCTCCTAGCTACAGCAGTAACTATTACCAAGGCAACAATGCAGCTCGTGTAGTGACAAATGAAGACATAATGTTATTTCCTCCACTGAGTCATCAGACTCAAAGAGAAGGAACCATTACAAGGGACCGTATTCTAAGTCATGATAACCACTCAAACTCTCCCCCTTCGAGGTCAATCGCAGTGGTTCAAGTGGGAATAGAGAATACTGGATCAAAACAGATGCAGACTGTAAGTACCACTATACACTAATATCACCGTCTTACATGTAAAATACTTGTAGTTGGGATACAGGTTCTGTCCAAGGCTTTAAGTGTGTGTCATCAAATGATCAACGTAAAATTCTGATCCCTGTTACATAATGTTCTCAATCTAATACATTTGATTATGTGTCTTCCAGATCTGGTGCTGGAGCTGTGAAAAGTATTAAACTGGAAAAGGTTTGTTCATGTTTGTCCTGCTTTTGCAAGTTGGTGAAAAGTAGTAGTTTTTATGTGTTTGCTAAGATCACATCACGGTGATGGCTTAGATATATTCTATCAGGTATGAGAGAGTGTTAGGCAATAAACAGGACATTTCTGTTAAAGTTTCCTCTTGTTGTAATACTTAACTATATATGTTGAAACTGTGTGCTCCTATATATAATTTGTACGTTTGGCTATGGCTATATGGCGTTCAATATACTAGTTGAAATGGGTTACCAAACCCACTGTTGATGCAGCTCGCATTTTTATAACACGGTTCAATTGATTCAATCCCTATGAATTCACAATGGATGAACTAATGTGACCAAATCAGTGGCCCTGCATCAAGTGTTAGGACTGCTAATGGAACGTACAGTAACAAGTACCTGTTGCGTAGTATTTTCACAGCAAGAAGATGGCAAAACATAAACATTAGCAATTACGTTTGCTGATAAATAATTAGATCTTAAATAGTGAGGGTTACAAAGAATATGGTTTATGCAATATTTCACTACAGGTGGGAAGTAATTTCACTAATGAGATTCCCGTAACACCTATTAGTATATTTCCTTAAAGTTAGAGGACAAATTCCATACAACAGAAATGACAGAGAAGGAGAATACAGTGTTCAGTGGGAGGCTCTCACATTAGCTGGAGCTGTCCATGAAATCTACCAATAAATCCTGAACCATATCTTTATCAGCCATCCTCCCTGATGCACCATACATCGTAGCACACCCCCTTTGGTCGGACTGGTGTTTGCTTATACCTGTACGTTACAATATAAAGGTAAGAAATATGGTGCTTAATAAGCAAAGTTTTGTACCCAAAAACTATCCACACTCCACCCTCAGAAGACAGCCTCAATCACACAACATACCATAAAAAAGAAAAATAGAGGACGAGAAACCACCACAAAGGATGAAATGGTACTTAGAAGTGCTAAAATGTTTGGCTGATTCCTTCAAGACTCTTAGGAAGTCCTCAACTAGCGAAGCATGCTCAAGAGTCACACAAATTTGCAGATAGTTTCAAATGCACAATTGAAAATTTTTATTGGTCAATGATAAAAGTCAAAATCAAAAGGTGCGTATTTGCCAAATAAAAAGACGGAAATGCCTCCACTGTTTCTCTATCAGAACTGTTCGCATAAAATAGGGAAATATGGAATTCGAATGCCTCCCACTATAGTCAAACTCTATCAATGGTTCAAATGATCTGAACGATACTATCATATCAAACTATAACACCTACCTGTTCGGTCTTTATGGGGCATTCAAATCCCAGCCTTTGGAATACATTACATAGTTGAGCTTGAATATGTGAACTTCATTTGAGCCGAATGGTCGTGGCCGACTGTCCAACTGATAAATAGATCCGGAACCTACTTTGCCCTAGATAAAGCACAAGAAAATTAACAATGTAGTTATATGGATTTGGCGCACTGTAACAGCCCTACTTTCCATATAACCCCGGCCGATGATTAAATAGAAAGTATGCCGTCAATTTCCTGCAACAAGGTACATAACCCACAGAAAACTAAGAACACAGTTCCATTACAATTGAATATGCAGAAGGGAATTTTATTTCTTAACGAAAATAACGATGTCAAATAAAATGGTGTTCTTGACTTCAATAATATAATCCACCTTTAAAAAAAGAACTAGCAAAAGAAAAAAAAAATTAATGTATGTTGTACTTCTATATGCACAAACTTTAAATTTCAGGCTGAAACATCAGTTACCATTTCTGCATTTGCTTGGATACTTCCATGATTGCTCATGTATTGCAAGTATCCTGTTATTAAATGGTGTGGATTCAATACTCGTCTTCAACAGAATTACAAAATAAACACAATACTTAGATGATTTGATATATATAAGCTTAAACTAACTGTCCTCAAGTACCTTCTTGGCCTCAAGCCATCACTGTTGCCCAAATTCCAGTTCCCAGCAATTTATCAGGCTTGCTCCCGTCTATAGCTGCACCACACAGGGGTGGACTAAATAAGTAAGACAAAGACATAATATATCTATGCAGAAAACGGAACTAGTTGTAGTGGTGAACACATTCTGAAGTTGATCGTGATTTTTACAAATTCTACATTCAACCAACAATGCCGGACACATAATCGATGTAATACTCAGAAATCCCTAATTTTATGAACCCAAATCAAATCAGAAAATTAAGGTTTACAATTTAGAACGAGTGTTACCTTGTTGGAAAGAGGAATCGGAAGAAGAATAGGAGGATATGTGGAAAATTGAGGTTCAGCTTCTTCATTCTTATTCTCGGGGCCAAGGAAGGAGGAGGATTGAGTTCAACGGAAGGAGAGGGAGGTGCAGTTTACATGCTAGTCCATACTCCATACCATGATAGGGCCCCACATTTTTGACAAGACACGTCGCAGATTCGCAATTCCGCAAATTTTGGGTTTTGTCATTTGTTTACATGTTTGTTTTGCTATACAAATTTAGGTTTACTTGATCTACACCGGTAGTAAAGTGTTTACTTTAACCTCGAATGCATTCAATTTCAAATTTGGTACTACCCATGTCTGTGTAGCAATAGTAGTTAACGGATCTCCTAATATGTAGAGTGGCTCAAAAATCGAGATTTTGGAAAAAAATGAAATTTTTTGAATTTTGGACTTAACATAATCAGGAGTAGTAGTAGTTAATCGTTTCCGAATATAGAGTGGCTCAAAATTCGAGATTTTGGAAAAAAATGAAATTTTTCGAATTTTTACTAGTCATAATCGGAAGACCAAGTAATTCATTTGATTTAGAATATGTGTTGGCTCTTCAAATGAGAACCACTATAAGCCTTGGCATATAGATAGAACTTTGGAACCACCATAAGCCTCGGCATATAGAGCCATGGCACTACTATATTCGGAGGTTTATATTGTTACTCGAACCCCGAATATGAGTGGCCCAAAAATCGCATTTTGAAGAAAAAAAAAAACTCACCTCGAAGTTTTGTACTAGTCAGCACCCAAGACCAAGTAATTCATTTGATCTTCCGAATATGTGTTGGCTCCCAAATGAGAACCACCATGAGCCTTGGCATAGGGCTTGGGAACCACCATGAGCCTCAAGATATAGAGCCTGAAAGCAATTACCATATTCGAGGTAACAACTCGAACTCCTCCGAATATAAAGTGGCCCAAAATTTGATTTTAGAAAAAAAAACTCAAATTTTGAGTTTGTACTAGTCCACATGCACCTACCAAGTAATTCATTTGACTTAGAATATGTGTTGGCTCCAAATGAGAACCACCATGAGCCTTGGCATATAGGGCTTTGGAACCACCATGAGCCTCGACATATGAGTTTGGCACCCTCTTATATTCGGAGGTTTATATAGTCATGTGTTGGCCCCCAAATGAGGACCACCATGAGCCTTGGTACGTAGGGGCTTTGAACCACCATGAGCTCCTATGATATAGAGCCTTGGCACTACTATATTCGAGGTTTATATTGTTACTCGAACCTCTGAATATAGAGTGGCCCAAAAATCGAGATTTTAGAAAAAACTCAAATTTTCGAAGTTTTGTACTAGTCATAATCGGTAGTAAATTGTATTACGTTAACTTAGAATATATTTAATTTTCGAATTTTGGTACTACTATAATCGGTAGTAAATTATGTTCATTATCTACCGATTGAGCTTAATTGAGTTTAAGCCGGCAGAATCTAGAGATAAAAATTTTACCTACCACAGGTGGTTCTTTAGAAATGAAGAACATGAACCATAATCGGTAGATAACAAATCAATTTACCTCCCGATTATGGTTGATGTTCTTCAAAAAAGAACATCAACCATGTCGATAGGTAAGGGGCCCTAGATTATTATCTACCGATTATGTTTACCCCATCAGAAAACCTAAAAAAATTCGATCAAATTTTTGATTTCAAGCACAAAAACCAATTTTGGATCACAATTATACTATCATCTATCCGTTTTGTTTGTTTAACTAGTTTTTTTTTTTTTTATGTTCTAAGTTTCAACTTTAAGGTCCATGAATTTTGAGTTTTAATTTTAAAACAATCAATCACAAAATTTGTTTGATCGATTTATCTTTGGTTTCAATCAAAATTAAAGCGATGAAAAAAATTTCAATGGTTGAAAAGAGAAGAAGAAGAGGAATGATATGATTATGAAAATAAAGGATAAAGGTGAAGGACAATATATAGACTATTTCTACTTTTAAGACACCCCTAACCCCTTCAATGGATGGGAATAAAAAAGGGCCCCTAATTCCTTTGAGTGGCTCCTCAAAAATTCTAGGCAAATTTGAGGTCCCGTAGTGTTTTTTCTTCTTCTGCTTCGGGCATGATAATGAATTAAATAGTTATTACACGCGGGTACATCGATCGTTTTCAAAATCTTGCGATTCGCAATTCACGATTCACAAATACAATTCACTGCAAAACTCCAACTATAAATCGAATCAATTATAATATAAGGATTTTCATTTAACTCGTGCGATTTTCACAATTTCATAAGTCAAAAAAATCTAAATCTCTGCTTTCGAAGTGATTTTTAGTAAAAGTAAAATCTTAGAGAAATTTGACTCACACGAGAACACAAGATTCGAACTCAAGATCAAGAGCCATGTCCACCTAATTAAGTGCCTAACCACTAATCAGGATGCTAAATTGTGTTATCTATTCTTCATTATTCATATTTATAATACTAATAACATATATCTAAACTTATTAATCTATAACTATAACTCATATATGTATATGTGTGTTTAGAGATTTTGAAAATCCGGGGGTACAACTAACCACACCCAATAATTCATTCTGCAATTTATATGGACTAAACTCCAATATAATTCGAGCGCACCAACTTAAAAGCGAGCTCAATCATGAGATATATCAAAGAGCTTTATCTCGATTTCTAATACAATCAAGAAATCAAATGTGATAGAAATCTATGAGCTTGATTAATATGAGAATAACTTGACTTGAAGACTAAATACCAATGCCTAAGTGTCAATCAAGTTATATCCAACAAACAAGGTCGGATCTAGAACCCATTGAATTGATGACAACCCGTGGATATTTCAATTATATAAACAAATATAATGCTAAAAGAAAATAATACGAGGAAACCACAAATGAAAAAAATCCCGGGACCTAGTTCGATTTGAACACCACAATCAGACAGGCTGCCACATACTCAGTCTACTGGCAAGTTATCTTCGGATCAAATGGGGTTGATCCCTAACCAAGTCTCACACCGAGCCAAGGTACGTGTTCCTTACGCCTCTGACTTGCACTTGTCGTAAGCGTCAAAAAAATATAATTACACTTTCTTACTACTCAAAATATAAATATAGCAAGGGCAAGAAAGGATCATCCCACAGAGGTCTAGGTTGTCAAATTGTTTCAGTTCCTATGAATAACACCGCAGGGTTTGTGATTATAATAAACTAAATAAAACAAATAAAGAAATGTAAACAAATAAAATCAAGGATAAAGAGATATTGGTCATGGATTTCGTTTTCATTCACAAACATGTTTTCACACAGTAATTAGAATTGATATTTTAATCTCAACTTTTATCAAAGACCCTAGAATACCTTGATCATAAGAATATCCCGCAAACCTCCTCATGTCATCAACAAACACATTAAAAGATGCGAATATGAATTCTACCTAAAGGAACAACCTAACGTGTAAAAGCACTAATCAGTTTAATTCCTAGATGCGTTAAGTTCTATGAAATCAGGCCAATCAAAGCAATTGAACGTGGAAAGCGCACTAATTCAATTTAACAAAGGTTACGATTCACATATGATCATGAGAATATATCACTACAAACCATAATCATAATATGCTACTTGTATTCAAGGAATATCACTTTTACGTATAATAAACCCTAAACTAGCAATAGATGTGATTAGAAGTTCTACCAATTGCAACTTGACAAAACAATCAATCAATCATAAAACAATATTTTCAGAAGAATTGCAAACGATAAATATGAGACAAAACTAATATATTGAACAAAGAAACATGCTGTGAAATCCAACATTCCATAACCAATAATAGCTTAGGTACTCATATTCATGGAGTTCATAACAAGAAGAAAGAGAAAAGACTTCATGGTTTGTAAACCTAGAAAAAGTAGAGATAATAATAATCAAAAGATAGAAGTCCTCTTTTTATATGTTTTCAATTTCCATAAAGAATACTCCTTCCAAAATTAGGTTTTGTCTTTCAAGTCCATTAGTTGGAAATTCACCCGGCCCACGAGAGAGAGAGCCCGTGTAAAATTTTTGTCCCAAAAACGTTCGCGGAAAACTGGGATTATGGCCGAGGTCCGTGGGAAGAATCGCCAGATCACACGAAAATTCTTCTCGGTCCATGGAATATTCGTTTGCTCCGTTATATATAATCTTGTTGACTAACGGTCCTAGGATTGACCGGGTCAAGGGATGAGTCGAAACCGAGTCAACCGCTAACTCGGCTCACTGCGACTAAGTTTCCAGCCGAAGTCACTTTCAGCGGCCAAAGTCAATCCCGGCCCCGATGGCCGAGTCTCCCGCACACTACCAACAAATCCAACACCACGTCCTTCATTCTACAAGCGGATAACTTTACTATCACAACCATTGTAATCTTCCTATAACCTCAATGAAGCCGGTACCAACCCGTGCAATGCTTCAACTCATTTGTCAACAACTACTTCACAAACTTCTTGGCCGCAACATACTCAAGCTCATTTGCGCACCAACTTCCCTGTTGCTTCACAACAATGCCCACCAGCTCGACTTGAATTGGTTACGTATTTCTCATCGGTGGCGACGCATCCTGAAACATCGGCAATAACTCGGTCTATTTTCATGAACTATTTCCACCATTCAGTAAGCCATCTCCAAAATTCATAGCCACAACTACATTCATCCTGCAATCTCCATATTTTGCCCTGAGCAACCAGCTTAACTCAAATGCAATAGCATCTCGGGCCAACTCGTCCTAGTCCCCTTCAACTCATGTCATTTCAATCACATACACTTCTGCCAGTTCCTTCATTCAACCCAGGGTCACCTGCCAACTTCCTCAATCTCCACATTAACCACCAGTACCATTCCAGCTGCCTCCATGAGCATAACCTCAGCTACCAAGCTCTACTGCCACAGCCAATTCCAGAACCACCAACAAGACCACTTCAGTTCCTTTGCCTGCAACATATCCACTCCTGACAGCTCCATGCTCCGGGCGATTCTCGCACATTGAACCATCGACTCGACTCTGTGCCCACGACACCGCAACTCTAGCGCCATTATCATCCCTGCTTTGCATTTCACTGCCACAAATCAGCTGCAACACAACCACCAACATCCCTGACAACATCGGATTCTTTCTATTCACCACCTCGAGCCACCATCAATTCATACTCGCAATTTGCGCACCACCCGAGACTGAACTCCATCATCTCTCTTGCCCTGTATCCTTTCAAAATCACTGTAGCTTCATGCCAACAACTCACTGAATTTCACTTGTTTACAAGACTTGAGCTTCAGTTCAGAACTTTAATCAAGCACTCAATGTGCGCTTCTGCTGCTGATACAGACATGAAGTCTTTGGTGATTTCTATCACCACTATACCTCCTCCCCTGCATACAATTGCACATTCAAAAGAACCCATTACTCCATCCAATGTAAATTTCTCAATCATTCATAACCTTCATCACTTAGTCATCATCGTTTCTCAATGGGAGTAGCAGCAGCTTCATGGCTGATTTCTCGATCAAAACCTTGTCAAGCGCAAAACCAATTCGAACCATATACTACTCGCACATTATAGCCTCTCTTCATTTCCTCTATATAGCTTCTCGAGAACAACAACAATCACGGCATCAGCTCATCCCACCAGAATAAAAAATCAACAAACTCCATCTTATTTTCCATGTATGCTCTTGGTTACAGATCCGGTTTCTTCTTTCGATTCAAACCCCGAGCTTATTATCACCAAGAAACCTTTCACGATTCACGGCCAAAACCCATTCCGCAAACCTCAATTTCATCATCTTCTCCCGGGTTCACTCAACCAAAGACTCAAAACTAACGAATCTGAAATGGGTTCTCTCTCTTCTCAATCTATCTCTGAATTTCTCTCAACACATCGATCTCCATGGTTTCTTAATTTCCTCATTCGGTCCTTCTCATCCAGCTGCTTCATTCGATCAACACCCACACGTGAAATCTTCTTCTTCTCACTCTCTCGGCTCTCGATTAACAAATACAAAGATTCTTTCTTCCTCTCATTCAAGTGAATTGGTTGATAGAAATGAGAGAATACTCGAGGGTTTGGATAACGGGACGGGTCCTGATTCAAGTGTTACTATGGGCGGATCGGGTGTTACTATGGGCCTAATCTTTTAGCATTTCTTATAAACACAACCCAGGCTATCCCTTAACCGTGCGCTGGCTGTCTTTAATACTTCTCCAAAACGGAGTTTCCCTTAACCTTGCTAGGCTCCAAAATAGTGTTCTCCGGAGAAATGGCAATTACGCCCTTTTTGCTCAAACTGGGTGATTTACAGCTTCTTTTCCTACGTGCGACTCAGGAGTATCTAATAACTCAAAAACACAACGTAAAATACATAATTGACACACGAAAAATAGCAAAGAAAGCATAAACTCTATATAGTAAATACGGTGTATTCTACACCTATCAAGATATCTGTCTTTTGGGTTGATCCTCAACTCTTTAGATTGTTGGTGTATGGTGAATTTTCCTTGTATATAATCCAAAAGTAGGACTTGTTAATATTTTCTTTCTTGAATCGGTTGAGTCTTCTGTACATATATTGTGCTAATCCGATATGATATGTTGGATTCTAGCCTTGACTAATGAAGCTCAACCTTGCTCCCGCCTTCGACATCCCAATCTCTTCTCTTTTCTCTTATCAGCATAGTTCTCTTGGTATGTGACTGTTTAAATTTTTCTATCTGTCGACACATTGAGGACAATGTTTGATTTAGGTTTGGGGGTGCATTTGCATGTAGAGTTTTTAATCTTTTATTTTGAGAAAAAAAAAATTACAAATAAAAACCTCCAACTTTTAGAGATTTTAGAGTCACTAGCATGCTTCTAGCTACGTTTACATAGAGAGTCGACCGAAATAACGAACTTGGAAGTCTTGGAGAACACAATCGGGTTTCTTAGTTGATTAGAGCGTTAAAGTTGGATTTAACCATCTGGGAGGGCGTTAGTCTTTGTTTAGATATTCGGTGGTAAATTGTGATCACCCATAGTGGAGACTACCCATTTATATCAGAGTGAGGCACCAACCTTTATTTTTGCAACTTTCTAGAAAAGTTGTTAGAGTGTGTGTCACCGTACGTCAATTCCGGTAGGAATGGTGAGCTACCCAACTTCGCACCATTTTCAAGACTACTTTTGATCTCTTGAGTGCTATTTTGTCAATCATGAGGGTGACGTTTAAAGATGAAAACTCCTTTTAAATACCGATTTGTAGTTAGCATCACTCTCCCTCTCAGCAACATCAACACATTCATAGAAACACATCATCGTCAGCAAGTGGAGCATCATCTGAATATTTGAAGAAAAGTTGATATAGTCCAAGGTTTATGTGCAACAAAGAAAAGAAAAAAGGATGAGAATTAATGAAGTTTGTGAAATCAAGACAAGTGTGAAAAATTGAGTCTTATTGTTTTATTGTTATTTTCTTTCCAAGTTAATCTTAAAAAAAAAAAAAAAAAAAATGTATGTTTGTCAAGTTTTTGTGAAGTTCAGAAGTTCATCATCAGCTAGTGAAGACCGAAGACCGAAGATTGAAGACGTTTTCTATGAATGCTTGAGAGAGTGATATTAATTGCCGATCGGGTGAGAAGGTAAGTGAGTACTCCATCCTTGCTAATGGTTGATTTCCTTTCTTAGAGATCATCGGAAAAGATTCTTTTGTCCACACTACGTAGAGTCTCCGGAAATTATTTCCGGAAGGTTATCCTTCTTACCACCACAACGTGTGCAGGATTTCTCTCTTTATTCCCGCCTTTGCACACATGAGAGACTAAAAGCGATCTTTTTGAGTGCAATTATCATAAAACCCTAATAGTGAGGCAGAAGTCGAGGCTTATGATCACAATCGAATCCAATTCTTTCATATGGTATAGTTGCTTCTCGCTCGGCACTTAAGGATGAGAATGCGTTCTTTAGTAGTTCTAACTTCTTGTTACTAGCATGCGAAACTCTATGTCCTCATAGCTCCTTGGATGCTTGAGACTCTTTTTACACTCTGAAGTTGGAGAAGGTTTTGTGGGTACACCTGCGGTAAACCCTCACGAGACTACAACTCGTCCACTAGGGACACCTAGGGTTTAAAGGCTTAGTGCATACGCTAAATGCATTCGAGAGACCCGCGAAAGGGTATAGTTAGGATTTCTTAATTTCTGTTTCACTTGAGGACAAGTAAAATTCAGGTTTGGGGGTATTTGATGAGTGCCAAATATTGCATATTTCTACACCTTTTATTGGCATTTTACTCATCTTTTGTGCTTTCAATCGATATTATCCCAGTTACGAGTTTTCTTTGTTTTCAAGAATAAATATTTGTATTAATTAATTTTGTGTTTTTAGGTAATAAATAAAGCTCGGAGAATTTGAGGTGCCAAAGAGCAAAGAATTGGAGACGAGCATCTATGGAGTAGATAGCCAAAACCCGCGTGCAATCAGTTGCAAACCCAACAAGGAAGACATGGGTTTGAGCTAGCCATGACCCGGATCCGAACCCGCTCATCCCAAGCCGTTGAGATCTCGCCCACTGCATCCTACGCTCGCTCCTTCACTCACATCATTTCTCGATGCCTCCGCTCAACACCAAAACAACCCAACTCTCCCCCAGCTGTTCAGATCTTACCCGTTGCATCCTACGGTCGCTCCAGCCTCGCGCATCAAGCTTTGCTGTGCCCGCTCAATACCGAAGTTCCCTATACCTATACCCCTTCGACCTAACCATTTCTCTTCCTCCATTTCTCTTTCTTCTCTTCATCTCCTTCATCCCCCGACCGACTCCGAGAAAACCCATTCCTCCCTCTCCTCCCTCTGAGCCACCACCTCACCACCCACATCTTCTTTCCCCGACACCACGGCCTCCAACCACACCACCTTCTCCCCTAGCTTCTCTCTATTTCTCTCATAGCTTCTTTCCTAGAGGCTAAGTGAGAAATAGGAAGAACTAGGGTTAGGGTTTTTGTCCAATCAATCAAGGGAGTTGCTGAAGGCGAGAGGAGAGCACTGATTCAGCGACGTGGGTGAGAGGATATTGAATTATTTTTCAATTATTTGTTGTTTTGGAGAGATTTAGGGTTTACCTTTGCATGTATAAATAGAGGAGAAGTTAGATGTTTAAGTTTATGCCTGGGCTAGCCAGAGCACCATTTAGGGTTAATTTGTATTATTGCTTTTAATGTTCTAATTTAGTTTACTAGGGTGTGTTGAAACCCCTAATATCATGTTAAGTAATTGTTTTTGGTTCTCATTCTTTGCTGTGTGTTATAACATGACTAGGATTAGTAATTAGCTAATGAACTTGTAAACCTGTGATGGGTTGTACTGTAGAAAGACAATTCATACTAGAGGTGAACTAGTAGAAATTAGTTAAGGAAGATCTACTTAAGACCTTCAAGGGAAGGCACAAGAACTGAACTAGAGACACATTGCCTTAGCTTGAGGTTAGAGGGTGGATTCACTGCCCTAGTGAGTCATAATCTGCTCACAATTTACTTTGTTACCTTAGTTTAGAGTCACCATTCCAATCTCAGTCGCTTCGACACACAACAAACCCATCTTTGTGTTACATTCACCTGAAATCGCAAGTAGTAAGCCTTTAGATCAATTCTCAGCACCACAAGTCTCTGTGGTTCGACCCGTATTTGCCCTGTCTTACAAACTAGACACCGTGCACTTGCGGTTTAACATGTAGGCAAAATCAAACCACTTTTAAAGCCTACCACCAATTACCAGGATCGGTTACACCAATTACCAGGACCGTTACACCAATTACAAGGATTGATTACACATTCTTTTGTGATCGGTCACACCAATTACTAGGATCGGTTACACCAATTACTAGGATCGGTCACACCAATTACAAATATCAATCATACCATCTTAGGTGATTACTTAGGATCGGTTACACTAATAAAAGTCATACCAATACATAAGTCAGGCATTGTGACTAGTTTTACCAAGATACATAACAAGTTATGATCGGTTCTACTAACTCACACATATTGGTAATCCAAAGATATACAATGAATAACAATACCAATAAGCCTAGCGATTTCTCTTCGATTCATAAAACAAGTTCATGAATGTACTTCCTTTTTTTTTCTTTTCTAAATCATGTAATTTTATTACCAAATTAAACAAAATTACAACTTACAAAGAATAAGGTCAAGACTTTCTAGCCTAAGACCCATTTTAGTATCCAAAGCCGAGAAGAAGCAGCCCTCTAAGATATTTTATAATGAGAAATAAAGCAAAAAAGAGTTACAGAGCATTAAAGCCTATGCCTGCCTTTTTTCAAGAGCTGGACCTAAAGTAGATACCATCTTCACTTTCCTACTGACTAAGAATTTCTGGTTTGTCCTCATTGTACATTACAGTCCTTCTTGGTAGCATCACACCCTGTTTTGCCATTGTATCAGTCTATGAATGTACTTCATTTAAACGAGTGTAAACATTGTTTCCTAGGACGAAATCTTCACCCATACCCATACACATAATCACAATAGCATTCATACGATTATGTCGATGTCTTATATACGAAGTTCAAAAGATAAGCGTTATACTTCGTATTGTAATTCCTTAACACTATGTCTACTAGAGTATAATCATCCACAGCTTCGCAGTTATATTTTCAATATAGCACGACTTGAAAGATACGTTGGGAATAAAACAGTTCAAGTCAAAATATTACTAACCTCAAGAGGAAGGATGATGTCGTCGATGTAGCTTGTTACTTCTTCACATTCTTCAAGTCTTCGCGTAATACTTGTATGTTTCATTATCCTAATCTTTCTAGCCTAACCTTTACGAAGTTGTCTCTAGTACATAATCAAGCGACTCTTTAATTGAGTTTTGATTCACTAAAATATGACAACCAAACTTGACATACCAACGCTTGGTGGGTTCAACCGAGCTATGCTCTAACACATACCCCCATTCATCTCAATTTACTTCATACCAAACCTTCTTAGTAGATGCTCACCTGCACCATCAACCTTAAAAACTGCAACCAAGATAGCAGTACTACTAATATGCAACACCAGAATCGCAACTAACACCACCACTACTCAGTTAACCCTAATCTTTATCAATTTCACAACTTCAGCTAAGGCCACCACCACCAACAAAACTTCTTCATTCATATAAGTTACTATCAACCTAGAATCGGTTCATCTATGTTAGAGCATTGCTGAACTTATGCGTTGCTATCTCAAGCATGTTTGTCAATGTTAGTGATCAAAACTATAAGTCTTGATTTCTAGTCTACTATAGCTAAGTCTCGGACTAGATAGAAAGTGTAGTTGAGCTCAAGAACTCCATGGCAATCATCATACAAGACGAAGGACTACTCAAGGAACTGGTGGAACTTCATTGACTAAAAGGTATGTGGAGACTTGAACTTATCTATCACTCAATAGTCTATCTACTCTTTCTCTTATTTTGAGACAAAAAGTCGTTTTGTTATATAGACTTTGATTATATACATTTGCTATTTCGAGCCGAGTTTATCTCGCCTATCTATTTCTCGAAATATGTGTTGGTAAGCTTTCGCTTTGGCCAAGTTCATCTCTTTACCTAGTGACGAAAGTCATGTTATGTTTCAATCACTTTGAAAATTGCTTTGACGAAAAATGGTTTGTGAATTACAACTATATAACGTCCTCTAATAATGTTTCAATGATTGAAATGAGAGTTTAGATTATATAACCAATGGTGGATATAAGAATTGTGTGGCAACACATATATGTATAAGTCATTTTTCCTTGAACCGAAGTTTGCGAACTTTGTTGATCAAGAGAACCAGAATAAGAGCCGTGAACTCAGTCCGCGAACTAGCGGAAGTTCTCGACCCGAGAAATTCTGCTGGAGTTTGAGAACTCCTTCCGGGAACTTAAGTCCGCGAACTTAAGTTGGTTATATCTAAAAACGATTGTTTGTGAACTCATTTATATTAACTAAGGAATGCTAAATGCAAACCGTGGCTATAAAGTTCACGAACCGATTCGAGTGAATCAAATCGTTTTTGCTTCGATTGTGTCTTGTGTAGTTACATTAGATTTCCTTGCAATTGAAAAACTCTCTAACTAGTTCATTTGAGTCATTTGAACTAGTTATGGTGAAGAAGAATATGGTTGATATGAAAGTGCTCATATGGCTAACCATTTGGTTAACTATTGTTGAACCAACAAATGTACATGTTTGGGTACTGTTACACAAACCTAAAATTGTGCATTTCATTTGTGTGTAACAAGCTAAGTTTTCGATCCAACGGTCGAAAGATATTAGCTTGAATATAATCGGAGTTTTCATCTAACGGTGAATATTGAATGTTTTGTTACTAAGCTAACATTGATTTGCAAACCCCGATTTGATAGACTATATAAGGGAGAACTCTAGCAACTGGGAAACCTAATCCCCACACCTTCCGTGTGATACTAGTTGTATTAGCTAGAGTCGATTCTCCTTTAACCTTAGGTTTCTTCTTGAAAACCAGGTTAACGACTTAAAGACTTCATTGGGATTGTGAAGCCAGACCGATACTAATTTATCGTAGTTGTGTGATCTGATCTTGCTAATTCTATCATTTTGAGTACAATTGTAACGATTGTATTGAGATTAATATCTCCGATAGGCAAGATATAAAAGTAGTCACAAACATCTTCGTCTCATCGTTTGTGATTCCACAAATATCTTCTTTCGCCGCGTCGATTAAGATTATTGTGAGGTGATTGATAATACTAGGCTGTTCTTCTAGAATATAAGTCCTAGATTTATCAATTGGTTCCTTGTTCACCTTGATTTATCAAAAGACGGCAACAAAACTTGTAGGTATTTCGTGGGAGACAGATTTATCTATTCCATAGACTTTTCTCGTGATGATAGATTTGTTTATTAAAGTCTTCGACTTTGGGTCGTAGCAACCCTTGGTTGTGGGTGAGATCAGCTAAGGGAATCAAGTGCGTAGTATCCCGCCGGGGATCGAGAGACGAAGGAGCGCAATGCTGCCTGAATCAGTGTGAGATTTATCAAGGTTCAAACTACGGTCCAGCACCGGGTTGGTTTGTAGTAGGCTAGTGTCTGTAGCGGCTTAATACAGTGTGGTGTTCAATCTGGACTAGGTCCCTGGGTTTTTCTGAATTTGCGGTTTCCTCGTTAACAAAATTCTGGTGTCTGTTGATAGGCTTCCGGGATTGCCTATTATATATAACCGCAATCGCACGGTGTCTAACTAGTAGACAGAGGCAAGTACGGGCCGTTCCCACAAGGAGCGGTGGAAATATCAATAATCAGTATCTCTAATTGATTAACCTGCAATGATATTTTTGGATTTTGAGAATTGAAAATGAAATAATAATAAAATTAAAGTAAACTAACAAAGTGAACTCGCAATGAGAGAGACGGTAACCAGGGTTTAAAGTTTCAACTATTGTTTCTAATCAATCATCGAAATGAAACATAACTCATGATTATATGTTTATTGTCCGTTCTATCGACATCGCCTATTATATGTATTAGCGTCGCAAATATCACCGGTATACCCTAAGCATAGCACATCAAAAGACAAAACCCAAGCATGCACCATCAAATTGCATCGAGAGAAAGTTATACGAAACTAATGTAGCTCACAAATATTTTTCGCTTTTCTAAGCATAACCCATCAAGGAATTAATCGAAGCATAGATTATCAAATAATAAGAAGAAACATATTTGTAAAACTAATTCATTATGCACATAGGTTTGTATTAAAACCGGCGAAGCAACAACTAGTTTTCAATAAATCAACAAACAATATTCAAGATTAATTTATTCATATCATAATGGTCTTTTACTAAATTCATCAATTCAAATAGCCTAATACCCCAAATAGTTTCAATCATAAACCCTAGTCACAAAAATATTTAGCCAAACATGGCTTTCTTAAAAGCCATAAACATATTAAAGAGATTCAGTAGCTAATCAATATGGAAATGAAAACACAAGAATCGCAAACCCTTCTAGACGCGCCTCTTTTTTCTGCTCTCGTTTTCAGCCTCCCAGCCGACCTCCCAAAACTTCTCAAACTCGAGCATAGCACGAGCAATACCATCTCAGCTCACGACACTATCGGCCAACAACATCTAATATTCTCAAGGAAGACACCGACGGCACACCTTAGCAAGTTAACCCCACATGCATCCAAACCCGATCATTCAATCACGACCAAAATTGGGTAAAACCCATCACAGCCTCTAACCGAGTCCGTTGTTGTTCTTCGTAGCACAAAAAAATTCAGCGATGCAACTCCATTTCCTTTTGTCTCATTTTCACTTCCTTGAATCACACAACACTTTCGCCTTGGAGAATATCTATCGATGTCATGGCGGTAAGCATCGTTCTCAACGTAAAAACCATCCACCAACTCCACTTTCTTCCACGTCGCCGCTCTCACTTCCTAAACACTAACTAGAGCTTAACTCGCTGCATCACGAGTCCATCACCTAAATAGATCCCAAAGCAATGGCGCTTCGTTTATTCTTTTCTGTTTCGTTCCACGCCAAAGCTCAAAGACGAGCTTTTCCATTGATACTTCCATACTCTTTCCAAGATCATTTCTGGTCAGAATTCCGGACTCCATCTAACCATCACTTTGCACCGATTGAATCACCACCAAAACAGCCATACAAATCGAACGTTCTCTAAGCTTCGTCTCAGCACCTTCAACTGCTCCAATTTCCCTTCATAGTTCTTCTCGTGCAATTCTCCATGCAAAACCTTCAGGAATCGATCTTGCCATCTTCTCCACCTTCTCTCGTTTCCGAGCTCTATATACAATCAACAGATCGTACCAATCATCTCGAGTCACGTAACCGCAATATACCGTCGTTTGTAGTTGTTGTTGTTGGGAGCTCCGTTACATCTCAGCTTCATCTAGCTAACATCCCCCAACCAAACTCCACCGGCATAGAGATAACGACAACGATATATATTACCATGTTGTGGTTAAAGAACGTCTCCACTCTCGTGTCTCTTTTCTTTGTTTCGTAGTAAACCTCGAGAGAATCACCACTCTTCATTGGGAACTTTAAAGTAAACACCATTCATGCCTGAGTTCGGTCACCACTAACTTCAATCTTCCATCTCCATTCGTACACACAAAACAAACCCATCACAAAGACCATATATCTCTGCTTTACAAACCAGCTCGTCTCTCAGTTCTCATGCTAAAAATAATGAAAACAGTCGGCTCATTCTCTTTCGATCAAATCAAACCATGCAAACCCTTGAGTCTCGTGCCAAAGCATCGCTTTAACAGTTCATACAAATCATCACTGCCGCCTACGACCACAGCAGCAACTCCATTCGATAACTACCATCAACGTATAACTGCCAAAGTCCCCCATCACCGAGATAGTTAACAACCACCATTACTTTCCACTCCAGCCTCCACCAGTGAGCAACACCACTGCCATAATTAACAATCCATTCTAGTCCGTGAACTAGCCATTCATTTTCTTGACAGGGACGAACACCAATAGTTTGAGGTCGATGTACCACAAAGAAATGTAGTGGAGACTAGAGACTTGATTAAGTCACGACTATTGTTCTCTTTAGCCACACTATTGGGCCTGGCTTGTTTGAAACACGCCAAGACAAATCCTGAATATGTGTGAGATGTCTTGAGTGGTACTTACGTGCTTATCAACACCCCCACACTTATATTTTGCTAGTCCTCGAGCAAAACAAAGAATGTTCGTTAAACAATGAGACGATGTCTGCTAAACAACAAGACGGAACCACTAAATAAGTGGTTTAAAGGAGTCTCAAATAAACAAGAAGACAGATCCACTAAAAAGTGGATAGAGATGTCCGCTAAACAAATGTATAGATTTAAAGACTCGCTCAACAACCGATCATGGTATGCACTTTTTCTTTTTCTTTAGACCCGCTCAACAGCTGATCATCATTTTTTTTTTTTAAACTTCAAATGAAAATACCACTCCCACACACTTAAACATTATATTGTCCTCAATATAATTGAGTCATCCAACGTAGAAATTAAGGTGGAAATTCTAAAATAAAATGTGCAAAAACTTAACAAATAAAAATAAAAGATAGAGTGAAGGGAACAAATCTGATGGGTTGACTCCCCATGAAGCGAAGGTATTTGTCTCCCTTTTTACCAGTAGCATGTTCTCAAACGAGGTGAGGTTAGTACCTCAAAGTAAGCTGGTAATCATATATGTACAGCCTGAAAAGTTGGGGATCAATCCAACAAATCAAGTCGGCTGCAAATATGAACCTGCAAACATTATAAACTTCCAAAAAGATGTGTAAATCCATTCCCAATAGAAAACAAATTCCTTAGTCGAGAAAAATAAATCACTCCCATGGACAACAAACATAAAATGTATATTATTTTCTATTCGGGAAGCACACTCTAAATCGTGTTCCAAATCAATGAAATACATTCGGTTGATACATTATCTTCACTAGAAATCAAAGGAAGCAATGTATTGACAATGTAAAAGGTACTTGATTATCAAACTCAAAGACAATTGCTTAAACCTCGTATCTAATGGTTCAAGTTTATGAAAATCGGTAACTCTTAAATCTGGTTCTAAGTCCGCGGAAATAACTTCATTGGTGAGTTACCTGATTAACTATTGGAAGTCGCAATGCATCGACAATATAAATAAGCATAGGATCATCGGGAATCGCAAAGTGGGATAAACAAATTGAGATTCGTTCAAAATCGCAGTTAGATCGACCGGTGCCAATCGCCTCCACATTCACATCAAGCAATTAGGTTATCACAAGATGAGTCAAAAAATAGGAGCTCAATGGAGCAACAATATCATGAATAATCGCCATTGTTGTCTGCAAACTAAGTGACTTATAGGAATCTCGTTATTCAAATGATTAGAAAATATCTCATTATGCACGTCTATCGTCTCTAAGTCATCGACTCAACAATAGTATCTTCCGTATAAATATGTTCTTCTAAATCATCATTATCTGAATAAATGACGTCTCTAACACAACTCTCGTCCATTTGAATAGACATATAATCAGTCAAATGATCATGAGTTGGGTAAGATACAATAGATTCAGATATTATATCAGTATCATAATTCCTAAAATCACTTCTAGTGTCAAGTTCATTTTCACCCTCATGGTATTGGGGTTGATACTCATCTGAATAACCACCCATAGCGAAATTACGTGGATTCCAAGTTCCATACCTGAGACGATTATAAGCAAGAACTTGCTTATACCGTGACCCATACATGTATTCACCAAGCGTCATAGACGACGTCTCGCGCAAAGCATTCATCGTTCTCAAAAAGGCACCTGAAAAGAAATTCTGAGACACAAATAGAGTCAAAATTAAAAAGAAATCATAAAAATAAAAATAGAAAAACTATACAACAGAATGAAAATAAATAGAATAAAAACATAACTATTTACAAAATTAAAAATACTCATTACAATATTCCACAACCGCTCCCGACAGCGGCGCCAAAAATTGATAGGCTTTTGGATTGCCAATTATATATAACCGCACCGCACGGTGTCTAACTAGTAGACAGAGGCAAGTACGGGTCGTTCCCACAAGGAGCGGTGGAAATATCAACAATCGCATTCTAATCGATTAACTCCGCAATGATATTTTTGGGTTTTTAGAATTGAAAATGAAATAATAATAAAATTAAAGTAAACTAACAAAGTGAACTCGCAATGAGAGAGACGGTAACCCGGGTTTATAGTTTCAACTATTGTTTCTAATCAATTACTGAAATGAAACATAACTCATGATTATATGTTTATTGTCCGTTCTATCGACATCGCCTATTATATGTATTAGCGTCGCAAATATCACTGTATACCCTAAGCATAGCACATCAAAAGACAAAACCCAAGCATGCACCATCAAATTGCATCAGCGAGAAAGTTATACGAGCCTAATGTAGCTCACAAATATTTTTCATGCTTTTCTAAAGCATAACCCATCAAGGAATTAATCAAGCATAGATTATCAAATAATAAGAAGAAACATATTTGTAAAACTAATTCATTATGCACATAGGTTTGTATTAAAACCGGCGAAGCAACAACTAGTTTTCAATAAATCAACAAACAATATTCAAGATTAATTTATTCATATCATAATGGTCTTTTACTAAATTCATCAATTCAAATAGCCTAAACCCTAGTCACAAAAATATTTAGCCAAACATGGCTTTCTTAAAAGCCATAAACATATTAAAGAGATTCAGTAGCTAATCAATATGGAAATGAAAACACAAAAATCGCAAACCCTTCTAAACGCGCCTCTTTTACTCGTTTTCAGCCTCCCGGCCACCTCCCAAAATGTCCTCTCTCAAACTCGAGCATAGCACGAGCAATACCATCTCAGCCACGACACTATCGGCCAACAACATCGGAATATTCTCAAGGAAGACACCGACGGACATGCTCTTAGCCAGCTTAACCCCACATGCATCCAAAAGATCATTCAATCACGACCAAAATTGGGTAAAAACCCATCACAAACCTCTAACTGAGTCTGTTGTTGTTCTTCGTAGCACAAACAAATTCAGCGACATGCAACTCCATTTCCTTTGTCTCATTTTCACTTCCTTGAATCACACAACACTTTCGCCTTGAGAATATCTATCGATGTCATGGCAGTAAGCATCAGTTTCTCAACGTAAAAACCATCCACCAACTCCACTTTCAGTCACGTCGCCAGTTCTCACTTCCTAAACACTAACTAGAGCTTAACTTCGCCTGCATCACAGAGTCCATCACCGGCAGATCACAGCAATGGCAGCTTCGTTTATTCTTTTCTGTTTCGTTCACTGCCAAGCTCAAAGACGAGCTTTTTCCATTGATACTTCCATACTCTTTCCAAGATCATTTCGCCGCCGTAAATTCGGACTCCATCTAACCATCATCATAGTCAATTGAATCACCACCAAACAAATGCATACAAATCGAACGTTCTCTAAGCTTCGTCTCGGCTGACCTTCACCGCTCCAATTTCCCCTTCATAGTTCTTCTCAAAAATTCTCCATGCAAACCTTCTCGGAATCGATGCTGCCATCTTCTTCCACCTTCTCTCGTTTCCGAGCTCGTATACGAAGGTCAACAGCTCGTACCAATCATCTCGCCACGGCAACTCTGCAATATACCGTCGTTTGTAGCCGTTGTTGTTGGGAGCTCCCTTTACATCTCGTCTTTCATCTAGCTAACATCTCGCCAACCAAACTCCATCGGCATAGAGATAACGACAACGACAGATATTACCATGTTGTGGTTAAAGAACGTCTCCACTCTCGTGTCTTCTTTTCTTTGTTTCGTAGTAAACTCGAGAGAATCACCACTCTTCATTGGGAACTTTCAAAAACACCATTCATGCCTGAGTTCGGTCACCACTAACTTCAATCTTCTATCTCCATTCGTACACAGCAAAACAAACCCATCACAGCACCATATATCTGTCGTTTTACAGCCAGCTCGTCTCTGAGTTCTCATGCTAAAAATAATGAAAATAGTCGGCTCATTCTCTTTCGACTGAAATCAAACCATGCAAACCCTCGAGTCTCGTGCCAAAGCATCGCCTTTTAACAGGCTCATACAAATCATCATCGCAACTACGACCACACGCATAACTCCATTCGATAACTACCATCAACGTCTAACCGCCAAAGTCCCCATCACCGAGATAATTAACAACCCATTACTTTCCACTCGAGCCTCCACCGGGAGCAACACCACCGCCATAATTAACAATCCATTCTAGTCCGTGAACTAGCCATTCATTTTCTTGACAGTGGGACGAACACCAATAGCTTGAGGTCGATGTACCACAAAGAAATGTAGTGGAGACTAGAGACTTGATTAAGTCACGACTATTGTTCTCTTTAGCCACACTATTGGGCCTGGCTGGTTTTGAAACACGCCAAGACAAATCCACGAATATCTGTGGAGATGTCTTGAGTGGTACTTACGTGCTTATTAACACCCCCACACTTATATTTTGCTAGTCCTCGAGCAAAAACAAAGAATGTCCGGCTAAACGAAGAAGACGGAACCACTAAACAAAGGGTTTAAAGGAGTCTTCTAAACTGCAAGACAGAGATGCACTAAACAAAGGGATAGAGATGTCTCGCTAAACATCTAGACAGAAAGACTCGCTCAACAACTGATCATGGTATGCACTTTTTCTTTTTCTTTAGACCCGCTCAACAGCTGATCATCATTTTTTTTTTTTTTTAATAGATCCGCTTAACAGCCGATCATCAATTTTTCTTTTTTAAACTTCAAATGAAAATGCCACTCCCACACACTTAAACATTATATTGTCCTCAATATAATTGAGTCATCCAACGTAGAAATTAAGGTGGGAAATTCTAAAATAAAATGTGCAAAAACTAAACAAATAAAAATAAAAGATAGAGTGAAGGGAACAAATCTGATGGGTTGACTCCCATGAAGCGAAGGTATTTGTCTCCTTTTTACCAAGTAGCATGTTCTCAAACGAGGTGAGGTTAGTACCTCAAAGTAAGTTTAAATCATATATGTACACCGAAAAGTTGGGGATCAATCCAACAAATCAAGCCGGCCGCAAATATGAACCCGCAAACATTATAAATTTCCAAAAAGATGTGTAAATCCATTCCCAATAGAAAACAAATCCTTAGTCGAGAAAAATAAATCACTCCATGGACAACAAACATAAAATGTATATTATTTTCTATTCTAAGCACACTCTAAATCAGGGTTCCAAATCGCCAGAAATACATTCAGTCGATACATTATCTTCACTAGAAATCAAAGGAAGCAATGTATTGACAATTTAAAAAGGTACCTGATTATCAAACTCAGCACAATTGTTTAAACCTGTATCTAATGGTTCAAGTTTATGAAAATCGGAACTCTTAAATCGGGTTCTAAGTCCGCGGAAATAACTTCGTTGGTGAGTTACCTTGATTAACTATTGGAAGTCGCAATGCATTGACAATATAAATAAGCATAGGATCATCGGAATCGCAAAGTGGGATAAACAAATTGAGATTGGTTCAAAATCAGCAGCCATTCGACTCAGCACCAATCGCCTCCACATTCACATCAAGAATTAGGTTATCACAAGATGAGTCAGCAAAATAGGAGCTCAATGGAGCAACAATATCATGAATAATCGCCCCATTGTTGTCTGCAACTAAGTGACTTATAGGAATCTCGTTATTCAAATGATTAGAAAATATCTCATTATGCACGTCACTGTCTCTAAGTCATCGACTCAACAATAGTATCTTCCGTATAAATATGTTCTTCTAAATCATCATTATCTCGAATAAATGACGTTTAACACAACTCTCGTCCTTTTGAATAGATATAATCAGTCAAATGATCATGAGTTGGGTAAGATACAATAGATTCAGATATTATATCTAGATCATAATTCCTAAAATCACTTCTAGTGTCAAGTTCATTTTCACCCTCATGGTATTGGGGTTGATACTCATCCGAATAACCACCCATAGCGAAAATATTACGTGGATTCCAAGTTCCATACTGAGACGATTATAAGCAAGAACTTGCTTATACCGTGACCCATACATGTATTCACCAAGCGTCATAGACGACGTCTCGCGCAAAGCATTCATCGTTCTCAAAAAGGCACCTGAAAAGAAATTCTGAGACACAAATAGAGTCAAAAAGAAAAAGAAATCATAAAAATAAAAAAAGAAAAACTATACAAAAGAATGAAAATAAATAGAATAAAAACCTAACTATTTACAAAATCAAAAATACTCATTACAATATTCCACAACCGCACCCCGCAGCGGCGCCAAAATTGATAGGCTTTAGGATTGCCTATTATATATAACCGCAATCGCACGGTGCCTAACTAGTAGACAGAGGCAATGCGGTCGTTCCCACAAGGAGCGGTGGAAATATCAATAATCAGTATCTCTAATCGATTAACCTGCAATGACATTTTTGGATTTTTAGAATTGAAAATGAAATAATAATAAAATTAAAGTATACTAACAAAGTGAACTCGCAATGAGAGAGACGGTAACTAGGGTTTATAGTTTCAACTATTGTTTCTAATCAATTACTGAAATGAAACATAACTCATGATTATATGTTTATTGTCCGTTCTATCGACATCGCCTATTATATGTATTAGCGTCGCAAATATCACTGGTATACCCTAAGCATAGCACATCAAAAGACAAAACCCAAGCATGCACCATCAAATTGCATCAGCGAGAAAGTTATACGAAACTAATGTAGCTCACAAATATTTTTCGGCTTTCTAAGCATAACCCATCAAGGAATTAATCGAAGCATAGATTATCAAATAATAAGAAGAAACATATTTGTAAAACTAATTCATTATGCACATAGGTTTGTATTAAAACCGGCGAAGCAACAACTAGTTTTCAATAAATCAACAAACAATATTCAAGATTAATTTATTCATATCATAATGGTATTTTACTAAATTCATCAATTCAAATAGCCTAATACCCCAAATAGTTTCATCCATAAACCCTAGTCACAAAAATATTTATCCAAACATGGCTTTCTTAAAAGCCATAAACATATTAAAGAGATTCAAAGAGCTAATCAATATGGAAATGAAAACACAAGAATCGCAAAACCCTTCTAGACGCGCCTCTTTTTCTTCTCTCGTTTTCAGCCTCCCAGCCGACCTCCCAAAACTTCTTAAACTCGAGCATAGCACGAGCAATACCATCTCAGTCATGACACTATCGGCCAACAACATCGAATATTCTCCAAGGAAGACACCGACTGACACCGACCTTAGCCGTTAACCCCACATGCATCCAGCGATCATTCAATCACGACCAAAATTGGGTAAAAACCCATCACAGCCTCTAACTGAGTCTGTTGTTGTTCTTCGTAGCACAAACAAATTCAGCGACATGCAACTCCATTTCCTTTTGTCTCATTTTCACTTCCTTGAATCACACAACACTTTCTGCCTTGGAGAATATCTATCGATCTCATGGCAGTAAGCATTAGTTTCTCAACGTAAAAACCATCCACCAACTCCACTTTCTGTCACGTCGCCAGTTCTCACTTCCTAAACACTAACTAGAGCTTAACTTTCACCCGCATCACGTAGTCCATCACCTACAGAGATCCCGGCAATGGCAACCTTCGTTTATTCTTTTCTGTTTCGTTCATTTTGCCAAGCTCAAAGACGAGCTTTTTCCATTGATACTTCCATACTCTTTCCAGCATCATTTCAGTCGTAAATTCCAGACTCCATCTAACCATCATCACAAATCAATTGAATCACCACCAAAACAGCCATACAAATCGAACGTTATCTAAGCTTCGTCTCAAAGCACCTTCATCCAATTTCCCCTTCATAGTTCTTCTCAGGCAATTCTCCATGCAAAACCTTCAGGAATCGATGCTGCCATCTTCTTCCACCTTCTCTCTCGTTTCCGAGCTCGTATCTGACATCAACAAATCGTACCAATCATCTCGATCACGGCAACTCGCAATATACCGTCGTTTGTAGTCATGTTGTTGGGAGATCCCTTTACATCTCGTCTTCATCTAGCTAACATCTTCCAACCAAACTCCATCGGCATAGAGATAACGACAACGACAGATATTACCATGTTGTGGTTAAAGAACGTCTCCACTCTCGTGTCTTCTTTTCTTTGTTTCTGTAGTAAACTCGAGAGAATCACGACTCTTCATTGGGAACTTTCAGTAAACACCATTCATGCCTGAGTTCGGTCACCACTAACTTCAATCTTCCATCTCCATTCGTACACAACAAAACAAACCCATCATAGCACCATATATCTGTCGTTTTATAGCCAGCTCGTCTCGAGTTCTCATGCTAAAAACAATGAAAACAAATGCCGGCTCATTCTCTTTTTCGGCGAAATCAAACCATGCAAACCCTCGAGTCTCGAGGCCAAAGCATCGGTTTAATGGGCTCATACAAATCATCACCGCCGCCTACGACCACAAAGAACAACTCCATTCGATAACTACCATCAACGTCTAATCGCAAAGTCCCCATCACCGAGATAGTTAACAACCACCATTACTTTCCACTCGAGCCTCCACCAGTGAACAACACCACTGCCATAATTAACAATCCATTCTAGTCCGTGAACTAGCCATTCATTTTCTTGACAGGGACGAACACCAATAGCTTGAGGTTGATGTACCACAAAGAAATGTAGTGGAGACTAGAGACTTGATTAAGTCACGACTATTGTTCTCTTTAGCCACACTATTGGGCCTGGCTTGTTTGAAACACGCCAAGACAAATCCACGAATATGTGTGAGATGTCTTGAGTGGTAAAGCTTGAGTGATGCTGATATACAAAGATACCAGGACATCACATTCAAGGCTCTTGCCGTGGATGACAACATGAGTAACTCCGATCGCAAAAGCCATTCTACACTCCAATTAGCCATATATCTTTCTGTGATCGGATTCATGAGTACTTTCTGCAAAAAGTACTAAAATAGTGTCATTAGTCAAAATATCGAGTCCTAACTAATATAAATATGGGTATAAAATGTAGCACTTACGTGCTTATCAACACCCCCACACTTATATTTTTCTAGCCCTCGAGAAAAACAAAGAATGTCTAAAACAAGAGACGATGCACTGCAAATAAAGAAGACGGAACCACTAAATGCTGGTTTAAAGGAGTCTCGCTAAATAAAGAAGACAGATCCACTAAACAGTGGATAGAGATGTATGTTAAACATCTAGACAGAAAGACTCGCTCAACAACTGATCATGGTATGCACTTTTTCTTTTTCTTTAGACCCGCACAACAGCTGATCATCAATTTTTTTTTTAATAGATCCGCTCACCGATCATCAATTTTAAACTTCAAATGAAATGCCACTCCCACACACTTAAACATTATATTGTCCTCAATATAATTGAGTCATCCAACGTAGAAATTAAGGTGGGAAATTCTAAAATAAAATGTGCAAAAACTAAACAAATAGAAATAAAAGATAGAGTGAAGGGAACAAATCGATGGGTTGACTCCATGAAGCGAAAGGTATTTGTCTCCCTTTTTACCATTATGTTCTCAAACGAGGTGAGTTAGTACCTCAAAGTAAGTGGTAATCATATATGTACAGCCTGAAAAGTTGGGATCAATCCAACAAATCAAGTGGCTGCAAATATGAACACCTGCAAACACTATAAACTTCAAAAAGATGTGTAAATCCATTCCCAATAGAAAACAATCCTTAGTCGAGAAAAAATAAATCACTCCCATGGACAACAAACATAAAATGTATATTATTTTCTATTCCTAGAAGCACACTCTAAATCAGGTTCCAAATCAAATGAAAATACATTCAGTTGATACATTATCTTCACTAGAAATCAAAGGAAGCAATGTATTGACAATGTAAAAAGGTACACGATTATCAAACTCAAGACAATTGTTTAAAACCTCGTATCTAATGGTTCAAGTTTATGAAAATCGGTAACTCTTAAATCTGGTTCTAAGTCCGCGGAAATAACTTCCGTTGGTGAGTTACCTTGATTAACTATTGGAAGTCGCAATGCATTGACAATATCAATAAGCATAGGATCATCGGAATGCAAAGTGGGATAAAAAAGCGAGATTGGTTCAAATCAATGCAGCTACCGACCAGTACCAATCGCCTCCACATTCACATCAAGCAATTAGGTTATCACAAGATGAGTCGGCAAAATAGGAGCTCAATGGAGAAACAATATCATGAATAATCGCCTCATTGTTGTCGCAACTAAGTGACTTATAGGAATCTCGTTATTCAAATGATTAGAAAATATCTCATTATGCACGTCTCTTGTCTCTAAGTCATCGTACTCAACAATAGTATCTTACAGTATAAATATGTTCTTCTAAATCATCATTATCTGAATAAATGACGTCTCTAACACAACTCTCGTCCTTTTGAATAGACATATAATCGAGTCAAATGATCATGAGTTGGGTAAGATACAATAGATTCGAGATATTATATCGTATCATAATTCCTAAAATCACTTCTAGTGTCAAGTTCATTTTCACCCTCATGGTATTGGGGTTGATACTCATCTGAATAACCACCCATAAGCGAAATTACGTGGATTCCAAGTTCCATACCCGAGACGATTATAAGCAAGAACTTCCTTATACCGTGACCCATACATGTATTCACCAAAGCGTCATAGACGACGTCTCGCGCAAAGCATTCATCGTTCTCAAAAGGCACATGAAAAGAAATTCTGAGACACAAATAGAGTCAAAAAGAAAAAGAAATCATAAAAATAAAAAAAGAAAAACTATACAAAAGAATGAAAATAAATAGAATAAAAACCTAACTATTTACAAAATCAAAAATACTCATTACAATATTCCTTAACCGCACCCGGGCGGCGCAAAAATTGATAGGATTGCCTATTATATATAACCGCAATCGCACGGTGTCTAACTAGTAGACAGAGGCAAGTACGGTCGTTCCCACAAGGAGCGGTGGAAATATCAATAATCGTATCTCTAATCGATTAACCTGCAATGATATTTTTGGATTTTTAGAATTGAAAATGAAATAATAATAAAATTAAAGTAAACTAACAAAGTGAACTCGCAATGAGAGAGACGGTAACTAGGGTTTATAGTTTCAACTATTGTTTCTAACCAATTACTGAAATGAAACATAACTCATGATTATATGTTTATTGTCCGTTCTATCGACATCGCCTATTATATGTATTAGCGTCGCAAATATCACTGGTATACCCTAAGCATAGCACATCAAAAGACAAAACCCAAGCATGCACCATCAAATTGCATCAGCGAGAAAGTTATACGAAACTAATGTAGCTCACAAATATTTTTCGGCTTTAAGCATAACCCATCAAGGAATTAATCGAAGCATAGATTATCAAATAATAAGAAGAAACATATTTGTAAAACTAATTTATTATGCACATAGGTTTGTATTAAAACCGGCGAAGCAACAACTAGTTTTCAATAAATCAACAAACAATATTCAAGATTAATTTATTCATATCATAATGGTCTTTTACTAAATTCATCAATTCAAATAGCCTAATACCCCAAATAGTTTCAACCATAAACCCTAGTCACAAAAATATTTAGCCAAACATGGCTTTCTTAAAAGCCATAAACATATTAAAGAGATTCAGTAGCTAATCAATATGGAAATGAAAACACAAGAATCACAAACCCTTCTAGACGTCGCCTCTTTTACTGCTCTCGTTTCGGCCTCGGCCGACCTCCCAAAACTTCTTAAACTCGAGCATAGCACGAGCAATACCATCTCAGTCATGACACTATCGGCCAACAACATCAGAATATTCTCAAGGAAGACACCGACGGCACAGCTTAGCCAGTTAACCCCACATGCATCCAGCGATCATTCAATCCACGACCAAAATTGGTAAAAACCCATCACACCTCTAACCGAGTCTGTTGTTGTTCTTCGTAGCACAAATAAATTCAAATACATGCAACTCCATTTCCTTTTGTCTCATTTTCACTTCCTTGAATCACACAACACTTTACTTCCTTGGAGAATATCTATCGATCTCATGGCGGTAAGCATCAGTTTCTCAACGTAAAACCATCCACCAACTCCACTTTAAGTCACGTCGCGATTCTCACTTCCTAAACACTAACTAGAGCTTAACTTCGCACCGCATCACAGAGTCCATCACCTATAGATCCAGCGAATGACAAACCGTTTATTCTTTTACCTGTTTAGTTCTTTGCCAAGCTCAAAGACGAGCTTTTCCATTGATACTTCCATACTCTTTCCAACATCATTTCGATCGTAAATTCCGGACTCCATCTAACCATCACCATTGCAGTCAATTGAATCACCACCAAAACAACTATACAAATCGAACGTTCTCTAAGCTTCGTCTCAAAGACCTTCACTGCTCCAATTTCCCCTTCATAGTTCTTCTCGGGCAATTCTCCATGCAAAACCTTCGAGAATCGATGCCGCCATCTTCTTCCACCTTCTCTCGTTTCCGAGCTTGTATACAACATCAACAGCTCGTACCAATCATCTCAGTCACGGCAACTCTGCAATATACCGTCGTTTGTAGCTGTTGTTGTTGGGAGATCCCTTTACATCTCGTCTTCATCTAGCTAACATCTTCCAACCAAACTCCATCGGCATAGAGATAACGACAACGACAGATATTACCATGTTGTGGTTAAAGAACGTCTCCACTCTCGTGTCTTCTTTTCTTTGTTTACGTAGTAAACTCGAGAGAATCACCACTCTTCATTGGGAACTTTCATAAACACCATTCATGACCGAGTTCGGTCACCACTAACTTCAATCTTCCATCTCCATTCGTACACAACAAAACAAACCCATCATAGCACCATATATCTGCCGTTTCAGCCCATTTCGTCTCACGAGTTCTCATGCTAAAAACAATGAAAATAGCTGGCTCATTCTCTTTTCGATCGAAATCAAACCATGCAAACCCTCGAGTCTCGAGCCAAAGCATCGGTTTAACATGCTCATACAAATCATCACCGCTTGACTACGACCCACAAATGAACTCCATTCGATAACTACCATCAACGTCTAACCGCCAAAGTCCCCCATCACCGAGAGATAGTTAACAGCCACCATTACTTTCCACTCGAGCCTCCACCAAGAACAACACCACTTGCCATAATTAACAATCCATTCTAGTCCGTGAACTAGCCATTCATTTTCTTGACAGGGACAAAAACCAATAGCTTGGGGTCGATGTACCACAAAGAAATGTAGTGGAGACTAGAGACTTGATTGTCACGACTATTGTTCTCTTTAGCTACACTATTGGGCCTGGCTTGTTTGAAACACGCCAAGACAAATCCTGAATATGTGTGAGATGTCTTGAGTGGTAAAGCTTGAGTGATGCTGATATACAAAGATACCAGGACATCACATTCAAGGCTCTTGCCGTGGATGACAACATGAGTAACTCCGATCGCAAAAGCCATTCTACACTCCAATTAGCCATATATCTTTCTGTGATCGGATTCACGAGTACTTTCTGCAAAAAGTACTAAAATAGTGTCATTAGTCAAAATATCGAGTCCTAGCTAATATAAATATGGGTATAAAATGTAGCACTTACGTGCTTATCAACACCCCACACTTATATTTAGCTAGTCCTCGAGAAAAACAAAGAATGTCTGCTAAACAGCGAGACGATGTCTGCTAAACAGCAAGAAGGAACCACTAAACACTGGTTTAAAGGAGTCTGCTAAACAGCAAGACAGATCCACTAAAAAGTGGATAGAGATGTCTGCTAAACAGCTAGACAGAAAGACTCGCTCAACAACTGATCATGGTATGCACTTTTTCTTTTTCTTTAGACCCGCACAACAGCTGATCATCAATTTTTTTAATAGATCCGCTCAACAGCTGATCATCAATTTTTTTTTTTAAACTTCAAATGAAAATGCCACTCCCACACACTTAAACATTATATTGTCCTCAATATAATTGAGTCATCCAACGTAGAAATTAAGGTGGGAAATTCTAAAATAAAATGTGCAAAAACTAAACAAATAGAAATAAAAGATAGAGTGAAGGGAACAAATCTGATGGGTTGACTCCCATGAAGCGAAAGGTATTTGTCTCCTTTTTACCAAATAGCATGTTCTCAAACGAGGTGAGGTTAGTACCTCAAAGTAAGTGGTAATCATATATGTACACTTTGAAAAGTTGGGGATCAATCCAACAAATCAAGTCGGCTGCAAATATGAACTCGCAAACACTATAAACTTCCAAAAGATGTGTAAATCCATTCCCAATAGAAAACAATCCTTAGTCGAGAAAAATAAATCACTCCCATGGACAACAAACATAAAATGTATATTATTTTCTATTCGGGAAGCACACTCTAAATCAGGTTCCAAATCAGCAGAAATACATTCGGTTGATACATTATCTTCACTAGAAATCAAAGGAAGCAATGTATTGACAATGTAAAAAGGTACCTGATTATCAAACTCAGCACAATTGTTTAAACCTGTATCTAATGGTTCAAGTTTATGAAAATCGGTAACTCTTAAATCTGGTTCTAAGTCCGCGGAAATAACTTCCGTTGGTGAGTTACCTTGATTAACTATTGGAAGTCGCAATGCATTGACAATATCAATAAGCATAGGATCATCGAATCTGCAAAGTGGGATAAAAAAAAAAGCTGAGATTGGTTCAAAATCGCGAGCTACCGACCCGTACCAATCGCCTCCATATTCACATCAGCAATTAGGTTATCACAAGATGAGTCAGCAAAATAGGAGCTCAATGGAGCAACAATATCATGAATAATCGCCTCATTGTTGTCTGCAACTAAGTGACTTATAGGAATCTCGTTATTCAAATGATTAGAAAATATCTCATTATGCACGTCTCTGTCTCTAAGTCATCGGACTCAACAATAGTATCTTACGTATAAATATGTTCTTCTAAATCATCATTATCGAATAAATGACGTCTCTAACACAACTCTCGTCCTTTTGAATAGACATATAATCGGTCAAATGATCATGAGTTGGGTAAGATACAATAGATTCGGATATTATATCTCCATATCATAATTCCTAAAATCACTTCTAGTGTCAAGTTCATTTTCACCCTCATGGTATTGGGGTTGATACTCATCTGAATAACCACCCATAGCGAAATTACGTGGATTCCAAGTTCCATACCTGAGACGATTATAAGCAAGAACTTCCTTATACCGTGACCCATACATGTATTCACCAAGCGTCATAGACGACGTCTCGCGCAAAGCATTCATCGTTCTCAAAAAGGCACCTGAAAAGAAATTCTGAGACACAAATAGAGTCAAAAAGAAAAAGAAATCATAAAAATAAAAATAGAAAAACTATACAAAAGAATGAAAATAAATAGAATAAAAACCTAACTATTTACAAAATCAAAAATACCCATTACAATATTCCACAACCGCTCCCCGGCAGCGGCGCCAAAAATTGATAGGCTTTCGGGATTGCCTATTATATATAACCGCAATCGCACGGTGTATAACTAGTAGACAGAGGCAAGTACGGGTCGTTCCCACAAGGAGCGGTGGAAATATCAATAATCAGTATCTCTAATCGATTAACCTGCAATGATATTTTTGGATTTTTAGAATTGAAAATGAAATAATAATAAAATTAAAGTAAACTAACAAAGTGAACTCGCAATGAGAGAGACGGTAACTAGGGTTTATAGTTTCAACTATTGTTTCTAATCAATTATCGAAATGAAACATAACTCATGATTATATGTTTATTGTCCGCTCTATCGACATCGCCTATTATATGTATTAGCGTCGCAAATATCACTGGTATACCCTAAGCATAGCACATCAAAAGACAAAACCCAAGCATGCACCATCAAATTGCATCAGCGAGAAAGTTATACGAAACTAATGTAGCTCACAAATATTTTTCGGCTTTTCTAAGCATAACCCATCAAGGAATTAATCGAAGCATAGATTATCAAATAATAAGAAGAAACATATTTGTAAAACTAATTCATTATGCACATAGGTTTGTATTAAAACCGGCGAAGCAACAACTAGTTTTCAATAAATCAACAAATAATATTCAAGATTAATTTATTCATATCATAATGGTCTTTTACTAAATTCATCAATTCAAATAGCCTAATACCCAAAATAGTTTCAACCATAAACCCTAGTCACAAAAATATTTAACCAAACATGGCTTTCTTAAAAGCCATAAACATATTAAAGAGATTCAGTAGCTAATCAATATGGAAATGAAAACACAAGAATCGCAAACCCTTCTAGACGCGCCTCTTTTTCTGCTCTCGTTTTCAGCCTCCCAGCCGACCTCCCAAAACTTCTCAAACTCGAGCATAGCACGAGCAATACCATCTCAGTCACGACACTATCGGCCAACAACATCGGAATATTCTCAAGGAAGACACCGACGACACAACTTAGCCAGTTAACCCCACATGCATCCAAATGATCATTCAATCACGACCAAAATTGGGTAAAACCCATCACAACCTCTAACTGAGTCTGTTGTTGTTCTTCGTAGCACAAACAAATTCAGCGACATGCAACTCCATTTCCTTTTGTCTCATTTTCACTTCCTTGAATCACACAACACTTTCGCCTTGGAGAATATCCATCGATCTCATGGCGGTAAGCATCGGTTTCCAACGTAAACACCATCCACCAACTCCACTTTCTGTTACGTCGCGCTTCTCACTTCCTAAACACTAACTAGAGCTTAACTTCGCCCGCATCACGAGTCCATCACCGTGATCCCGGAATGGCGCCTTCGTTTATTCTTCTCTCTGTTTCGTTCACTGCCAAGCTCAAAGACGAGCTTCTTCCATTGATACTTCCATACTCTTTCCGGCATCATTTCATCGTAAATTCCAGGACTCCATCTAACCATCACCGTAGTCAATTGAATCACCACCAAAACATCCATACAAATCAAACGTTCTCTAAGCTTCGTCTCAAAGCACCTTCACTGCTCCAATTTCCCCTTCATAGTTCTTCTCAGGCAATTCTCCATGCAAAACCTCCAGGGATCGATGCTGCCATCTTCTTCTACCTTCTCTTGTTTCCGAGCTCTATATACAGCGTCAATAGCTCGTACCAATCATCTCAGTCACGGCAACTCTGCAATATACCGTCGTTTGTAGCTGTTGTTGTTGGGAGCTCCCTTTACATCTCGGCTTCATCTAGATATAATATGCCAACCAAACTCCATCGGCATAGAGATAAGGACAACGGCAGATATTACCATGTTGTGGTTAAAGAACGTCTCCACTCTCGTGTCTTCTTTTCTTTGTTTCTGTAGTAAACTCGAGAGAATCACCACTCTTCATTGGTGACCGGTTGTCAGCCGACACAAATATAATTACACTTTCTTACTACTCAAAATATAAATATAGCAAGGGCAAGAAAGGATCGATCCCATAGAGAGGTCTAGGTTGTCAAATTGTTTCGGTTCCCTATAAATAACACCGGGGTTTTGTGATTATAATAAACTAAATAAAACAAATAAAGAAATAAGTAAACAAATCAAATCAAGGATAATAAAGTATTGGTCAAGGATTTCGTTTTATTCACAAACATGTTTTCAACACAATAACTAGAATTGATATTTAATCTCAACTTTATCAAAGACCTAGAATACCTTGATCGCAAGAATATCCCGCTAATCTCCTCTTGTCATCAACAAACACATTAAAAGATGCGAATATGAATTCTACCTAAAGGAACAACCTAACGTGTAAAAGCACTAATCAAGTTTAATTCCCTAGATGCATTAGGTTCTATGAAATCAGGCCAATCAAAGCAATCGAACGTGGAAAGCGCACTAATCCGATTTAACAAAGGTTATGACTCACATATGATCATAAGAATATATCACTACAACTATAATCATATTTATGCTACTTGCAATCCGGAATTATCACTTTTGCGTATAATAACCCTAATCTAGCAAGAGAGATGAAAACAAACTCAACCGATTCGCGACTCGACTAAACAAGCATTCAAATCATGTATCAATATTGATGGTGAATCATAAACGCGATAATATGAGAGAAAACTAATTTATTGAATTAAAACCCATATTTGGAAATCCAACTTATTCCATAACCAATAATAAAACTCTAGCTCATATTCATGGAGTTCATAACAAGAAGAAAGAGAAGTTTCATGTTTCTAAACCCTAGAACACAAAGTAGAGGCAAAGAGAATAGAAAAAGATTCAAAGATAATAATAGAGAGATCCCCCAAATTCTCTCTAAGCTTCCCTATATATAGAGTTTTATAACCTCCTCTTGAAGAAACTAGGAAACCTAGCAAAAATAGGAAAGAGTAACTCCTTAAGAATTGTGTCCCGTGCATCAAACCTCGGTCGAAATAGGTTGCCAAACTCGGCCAAATTCACGAAATAAGTCACGGCCATGTCCTACTCGTGATAATCTCCAAACATTCCAATGGGCCTGCACCAATCAGCCCATTCCTTGTCAATGCCTTGTCAATCAATTGAACCGACATTGCAATTTTTTCTTCTTTTTTTTTCACGGACGGGACAACCGTATCTCTCCCCGTAATTTTCTACAAATTGAATATACAATCATAACATTCCCTGCATTTTCTTCCGAAAGATATTCTCTCCATCACATGTTTCTCTCGAGCTTTGACACTGGCAGCAACTCAATCGATCATCTTGCTCTCAGTTCCAATCATTGCCATCATCCGCATCAGCTTTAACACGTCGTCATCTTTTCTCAGCAAACCCATGACCATCCTCCGATAAGCCGCAACCGTCTCCGTTCTCACTGCCATCTATGGTAGCAGCATCCTTACTTCAAGCACCATCCTCTTCACTGCCATCAAACCACAGCTGAAATCAGCTCCATCTGATAACCCAACTCGAGCCATCCACTGCCTGTACTTCTTGCTTTTGCCAAGCTCTGTTCACATCACCTGAAACTCACTTGTCTTCTCGAGTTTTTCTCTACCAAACACCAATCCATCCATCTCTGTCTCGAGCCAAAGTCTCTTGCTATCACTGCTAATAGTCCACGAGCTCAGCTCCATTGTCTCTGGCAGCTGCAATCTTCCCACCAATCACCTGTCCATCACCGAGAATCTTCTATCAATATTTTATCTTCAACTCCATCTGATAACCCTACCTGTTCGTTCACCACCAACATCACGGTCAACAACCATGGCAGCTACCTTGAACTCTCGGCATCTTCCCTGAGTTCTAGCTTGAGCTCGTTCCCTGTTTCTTAACTTCCTAGATACTCACTGGGTTTCTCGCTTTAGGAGACCGGTCCCAGAATCCAGAAGCAACACGTCTTCTTCATCTCGTCCCTGGCATTTCCGACTTCACTATCAGCTCAGAACAGCATCATCAAACCTCTGCAAACCACCGGCAGTAGCAAAACGCACTCCACATCTCTGCGCATCACGGACTCCATCACGCCAAACCTTTCATGCTTCACCATCATTCCATCATCCGATAATGGCAGCGGTCCTTGGTCGTTGTATACAAATCCCAAAGCAATCTCCCGAACTCGTGCTCAATCGCTGGAAGCAACTCAAACTCCAGCTCCAATATGTTTTATCAGTCCAAGCTCGATCTCTTTTATTTCCTTGGCTAACCCCATCAATCACCGATACAACTACCATCTGCCAGCAAGTCCTTTTCTTCTTCCCCGACTCTCGTGCAGCAACGACTCAACCGGATTCGAGTCCCAACTCGATTTTTGGTCACCCGCAGATCATAAAATCCATAGTTTTGTCACCGCGCGTAATCGCCATTACTTCTTCTCCTTCTTCTCTACCTAAGCCGAGCTCTCCTCTGTTTTGTCTTCAAACTCTCGTTGCCATCTTCCCATGGTAACAGCACCACTATATTACCGTATCACTGATCATATGGGAAGAAGGTGAAGGTGACATCCCTTAGTAAATTATCCGGGTGCCTTTAACATGTTTTGAATTCTGGTTTCCCATAAGTAAAAGACCAGACTCCCTTTAGCAGCCCCCCTTTGAAACTCGGCAACCCTTAACGGAATGATCGCCCCTTAACTTGTATTGGGGTGCCAATAGCATTCACCACTAAAATGACCATCTTGCCCTTTTCTTTCCGATTCTCATTTTGTTCATTTCATACGAACTCAGAATGACTCCGTTCTTTCGCCATTGTCTTCATCTTCTCGTCCTCTACACAATGAAAAGTAGAAATCTTGTATTTGAACGAGTTCCAATTGGTCTTTTTGCTCCAAATGACTCCATTGCACCTAATAAACTCAAAAGCACACATAAGATACATAATTTACAAGAAAACTCGCAAAGAAAGCATAAATACTAGATATTAAATACGGTGTATTCTACACCTATCAATTGGGAACTTTCAGTAAACACCATTCATGCCTGAGTTCGGTCACCACTAACTTCAATTTTCCATCTCCATTCGTACACAGCAAAACAAACCCATCACAGCACCATATATCTGTCGTTTTACAACCAGCTCGTCTTTGAGTTCTCATGTTAAAAATAATGAAAACAGTCGGCTCATTCTCTTTCAACTGAAATCACACCATGCAAACCCTCGAGTCTCAGGCCAAAGCATCGGTTTAACTGTGCTCATACAAATCATCATCGCCCATTCGACCATCAAAGAACTCCATTCGATAACTACCATCAACGTCTAAGTGCCAAAGTCCCCATCACCGAGATAGTTAACAGCCACCATTACTTTCCACTCGAGCCTCCACCAAAGGAGCAACACCACCGCCATAATTAACAATCCATTCTAGTCTCGTGAACTAGCCATTCGTTTTCTTGACAGAGACGAACACCAATAGCTTGAGGTCGATGTACCACAAAGAAATTTGGTGGAGACTAGAGACTTGATTAAGTCACGACTATTGTTCTCTTTAGCCACACTATTGGGCCTGGCTTGTTTGAAACACGCCAAGATAAATCCACGATATGTGTGAGATGTCTTGAGTGGTAAAGCTTGAGTGATGTTGATATACAAAGATACCAGGCCATCACATTCAAGGCTCTTGCCGTGGATGACAACATGAGTAACTCTGATCGCAAAAGCCATTCTACACTCCAATTAGCCATATATCTTTCTGTGATCGGATTCACGAGTACTTTCTGCAAAAAGTAATAAAATAGTGTCATTAGTCAAAATATCAAGTCCTAGCTAATATAAATATGGGTATAAAATGTAGCACTTACGTGCTTATCATCTGTGTTATTTCTATTCCGCATTATATTTTGTTATATAATTGAAATATCACAGGTTGTGCGTTTGAATCAATCAATTGGAAATCCGACCTTTGGTTGTTGATTGGAAATTGATTGATCCTTGAACATTGGTCTTTGGTACCGTTCAAGTGATTTCTCTTGTATTCAATTAGACTCATGATTTCTATTTGCTTGAGAAAGAATTGAATCAACAAAGAGAGATAAAACTCCTTGATATACTTTTTATAGATTGAGTCTTGTTGATTCTCTTAAAAGTATATTAGAGTTTGTCCATACAGATTGCTAAGCGAAATATTGGGTGTGGTTGTTGTACCCCCGCTTTTTCATTCTAAAATTCAATTCATTCAAAATTCGGTAATAGCACCACCTTTCCTTCCTCCCCGTGATCCAACATAATCCTAACTAACAACAACAGTTCCATACTATGCTCAACTCCATAACAGATTTCATTCACAAAACACAGTAAATTCAATAATCCAAACAATTGAAACAAAAATATTAAACTCAAACGAAATTGGAATCTTACCCAAGCATGAGCATCCTCTTGTTTTGGGGTAAAAATTGATCTCTATTTAAATGGTAAATTTGCTGCAGTCTCTGAGAACGAATCTAAACCCTAAACAAATGCATTGCACTAGAGTACTTTAGATTCAGAGATCAATGTACAATTCTTCCCTAAACCAAGAAATGGCTGCCCAGGACTGTTGGCCACAAAGTGAAGGAGAAGGGTTGATCTTAGGAGGGGAAGTGAAGAAGGTGTTGAGATCAAAATATTGAATTTTGAAGGTGTGGTTGTTTTATGACTTGTATCGTAATATATAACCGGCTTACTAATGTAAGCTATCGCTTCTGGTGATTTTCTGGATACTGTGTTTATAACCAAAACTGTCCTTGTCGAAATAGGTTGAAAATCTATTTATACAAGTCATTGAGCACCCTTGATCTCGTAGGAAGTGAAGACAGTTAAGTAGTGGAGAAATGGGGTTGTGTAGAAGCGGTTTACCATCACGTTCCCATTGTGAGGGGAAACTGGTCAGCCTTACACCCATTATTCTCTTACTGCTATCTACCGTCCGCCCTTTCCTGACAGTTTCTTGTAATGGGCGCATTGCACGCCGCACGCTGTAAACCGCCAAACCAATACCATGATGAATATACCCCAGTTTGTGACATGTGTCATGTCTCGAGTGTTTCGTGTAAAAATGTGCAACAAGTTGTTGAGTAGGTCTAATGTCCAAGACCTAGTTATTCGACCAATCGCACGCAAGCTAGGCGGCATAATGGCATAGTGGCGCCTACATAGTGGCAAAGTGGCGCCTGCTAGTGGCACAAATGACGATGTGGCGCCTGTTAGTGCACAATGGCAATGTGGCGCCTGTGTGTGGCACAATGGAAATGTGGCTCCTGTTAGTGGCACAATGGCGATGTGGTGCCTGTTAGTGGCACAATGGAATTATGGCTCTTGTTAGTGGCACAATGGCGATGTGGCACCTGTTAGTGGCTAAGTGGCGAGGTGGCGCCTGCCAATGGCGTAGTGGCAATGTGGCGCCTGCCAATGGCGTAGTGGCAAGGTGGCGCCTGCCAATGGCGTAGCGGTCAAAGTGGCGCCTGCTACATCTTGGCATATTGGTGTTAGATCCAAATATGACTTAATGATATTAGCTCTAGTTGTCACATCAAACTTAATGCCTATGTGATACTATTTAGCATGGGGCGGCGTAATAGCCTTGGCCAAATTGGCAAATACTGCCTTGGACGTTTTGATCAAAGAAACCATGGTAAGGCCATAACGTGGGCATGTCCATTGACGACCGTGGTAATCATAATATGGCACTGGTGCCATTCTTTAGGGTCTCCTGGGTCCCACATGGCTTGTGGCATGTTGTGGGCCAGTGGCATAATTGGGCCACAACTAGAAAAATAGGGTTTCCTTTGGTTTGACCAAAGCCATTGGCATATTGTCAGCCGCGAAATGACATGGCTCGCCAATTGGCATACTTGACGCGATTTGGCGGGTTGGATAGCCAATTGGCATGGTGCCCGTAATGATTACCAGCGCGATTTGGGATGGCTTGTAGGCAATCCCAGCACTTTGGCGCGAATTGCAACAGCGGTGTTAGCACATTGTTTGTGGTGGCATGGTGATGCATGTTTGGTCGCGTTGGGAAGTGGCTAAACTTAATAAATCAAGTGGACAAATCGTATAGCCGTGATTGTTTTTTGGAGACTGGCTTGGGCCGTCTAGATTAGATTCCTAATGGAATTAGGCGCATCGACCAACCAACTTCCAACTTTATTAAAAGTGTGTGTGGCGGGTTTCGAGCGATATGATTGGTTGATGGGAGAGGGGGCCGGCAAGAGAAAGATGGAGTGTGGCTAACGGCCACAGGCGGCGCCTATTGGAGTGGATTGGCTTGGCTATGTGGCATGGCCAGCGCCTCTTCGTCATTGCTCTTTATTTGCCACAATTCTTCTTTTTTTTTCTTGTTTTCTGGTAGGACTTTGCTCCTACTAGCTCCACGACCGATCAGTTTCCTAGTTTACCTAGGTTTGGCCTCGACCAATAGGGTTGAGATATTTGCACAAGGCGCAAAAGATCTAATTTTTGCAAATAGGTAAAATTAGGTTAGAAAATTGAATTTCGTGAGCTAACACAAAATTAAACAGTTTTCGATAAACTATTTGTGCGTTGGCACAAGAAATCTCTTTATTAGAGAGTGGTACAACTTGCGTGTTCCTGAGTATTTTCATGCAGATCTTAATACTAACACTTCGGCAAATTCATGCTACTCCGCTGCGAGTGAACAGTAATTATCATGTCATACCAAAGATTAAGAGTTCAAACTGGGAACATAGCATAGGAAAATACTCGACCATTTTGTATATTAGTGAATAATGTAAGCGGGAGTTTAACAAAATTTATAGAATATTTGGGATTTTTGCTACATGCACCATTTTGGATAAGTTTTATATACATATACTGAATTGCTCAATACATATGTAAGTAAAGAGGCTTGGGCACTCATCACTCTTAAATGGCTCGGCTTCTTTGCAGAACGACGACGCATTTAATAAAGGGTTTTACAATCTTAGCCCTGAACTAAAAACCACCATCAACATTAAGCCCCTGCTTAACACGTAACAATGACATTGTTGAGGGGTAAACACTAGATGGTGACAGTCAAGATTAAAATTGAAAGATAAAGCAGGTAGATATTACCAAGAAAATTCTAATCGCCCTTCAACAACGGGACCGCGCGGCTAGTGGTCTTTGTAGTAGCGTGTTGCTAGCTCGGCTATGGAGCATGAGTGCTATGGGCCCAGCCATCTATTCCCGTTAATGGAGCAAGAAGGAATCTTCTTCCGGAAACTCGTTTCGTATAAAAAGGGGTATCGACCCCTTTCCGTTTTGGTTGCTCATCTGGCTCCATGCTTTCGTTTGCGGCAGCCGACTCCTCTTCGTCACTATCAGCAGCTCCATCACGAGCGTGCCAATCATCGGCAACAAGGTAAGTACATCTTGTTCTCTTATTTTAGGTGTGAGTGTAATATCCATGAGTAGTTGATCAAACTTGGATATTTAGCTCGGTGTGAATGACGTTCCTTGTTAGCGGCGGGCAGAGCGATAAAGAATGGCAACAAAGCAATCTCCAATAGTTATAATCGCAGCAAGGGAAGTCAAGGTAGGTTCTCTTTTCTCTTTTGCGTATGTAGCCAACATACCATCGATCTTCTCGGAATGTGTAACAAGGTTCTGTCTCGAAAGAACGAGTATCTAACCTCTCCGAATGGGTTTCAAATTTACCCAAACTCCACTGCGCTCCTGGATGGATAGATGAAATATATGTTCGCAATGATCATGTCGTGGCTAATCTTGGAGAGTGTAGTCCGCGTTGTTGATCCATCCTTAACTTTAAATTATTTGGTGTCCGGACTGCCGAGCCGGTGTCTGGAAGGCTTATTCTTGTCTTTACGATTGCGATGCGGATATGTTGTGGATGTTGTATGGTCGAAATCTTCCGAGCCGTTGGGTGAAGTAGGCGAGCTTAGAGGCGTTAGTTGCCGACGTGCTGCTATCAAGTCTTCAAGAACTTCATTACATCTTGGACTATTATATCGAATGGGATGCAATGACCAGTCCCCAGTTACACTTCTGTCTGGTCATAGATCCGATGACGTGGCCGGATATGTGAATATCTTTGCGGCGTGCTTTTGGGAGTCTTTGATACACATGTACGGCTTCATGCTGAGAAATTCCTACGACTCGTAAAGCTTCGACAGTGGATGTGATGTTGACATCGAAATAACCTGGTTGAGGGAAGTGAAGGCATCCCATGCTAGTAATCCCCATGTGTAACTATCCTGAGACTATTTTCTCGTGGAAGATGTGCTTCTACTGCATTCGTTGGTAAGGTAGTGACTGCGTTTAAACTTCTAAACCTGAAGGAGGCTTCAGTCCCCAAGTGTAGCCTACTTTGATTGTATCACCTTGAATCCACGCCTATGGGATTTGATACAAGCTTATCGTACTCTCTTGGATGCGATGTTGGGTTACTTGGAATATCATATGGACGAAATATACTGGATAACGAAGAGGTAGAAGTGAGAGAGTTATGTTGTTAATCGTGGCTCCCCATGTTGCTTCAATAAAAATGTTTCAGTCGTGTCTATGGAGTTATCTCATGAATCCTTCCTTGATTGTTGTCGGGGATGGACTGCGATGAGCAGCCCCCGATCGCACTTCTCTTTAGTTAGTGAAGTTGTTTTCTGCGAGTATGCTTGGGATCCGTCGCGGCATCATAAAGTGTTGCGGGCGCCTTCCCGAGACGGAGAGGTGATGATATCCTTACGCTACGCCTTTGAAGAGTAGATGACCTTGTGGTGGCTATGAATTTTTGGTTGGCCGTGTCTTCGAACTTTGACAAAGGAAGGGAATTCCGTGTAGAGCCTCGAGTTCCCAAGTGTGGTTTACGCGTTTCTATCTTGTATGGCCGGTGGGTTGACCATGATAAAGATATCACCATCTTGCATCCGTACTGGTGACTCTATTACTTCTTCCATGTGAAACTAAAATATGGAGAAGTACGAATTACCTTGTAGTGGTTGTTGCTATAATGAAGCTCATTTGTTATCAACAAACGAGCACCAAAGATTCTTGGCAGCAGCTGTGATCAGAAGAGACTACATTGTCGTGGGAACAAAGTAGGTTGGATGGAATTGCATGGGTGTCAATGGAAGCAAAGGGATTGGCTGGATGTGTAAGCGAGTAAAACTGTCCACGACCATGAGCCTTGGCGGGATGGTACAAAAATTGGCCACAACTATGAACCTTGGATGGTTGCGATCACGATCCTTGACGAGAGGAGTGTGGCGGCTTACGACACGATCCTTGGAAGGAAGGGGTGGCGGCTACGGCACGATCCTTGGAAGGAAGGATTGGCAGCTACGGGCACGAACCTTGGCGGAAGGAGTGGCGGCTACGGTCAAGAACCTTGGCAGGAAGGAGTGGCGGCTACGACACGATCCTTGGCGGGAAGGAGTGACAACTACAGCACGAACCTTGGCGGGAAGGGTGGCGGCTACGACACGATCCTTGGCAGGAAGGAGTGGAGGCTACGGGCACGAACCTTGGCAGGAAGGAGTGGCGGCTACGGCACCATCCTTGGCAGGAAGGAGTGGCGGCTACGGGCACGAACCTTGGCAGGAAGGAGTGGAGGCTATGGAACGATCCTTGGCAGGAAAGAGTGGCGGCTACGGCACGATCCTTGGCAGGAGGGAGTGGCATGGCGGCCACGGCCACCTGGACTGCAGTAACACGCAAGGATTTGCTCTGGATATTATGGCCCAAAAGAATGATTCCTCCTTTTAATATAACTCATGTCCGTAAGGTTATTTATTCTTATCCTTCTCTTTCTTATTTCAGCAAGTAGCTCTTCCATGATTCTCTGCGTGCGGCAGCTTGCCTATTGTTTCTTGCCTCCGTGACCTTGGTGTATTGACTTGATGAAAATTTCAGATTCCTCTTCTTGCCAAAACGGGCCAAAATCTTCGTACGATATCGGAATGAGGTGATTGACCTCTCATTATTTTTCTAAGAGGAAAATATAACTTTTGCAAAAAAATTTATTCATTCGGTGTCCGTTGGTGGGTGAAAAGTACCGACACCGAGAATTCACAAATTTCCGGGAAGAATTATGTAGATTTTTCATTGTCACGTAGTCGAGAGTTTCGGCTTCTATTTATATCTCATTCATAGGATTGATATGCCCTTTTAGTATGTTGTAGAAGACTTCCATACGAATCGTTTGGTATATGTATCACTCAATATTCTTCACCAATTAACACCAGTTTCAATTCTTCCGGAGGGCAAGTAAAAACGTTTCGACGGAGTTTTGCAAAACGACTAAGAACCTATCTAAACCACATGCCATGTCCGTGGGGTGACGCTGGCCGATGAGGTGTCTCTCTTTGTGAGTTATCTCTGTGATGTGTTAGTACCACAAGAATATACTTGGAAATCGAGGGCTTGATTACTGGATCTCTTGACGTAGTCATCAGATGCCCGTTATTTTGGCCGGAACATCCTGTAGGTTCTTCCCATGAGGGAAATTTGGAGAAGTCTTCAAAGATTACCCGCTTCCCACTGGCAAAGGAAATATGGGAAACGTGGATCCTTTTTGGTGCAAAGAATTTCTCGAATCTTCCTCTGCGTGAAGTTATCTCGCTGCTGATTTTTTCCTGACATGATGGTGCGGGCACCATTATCTTCTTGAGGATGCTCTCTTGACGTGTCGCTCCGGTAGACTCCAAGATGTCCCTGGCTTTCTCTTGCTTGGGCGGCATAATACACGAACCCCTATGAATGATTTGAAGATGTGTCAAGCCTCCTTTATTATTGTAGATGTACGAATTCCAAAAATTGCGCCATGGTCTGGATCTATACGTTTTGCTAATGAAGTGATGGCGGATACTCCTGACCATAAAATGGTAGTAGTGGTGGAATGGAGATAGACCCTCGATTTTGTGATCTCTGCAAGTGCCTTTCTAGGACTTCACTGGTGTTGAGATTTGTTTTCGACTATCTCCATACGGAACAACGGCTATGTGAATCTTCCTTTTATCTCTCCGAGTGTGGACTCTGAGACATTAATATTTGATAACTTTGGGAGGCGTTTCCTACTTGCTCCATGTAACACTTATGGTGTGCAGAGATGTGGCTGCTCCATTCGGACCTCGAGAGAAGCGTTGTGCCTTCCTAAGTAGTAATCATGTCTTGAGTGTCTTCACGCGCTTTATAGTCCTTTAATCCGGGAGATTTCATCGGTGCTCATCTATCCAAGGCATTTCCGAGCATTGCTTGAAATAGCATTTTTGTGAAGCTTCTTAGCGAACGGAACACCAGAATTGAAATTGGTTGTTGAACCTAAATTGAGTTTAATGATTGAATTGGATCTAAGATCCACCCTTTGAAATCGAAAAAATGGAATGAATCCCGAGAAATCGATTTTGCAGCCGAGAGATTAATCTCCCACTGTGGGTCGCCGCTGTTTTGGGGTAAAACCGATTCTCACTGGAAATGGTAAATTTGTTGTGTTACTGAAACGAATCTAAACCCTAAACAAATGCACCGCACATGAGTACTTTAGATTCGAGAGATCAATCTGTATAATTCTGGCCTAAACCAAGAAATGGTCGTTCCAGACTTGCTTCGGTCAAAAAGTGAAGGAGAAGGGTTGATCTTAGGGAGATAAGCAAAGAAGGTGTTGAGATCAAAATATTGAATTTTAAAGGTGTGATTGTTTTATGACTTGTATCAGAATATGGAACTAGCTTGCGGAATGTAAGCTATCAGTTCTTGGTGTTTTTATGGATACTGTGTTTATAACCAAAACTGTCCTTGTCGAAATAGGTTGAAAACCTATTTATACAAGTCATTGAGCACCCTTGATCTCGTAGGAAGTGGAGACAGTTAAGTAGTGGAGAAATGGGGTTGTGTAGAAGCGGTTTACCATCATGTTCCCTCTACAAGATAAAACTGAGGAATTCAGGGGGTCACTTAATTCTCATGAAGAATTCCCATTACTTCCTATTGATAAAATCATTACTATGGTGTCTAGTGCTCCATCTATAAATAATGTGGTGCATATACAACCTTCTATTAGTTCACAAATGTCACATCCTACTTCAACTACACAAATTCCAACTGATGCAAATTCAAAAGTAGGGGATGATATTATTCAAGTGAAACAATCTATTTCAGATTCTTTTCTTCCTGGTGATCCTTCTACCAATTCAAAGGACTGTGAAGATTTCATTCAAGAGAAACATACTGACTCATCTTCAATTCAGTCCATGGAAACTTCAATTGCTTCAAGTTCAAAGAATAATGAGGAGTTTATTCAGGTCAAGCCTAAAGCTAGCAAAAAACCAAATGTTACAACAATGAATCAGGCTGCAAATCAGAATACAAATGTGAGCAAACATGGAAAGGTGACAGAAGTACCTCTGCTTCTCATTCTTCTTTTTCCAAATGAAAGTCCTATATTTGAACATAAGAGGCCTGAGAAGAGTAAAGTCCAAAGATAAGTTAAGAAAATAGTTAAAAACTTTTGTCCCTCTTTAGTTATTTTAGCTGAACCAAAAGTATGGGCTACTACTGAGTTTATAAAAAAAATAAGGCTACCTGGTATGCATTTTAGACTTATTGATAATTCAAAGGATGGAAACAAAGGTAATATCTGGATTTCGTGGTGTGAATCAATAAATGCTCCTTCAGTAATTTCAAACATCAAACAAGAGATAACAGTGAAAGTGGGAGAAGTTCTTGTTACAGGAGTTCATGCAACTACACTCACAGTTAATAGAAGAGAACTATGGGAAGATATGGTGAACATAAATAATCTAAATAATCCATGGCTAGTGATTGGTGATTTGAACACAGTGCTGAGTGTGGATGAAAAAAGGGGTGGTTTAGAAGCTCTAAAAATATCAATGATGGAATTCAAAAATTGTCTAAATTCTTGTGGGCTTATTCAAGCACCAAGCTCTGGTCTGGAATTCTCATGGTGTAACAATAGAGCAGGGATAAAAAGGATTGTTTCACTACACCAAATTCCCGGATTAGTAACAGGAATTCGTAACGGCTTATGGGCCGTTACAAATTTCCCGTTACAAATGGCCGTTACAAAAAATTCGTAACAGGCTTTAGCCGTTACTAAATTTTAAAAAATTCTAACAAAGTCGTTTACTAAATTTTTAATAGGCGTGCCACTCACACGCTTGGTTACACTTATGTCGTAACACTGTAGATTTTGGGCGTGCGAATCACACACGCGACACTTTTTCCACCCCACACCAAATCGACCGTAGGATGTTTCTCCCCTTATCCTCTTTTATACTCGATCGATTGACATTAGAACTTCTTCATTTATTTTTTAGTATCTCTTTCCTCGTAAGAAAAATCTTCTTCTCCCCTTACACTCGAATCATCGCTGAATCGATAAAGAGATTAACAAATTTGAGGTTTCAAACATCACTGGATCGATTAACGTATTTGGTAAGTGTTTTATCATTCGATTTTAGGTTTGTTTTCATCGTCTGCTTTTTTAGGGTTTCATATATGAATCGATTTTAGGGTTTTTTTCTAAAGCGATTTGTTAACTGCGAATATATTTATCCAATCATTTGCTAAATCGTTAATCGATGATTTCATTTTAGGATTTGAGGAACTTTGAAGAACTTTTTGAACAGAGATATTTTTCCTCCGGTCATGACATTACATAAGAATCATGAGGCTCCTGCTTATTTTGTCTCCCTCATTACAAGGAGAACATTCAAAGTTAGAATATGTTTGAGTAATCATACTTTCTTTTGTGCCTCTTGTATTTTTTCTTAACTTTTATAGAAATCCTTGCTAGTTCTTATTGTCTCTTTCAAATGGTGTTATGTATAGTTTATCTTCTCCAACCTGCAGTGGATGGAAAGATAAAAGAATGGCTTTACAATATTGGGATCTAGAGTGGATTATGATGCCTTTGGTCTCGTTGCACAACAATGGCATATAGTGCGACGGTTCAAGGTTAATTTGGGAGACTTGTTTTTAACCCTCTGGTATGGTTAGATGATGGATGGCACACTCGACCAATGTCGATGTAATTGCACCTAGTGCTATAATTGCTCTTAGCTTTGATGTTTCTCAAGGTAAGATGTTGACAAGTAAAGTTTAAGTAGTTTCTAATCATTCTAATCCCGCAATATGTCCTTAATCATATCTTTTTCACTTATCTTCCTACGAGATAAAATCTGGAGGTTACGGCTTTAAAGCTTTCTATCCCACACGACTCATTTTGACTTGCAATATTAAGGCCCCGATTTCATAATGTCGTGTCATTGCTCTAACTTTGGGCATATATTGGTGTTCATTGGGAAATTGCTACTGGAGCCTTCAGTACTTCTCTGAGGAGCCACTATCTTGGCAATGGTTGCGAAAAATTTGGGTTGCAACAACTAGACCTACGCGCCGGTGTATCACTTCCTTTGCGACATGTGGGTTCCATTAGTCGTTATTCATAAACCGACCTTATGCATCTTCTAGTTAATCATCTAATTAAAGATACATCTTTTGTTTGGCATACATAGGCTCACTGGACAAATGCGTAGAATCTCCTCCTGCTGCATCGCTGCAATGCTTATGTGCTTATTGGTCGAGAGGATTTAGCATTGTCATGTGCGGTAACACTCAAGCAAATCCAAAGAGCCGGAATCCCAAACAAGCGTTAACTTAATTTCTGTTTTCTACTCGTACATGCCGCATTTACATCCTACACGACCCCTTCATCGTTTCGATGCAACGAGATTAGATGGTTTCACGATTGAAGATGTCGATTCTCTTGAGGATCGACGTAAGATGGTATGGAGCATATCTTCAACTCTAGCACACAACTGCGGATGGGCGGGATCTGCCGATTAAATGAGGTAACTGAGCATTTTTTAGTCGTGCAATTTCTTTAGTTTGGCTGTAACCCATATTATATGTAACTTGTTGATTCCCTGTGCTAGGCGCCTTTTGTGCTTCTGGCAAGGCCTGTCCTCGGCAACATCTGGGAGTCCTACCGCATCCCATCAAGACCAACAATAGGTAAATACTTTTAACCGACCTTGAAAATATTTGTGTTTGTGCTTGGGATCATTTACTTCTTGTAAAATGGTTAGAAGATTCGACGTAGACATGGACATGTCTCTTCTTATTTCCATGAAGTTGTCATTATTTTGCAGCTTTTTCTCATATATATTCTTCAAATTTATTTATTTTTGTTTGTTCCTCAAGGCTCACTATGGCAGCTCGCACAAAGGACTATCGCTATCCCATTCGGTCGTGGAGCATTTACTCTTGCTACAACTCGCACTCTTTTTTGACAGAGGTACCTCCATCTTGGTATTTGAAAATCATTATCAAGATAGAAATCTATGTCATTGTGAATTTTGCTTTATCAGTTAGAGGCTTTATGATGTATATATATATATATATATTTTGTTTCTAAACTTGTGTTGATATCTTGTAGGCACTCGTGGTTCCAAAGCTTGTTTTGGCGCAAAGTCGCTTTGCCCGCCTGAAGAAATGCAATCTATACGTTCTTTCACATTTCCATTTAATTATGACAGAGGCTTACATTTGGTCATGTAATTTAGCAGATACGATATAGCGTTAATGAGCGCAAAAGACTTGCGATGATAATAATATCAAGCATTTTATCGTTCAAAAATCACCTTCTCAAGTAGATTATTAATTTTTTTAAAACTACTCTTTCAAGTAAACTTTTTAGTCTCGCAATTATTAAATATGCTCCAATCTTTATACCGAGTTGATAGGTTTTAATTATCTTTTCATGCTTCAGCTTGACAAATAACCAAAATGTCATTTAAGTCCCGCAGATCATTGTATTATGTAAGGCTACATGATTGCCATCAAATCTTTACGGCTTTCCCTGTTCTCTTAGTTTCGTAATGTTACTAGAAAAATGCCGGCCTCTTAGTTTTATAGTTAGTCTATTGTATTTATCTTTACTTTTCCCGTTCTCTAGTTTAGGAATGTTACTAGACAATGCTGGCTCTTAGTTTTTAGTTAGTCTATTGTCTTTATATCAACTCGGTTTTCTCGAACAGGTAAATCTTGATCCAAGTATAAGAAATATACAAAGAACTTAGAACTTGGCCATAATGTTGTTCTTCTCAAGTTAAGACTGTCACCTTTGGAGTTTGTCATTGTGTAATGTAATAAGAGAGGTTTTGTAAATCGACCTGAACCACTAATGCATCCGGTCCGTTTTTTTGTGGGAAAATCTCAAGAACATGGATAACATATAACAAACCCGAGGAGTTAAATGTTACCTCCACGCAGATCGCTCCCCTTGCCATAGGATTGCATGGACAATTCTGCGTGTTTTAATCTATCACATGACACTTATCAAGTATTTCTCACTGTGTAGTACTCACTTAATTGTTTTGCGTTTAATTACCGATTCTAATCTTTTCGTTTTATTAAGAAATAAGTTCCATGCATAGAACATATAGAGTTTCTCATTTAAGAACTAACAGAGCACGAAAGCACGACCGTAGGATTGATGCTTGGTTTGCAAAATCCCATGGGGGAACCATGCAGCCACCAGTATCTAAGGTAAAACTATGTTAAGCCTTTCGTATAGTCTCTTTATACTCGTGTTAATGTATGTTGGTTTCTATTCATAGCTTAATTGATAAGATTACTTATCAGAGAGTACGGGATCTCTATATATTTTGCATCCTTACCTTTAGGGTATATTAATAAAAGTAGTCTTGCTAATCCGAGAAGGACTGCATGGATTCACATAAATTTAAAGATTTCCGGATGGTAGAAGATGTGCCAAAGATACTGATTTATAATTTTAGTGGTTTATTGTTTTTGAAACTTGGTGCTCTTGACTTGTTTTAAACTTTGGGCATATATTGGAATGGGTCCAAGGTGAAACTTTTAGTTTTATTCCTACTATTTTAAACTTGCTCATGATTGATTCTAGAGCGGTCTTTTATGTTTCCAAGGTGAAAGTCCAGTTAATATTTTGCCAACATGATACCGTCTCCTTGTGCTCTTTATTTTCATATTCCTTCTCGCCATCCATCTACCTTTCCGAATTGGAATTGCCAACACTTTTGCAGTAAAGAATATCTTATGCTTGGCGTTACCACCACTCTTTACTTGTATACATCTATCACCAGATCATGGGGTGCCCTTTGGTTACGTAGAAGATAAAATAAAATTCAATTGATTTCATGATATTTTGTGTAGAGAATTTTTTCGTATAAGCTTACTAATAGGTTTTGCCTCTTTCAATCATTTTAAACTTCTTATTGTTTTTTCCTCGCCAAGAAATCTCATGGCTATTGGGATACTCCTTAATTTGGTGTAGTGTTTAATTTTCGACCCAAGTGTTTGGTCTTTGATTGGTTTTAATATATTTTTTTTTCATAATCACGACCATATTTGGTAATGACTTGTACTGTACCCTTTAATTTCATTTTGATATGTCGTTTTTGTTTAGTGAAGAAGGTACACATATATATCATGTTCAAGTCAAGTTAGTACTTCTAACGCAACTATATATATCATGTTCTTTTCTAACCGCTGAGTTAGTACTGCATCGTAACCTCATAATTTCTCCCCTCTAGTTTTGTTGTGCATACTTGATATCTAAATAGATATTTTTGTGTTTTGCAGAGTTAATTGAATTGATGCTCACGCAAGTTTGGAGCAGTAAATGTTGGAGAACAAGGCAATCATTAGGTTGAGAGCATATGCAAGTTTTGTAAGTTTCTATGTGTTTCTAAGTTAGATGAATTTGTGAACATAAGAATTTCTATGAACCGATACTTAGTATCCCCTTAGTATTTCATACTTAACAAAAATTTTGATACTTCAAGAATTTAAGTTCTTTTTGTATTAAGCTATTTGAATGTGATAAAAATTTGATTGAATGTAAGATGAATTTGATTGAAGAAAATATTGTTGATTGGTGAGGACGAAATAAAAGGGGTGTATGCAGGTTGTTTTTGGAATTCCGCTTATTTCCTATAGAAAATGAATCACATCATCCTGACTTTGGTCAAAATTGGTCAATATCACCAATTTTGACACTGTGTCAATGTTGATCGCGGTAATTTTTTCTTTGTTACAAAAAAGTTTGTAGAAACTCCCAGTATTCTGACATCCTTTGTTGCAAAAAAATTAAATACTTGACCTGGTATTTACCACGTGGAAAATTAAATAGCAGCTCGA